>OZ023267.1:63921600-64018023 GCA_964006375.1 Tillus elongatus | reverse complement strand
TTCTAAGGCATTCGATCGTGTTCGAAAAATCGTCTACTACTAAAATTTGGTCATTATGGTATTCGCGGCCTTGTGCTGAGCTGGATGCAAAGCTCTCTTTCTGATCGCTACTATTTCGCCAGGGTTGGACAAACTACATCTTCGTCTCGTCCTGTTCTTACTCGAGTACCACAGGGATTCGTGTTTGGTGATATAGTGTTTGTAGTCTATACTTCGGACCTACCTCGCCTGCTGATATGCGATTGTACGCTCAACGCGGATGATTTGAAAGTTTTTCAGAATCCTTTAACTCGCAATAGTGATATTCAGCATGATCTATCGTTTCTTGCAAATTTGTCTACTAACTGGCTATTGCCTGTAAACATCGACAAGTGTTTGCATTTAGGATTCAACAATCCCAAATTCTCATATCATATAATACAGCAATCTATTAATCCAGTGGAAAATCATAAAGATTTGGAGCTCATTATTTCGTCCAATTTGTCATGGTATGCCCATATAGCAAATGTAACATCTAAAGCTAACAAGCTACTGTGCTTTATGCATAATGCCTTTAAAGGCTGCTCAGTTCAAACTTTAACTAGGCTTAAACTATGTATGTTCGTCCAGTCCTAGAGTATACAGGGGTTGTGCTAGAAAGAGACAAGGGTGTGTTGAAGTACGTGTAGCGTAAAGCCACACGTCTACCTTATGGTATTGAGCGTCAAAACTACGACGAAAGTCTGCTACATTTGCGTAAAAATCCAGAAGGGTAGAATATTATTGAGGGAGCTATTAAAGTCCGCAACCTCGGAGGTAACAAAGCGGCCTTATATTTCAAAGGCTACCGAACCCTCTCCACGGAGCTATCCAGGCACTCTAATTAGGTCAGTAGTCAGGGTCTTGTAAAGAGGTCGCAGACGACCTCGTACGGAGTAAACCCTCTTAAAATCTAACGCTCGAGACAGTTCTAGTAAACCCGTTAATTATTTAGTTAAAAAAAGTCTCAAAATAAAGGCCTCGATACAAAGGAAATGGGGAAGCAGATAACTTTCCAATAAGGACAGCATCGGTTTCTTCCCTGTAATTGATTCCCTGCTTTACGGTATCATGATGTCTTTAGGGTTTAACTTATAATTTTACTGCTTTTTGATATATGGGTCTTTTACGTTAAGAAGTTGTGGCAGCTCGGTCAGTTATATATATTTTTTCTAATAACAGCAAGGAAATATACTGTCAGGATTTTTGTTAATAGTAAATCTAGACGTTTCTCTACTTTGGCAAAACCTTGGGCTTTATTTTTAGGAGATGGAAAGGCTAAAGAAGACCAATCAACAGCTCCCTGTTATAAGGATTATATTCATTCATAGGAGATCCAGGTCTCTTCTACTTTAATACAAACTTGTGCTTTAGAAGCTAAAAGTGTCTACACGGGTCACTGGAGATTGTTTTCATATTGTCTAATGGGCCGTAGAGGCCTTCAGACTCTTAGCGCTGCGATCCCAAATGTGTATTTTCTTAAGAGTTGCCCAAAATATTCAGACCTTTTATTGAGTCGACAATCTCCTTGAGGGCTATTCTACTTACTTTCTGGGGTGTTAGGGTCACCCCTCCAAAGTATTTTAGCCTTTTGCAGAACTGAACCACGCAGTCGCATAGCAAATGTTCTGTTGTTTCTGCTTCCTCAGTGCAGTATCTGCATTTTTTACCGTCCGCCTTGCCCATCTTCATAAAGTGACAGTGGAGAATGTCCTGTGATTATTCTCAGGTTGTTCTTGTTCAATTTTAAAAACAGTTTAGACTGCTCTGTTGATATGGTGATGAACTGTTTTGCCTGCCTCAAGCCTGGCGTTTTTTTCTAGTATGGCAGCATTTGATTTCTCTCACAAATACCAAGTTCATGACTGGCTTTTGTATCCACCATACAAAATCGAATTGTGGTGAAGCTAATTAACTGAAAAGTCATTAAACGCAGTATGTATATATATATATATATATATATATATATATATATATATATATATATATATATATATATATATATATATATATATATATATATATATATATATATATATATATATATATATATACTGACGTGGATGATTACGGGTTGTTTCGTGGCAGCTAAATTGAACATATGCGTCGACTTTCTTGTGTTTTATTTAAATTTCAGTGAAATATTATATTTGAATGCATTTATTTGTAACTACACTTGGAGAACTCAAATCACTACAACACATTTTTAAAAACCTGACGATAGTTTCACTAACCAAGTTATCATCATCAGAAGATGAATAATTCAGATTGATTTGGTACAGTGAGTTAAGTTGTAAGATTAGATTAATAGGTACGGATATCACTTTTTAAAAATCTTGCAAACGAAAATCAGTTTTTCCGAAGTTCATTAATTTTAATTGAAAAATGTCTATCAACACAAAAGTATGTCAAAAGGTTTAAAATTTTGCTAAACGAAAGTGGCTAAATCTAGAAATGCGATATCTGTACTCAAAACGTAGTATGTTAGGAATACAGGCATATAGTTTGTTGAAGAAGTTAACCTTTCAGTCAGATAACTAAGACTATAAGGAATGGTGCAATTTTCAGAGGAAAATGTTTGTAGTCATTAACCTCGTAGAAAGTCTTTCTTCATAGTCGTTTAATAAAAATGAGATCGACCTCCTAAACAAGGGGTTGAAATTCGGTATACAGACACATAAAAACGATATAGTAGAAGACATTGCTAGTATTGAAACAGAAATAAAACAGTTACCTGAATCTTAAAAATATTATTAGAGAAGCATGTCAAAACAAAATTTAAAAACTTAAAAAAAACTCCCCTTAAAACCAAATAAAAATAGTTAAGCGACTGTGAGAAAAAGATTGTTTTTATGTTAAAGCAGCTTAATGTAATAAGGTTGTGATTTTGGACAAAAACGAGTATAAAGATAGAGTTTCTACCGCCATAGAGACGGGACCGCATAAAAAACTAACTAAAAACCCGCTACCAAAATGATTTCAGACGTTAAAAGTAGTCTAGAGAGTTGTCAGAAGCAGAATTATTCATCCTGTGATGACGCTAACTTGGTTAGTGAAACGATCTTCGGGTTTTTTAAATGTGTTGTGGTTATTAGGGTTCTCCAAGTGTATCATTAGTGCTCATCACAGGTTTCAGTCTTCACTTAGTGCATTTATTTAATCATCTAATTAATATTAAATAGTATCATTTGTAACGTTCAAACCGTTACATTAATTTTATTTACTGCTTATGCTTATTTTATATTAAATAATACACCCTTTTTGTGATTTATGACGTAGAACTCTCCATCTCTGTCTAATCACATAGAGTTCCAAGCTCCATGACTCTTGGTCAAGCTGCAGCCTGAAGAAGTAACTAAGTATTGACAGGTTGTTGTCTCATCACAACCTATAAATTGAAATTCCATCCCTCGAGTTATTCCTTTTCTAATTAAAGTTGTTTAAGCAATTAATCATGGTATACTAAAGATCTTCAAAATCTTATTCATGGGTGAGTACGTTTGATACAAGGTATTTTCACCTCATTAAATTTTATTTTTATAATAACTGTATGGCTAAACATGAGTGTACTTCTTCTGCATGTAACGTGTATTTAATTAGATGTCAAATAATATTTTGGGCTCTATGCATAAAGCATTTGATAAGTTAGTTTTTGTAAAGAGACTGTCACATTGCCGGGATTTGAATTTGTCCAAGAACAATACTAATCCACATGTTTGCATCAGGTGTGAGGAAGGCAGTCAACTTCGAAACAACAATGCAATAAACTCTGAGGAAGGCAGTATGAAGTCCACTTTGAAACAAAGATGTAATGAAACTCTGACGAAGGCAGTCAACTTTAAAACAATAATGCAATAATATCTGAGGAAGGCAGTAAGAAGTCAACTTTTAAACAATGATGTAATAAACTCTGAGGAAGGCAATGAACACTCAGAGCTGCAGCTGCAATGACGGTAGCAGAAGCACGCACTCTAATGCCCACCGTTATAACTGAATCATCCATGAAGAGGGCAAGATGCACATTCCAGCTGAACAAGGATGTATACAGTGCACAACTAAACAATGATGTAATGAACTCTGAGGAAGGCAGTCAACTTTAAAACAATAATGCAATAAAGTCTGAGGAAGGCAGTAAGAAGTCAACTTCTAAACAAAGATGTAATGAACTCTGAGGAAGGCAATGAACACTCAAAGCTGCACCTGCAATAACGGTAGCAGAACACACTCTAATGCCCACCGTTACAACTGAATCATCTATGAAGAGGGCGAGACGCAGATTGCAGCTGAACAAGAATGTATACAGTGCACAACAAAACCAGAAGATAGCAGCCTATATATCGAAATCCAAGCTAAGTGTCACAAAAGTGCAAAAACTAACCATTGCTTAATTTTTCTTACAGAATGTTTTATCTTTGTATAACTTTCCCTTCATAAAATGCTTCAATTTATCGTAACTGTTTTAAAATTAATCTAAATTCACTTTACCTCTGGATTGTGTAAATTTTCAGCATCCATTTATAGTTAACATTTTCTGCATATGCAGAAGGACAGCTTAATGCAAAATTTGTTTCTTTTAATTGAAATTTAATTAATACCTTATTGCATGCAATTTATTTATATTGAGTTTTAAAGTGATACTCATTTCTTAATTACAAATTTAATTATCCTATCTTAAACTTTTACATCTTAAAATAAATCTGCTTGAACTGACATGTTTGTTCAGATTCCTAGTTTGTGTAATTTATGTGAGTGATTAACTAGTGGCCAAAGTGGACCTACTCTCTGAGACTCATATGAACCAACTACTTGCCGGAGGAGACGAGCAAATTATTTGTTTGGCAATTCATTCTAGTGTCTCTTATGCATCTTATTTTTTTTCAAACCACTATTTAATTTTTAAAGTTCATTAAGCAATTAAAGTTCATTATACTAGCCAACAATAATTCGATAATTTTCGTTATACATTCCGCACAAAATACACATAAATTAATGACCAAATAAAGAAATGATGAAATACAAACTATTATCTCTCATATATTAAACTGATAAAAATATTAGCCGCTAATTAAACTTGCTTTAAGTAATTACGCAAGCTATTACACGACACGAAAAATAAAATCCAAAGGCACTTTAGAAAAAATATGTTAATATTAGGTAAGTAAATAAAAAGACTAAAAGTTCAAAAGTTTAGGGATAAGTGCTCAAACAAAGTTGTGCAGGAAACTCGACGTTGGGTGTTAAATTATTCGTAACTAGAAACAACTAAAAGTTTTTTAACTTGCGACTTACCGCTAACATAGGCTAAAATTATCCACTCCACTAGAGACGGTTTAGCTCCACGATGAGTGACTACTACTGCGGAATCTTCATCAAAAAACAATGTCTGCAAATACTGTCTCTGAGATGCTAAGATCAACATAACTGAAAAATTAACAAAAAGAATTTTAAGTCACAGTTTGAATTAAATACATCTTTAATTGTGCAACTTAATTATACGTAATTGGTGAAAAAACTTTAATATGGATTTAATCAATCACAACAGTATATAGACATGCTTAACATTATGCAGGGTGTGCCAATTAAAACTTCTCATCTGGAAAATATCGGAACTAAAGAAAAGAAACAAAGTTTGGGGCGCAGCAAGTGCATTATAGTAGTGAATTTTCATAAGAATTGTACACTATTAGTAACGTATATTATTAAAACTAATGCTTTCAACTTAAATAAACCTTGAAGATCGATTTTAGACGTCCCGATAAGCAATTCCTTGAAGGAATTTCTATTTTCTATTGAGATAAAAAGTTAAATTTTGATACATGTATGTAAGTACTGCAAGTCTCTTTAAAAAAGTTGTGTTACGAGTTTCACTAAAGTTACAAAAGTTTTCCAGATAAAATTGTATTATCTAAAAGTGGAATGTACCTGCCGAATTATAAATATAGCAGGTATTTTTCCTTATTAATTGCTGGGACGATTTTGTTTAAGTCAACCCAAACAACCTAGTTTTTGCAAACAAAAGAACAAAAAAGGTTTTTCAAAACAAATTTGTAGTTATTCGCGAAGCTCATAATGTTATTTTTCTTTAATTTAGTACCCGCGCTGCGTTTATATAGGTTTTATTATGGCTCAAGATTGAAGATTCTAGATTAATGGGAAATTGAGTTATCAAATTTGAAATATTTTTACGAAAATTCTCTGCCAAATAACGTATTTTACACCCAGACCCTTTTCAACACTTATTTACTGTTGCTGTATCCATACTTTTTTTATATGATAAAATTAGTTTAGCTCTCTATGTGAAACTGAGCATCAAATTCATTTTTGAAAACTATTTTAAATAAATGAAATGAGGTAACAATTTAAGCCTAATTTGAAAATCTTGGTTCGCTCTTCGTCGCGGGGGTTCTTCTCCACATTCTGCACGCCTACAACCACCCCCAATGCATAAAAAGACCAATGTAAACAAGAAAAATTTCTTGGCACTAACCCCCAAGAAAGTTGGGGGACCTGCGGTGAATGGAGCTTCTGGGCGGAATAAACAGGATGTTAAGGAAGTATAGCCGCAAAATGGGATAAAGGCTTATAGAGGTCCAACTAAGCTAGTTTTTTAGCACTTTCCGCTCACATTAACTTTTTATCTTCTTCCCCTATTAACTTCTGGTCCCGTAACTTTCTTGGCGGCTGTTCGTAAGAAAGGTTTTTCTGGTAGTTGCATCCAGAAAGGGTTGTAAGAATGTTTCTGATTTTTTTTTCTAAAAGCCGCCCGTATGATAAACTGCAAATTAACCGAAAATGTAATTTTTATTTACAAAAGGAATGTATGTGCCAAATTATAAACGTAGCAGGTATTTTTCCTTATTAATCGCTTGGATGATCCGTTTTAGTCAACTCAATCGAACCAGTTTCTGCAAACAAAATAACAAAAAAAAATTTCAAAACAAATTTATTGTTTTCAAACACGATGCCTTCCTATGGGTTTTACTATGTATCAAGACTTAAGATTCTAGTCTACTGGGAAATCGAGTTATATTTTTAAGAAAATTTTTATTTTTACGAAAATTCGCTACCACATACTTACTATTACTGTATTTATACTTTTTGATAATGAAATAAATATAAACAATGCAAAATTTTGAAATCAATCACATTCACTAGTTAATTCTTGTGTGATATGTATTTATGTAAAATTATTAGCCTACACCTGCTTATATACGATAAATATATATATATATATATATATATATATATATATATATATATATATATATATACATATATATATATATATATATATATATATATATATATATATATATACATACATATATATATATATATATATATATATATATATATATATATATATATATATATAGTTTGGTGGCTGCTGACGTACATCTCGAAGCTTTAGCCGAACTTGCGGTGGTGTATTCTGGCTGTAATTTGGTGTGACGCACTGATGAGCTCTAATGAGAGCGAAACCGGTATGTGTTTCCAATTATAGTTGGAATGCACATGGCATTATATTGAACAAATAATCGTATTTTTTGATACGCAAGTATATTTTCGGACTTGTTTCGCTCCTTTACGTGTAAGTAATTTTTTATTTTGTGTAGGATTGCATATTTTAAATGCAGATAAATGTAAATAAATAAAGATACATAAATTTTGTATTTCTGTGTAGGATTGTATATTCTAAATGTAGACAATTCTTTTACTGATAATCTTTGGTAGGTACATTGATCTGTACTACCCACGCACGTATCTGACTTTTGTGGGCTTTAGAGCATTTATTCAATTTTTTTATGTAAGAAAACATTTTATTAGTTTGTATTTTTATGTATTTTTATGAATAGATATTATTATTATTATTGCTATTATATACATACAGTATTTTACTTGAAACACCTTAAAATAATTTTTTTAAAGCGAATTTTACAATATTTTACTCTGTGTGTGAAGCTTTTGGACAAATAATCGTATTTTTTGATACGCAAGTATATTTTCGGACTCGTTTTGCTTATTTACGTGTAAGTAATTTTTTATTTTGTGTAGGATTGCATATTTTAAATGTAGATAAATGTAAATAAATAAAGATAGATTTTTTTTATTTTTGTTTAGGATTGTACATTCTAAATGTAGACAATTATTTTACTGGTAATCTTTGGTAGGTACATTGATCTGTACTACCCACGCACGTCTCTGACTTTTGTGGGCTTTAGAGCATTTATTCAGTTTTTTTTTTATGTAAGGAAACATTTTATTAGTTTGTATTTTTATGTATTTTTATGAATAGATATTATTATTATTGCTATTATATACATACAGTGTTTCACTTGAAACAACATATTTTTTTTTATTACTTTTAACCGAATTTTACAATATTTTACTCTGTGTGTGAAGCTTTTGGAGCTTCTTTGGATGGGTAAACCACATTTTAGCCTCTGTAAATAACTAGCCTATTGTGATTAAACATTATCTACAAAAACTGATAAAAAAAACATGTTTACCAGGGTACCCAGCAGAAATCAAATATCAAATTCCCTGACATTTCCAGGCCCCTCGAGTACATTTTTTTTTATGAACAAAATAAATAAAAATTACGAACAAAAACGTACATAATCAAAAATATAAGTATGCTCAACTCCATTAGTTTATAATATGTGTCAACTTCGAAAAGAAAAATTGCAATTTTTTCACGGAAAAACCTGACTTTCATAACCGACCGACGAACTTAAGCTCTGGAAAGAATTTTTTCGGCAACCGTCCGGGAAGTACCCACTTCCCAAACGCTTTTTCTTTGAGAAAGTAGCATTTCTCCGGCCTAGTCCGGGAAGTACGTACTTCCCGGACTAGGCCGGAAAGAATTACATCGTTGTTGTCATTGTGAATATGAAAATCTTGGTAGGTATGATTTCGATAAATACAGTTGAACATTACCATAGCAACGAAATAACGACTGACAGCTATCTGAAATGAAATTAGTTGACATTTTGATTTTTGAAAGTTTGCATGGTTTTTGGTCGCAATTGTCTCAATAAACTGTGGAAAGCAACAGGGATAGTGAGTTTGAAAATGTGCTTTACAAAATTTCCAATGCAGCAGCTGCTGCTACAGCACACTTATTGCCTGTAAAAACAAAGTCCAGGTATGAAAACGTTTATGATTTGCTCACGAGATTGATGGATATGAAGAAACGCAAAACTATTACAGAGTATGTAATTTTAGCTTACTTGGCGCAAAAATCTGAAATATAATAAAGAAATGTGTCTCATTGATTTGTTATTCTACACGGTTGCCGAAAAAATAGTGTACGCAACACGTCCGAAAACAGTTTTTTTGGACTCGCAGACTAGAATTTTGTCGACTCGTCCAAAAAACACTATTTTCCGGACTTGTAACGTAAATTACTATTCCAGTGTGATCGAAAACCAGAAGTCTCTACGTTACGTAGAACTTTCAACATGATCATAAAGGTTAAAATGGAATAAACACATTCACAGCACAGCTCTACCAGCCAATACCTAAAACGGATTTTGCATTTTATGCATTCAGGGAAGAACATTCCAAGTGGGATGTACATATGACATGTTTGAGATAGGTGAAGAAGGCTTTATTTATATCGGCGCATAATGTGACATACACTGCGTTCATTGGGGAATTTAATTGATATTTGTACCAAAGTTAAGCCGCATTGTTATCAGATATATTTCCTAGGTATGAGAAAACTATTTACGTGAGAAAATTCATGTAATATATATGAAATCAAAATAAAAATGCATGTGCTAGTGACGAAAGTTTACAAACATATAATTTCCAGGTCTACTGAATGATTTCCATGACATTTGAGTAAAATCACCAATTTCCCTGACATTTTAGGGGGTATTTCACATTCCCTGATTTTTCCAGGTTATCCCGGTTTTCTAGGTCGCTGGGTACCCTGTTTACGGAGACATCTAGAAGATCAAGTTATTTCGAATTTCGTGTTGCTTCGTCGGCAGAAGAAAACTCCGTACAAAGGTGACAATGAAAGAAGGTTCTAATATTTCTTGTGGAAATTATTTGAACGACAGGAATTTTCTGAATAATATTGTGTAGACAGACTAGGCTACCTTTATAACAAATGGTGTGGTACTATCACAAGATTACAGGCACTGTTCTGCAGAGAGTCCATATTGAGTTCTTAATTGCACAAAGCAGTATTCTGAGGAAATTAATGTATGGTGTGAAGTATTGCGCGTTAGAATATTAGGGCCCTTGTTTTCAAATATAATTTAAATGCTGACTTTTTAGAGTTTATAACACTAAATTTTGGGATGCATTACATGAACTTTCTGTGCAAGTGAAACAGGTTGTGCATTTTTAGCTAGATAGACCACTAATTCATAATGCAGTGATAGTCAGACAATGGCTGAATCAAAACTTTCAATGAAGGTTTATAGGTCACAATACATGCTTCTTTAATTTTCTGGTCGCCTAAATCTCCCAACCTTACTCCTCTAGTCTTTTATTGATGGGGAATTATTAAAGGAAAAGTGTACAAAACCAGGCAGCAAAATTTGCAAGAACTTCGGGATAAAATAACTGAAGCTTGTCGGGAGGTTAACACAGCTGAATTACGTTGAATAATGAATAACAATCGAAAAATAATTGAAAAATGTGTATTATTAAATGGCGGTTAAGCAGAAGAAACCGCTATTTAATTTGAAATGTTATAATTATTTTCTTGTTTATTCCTTTTATTTATTTTTTTGTTAATAAATTAAATTAATTATCTTGAGCATTTTATGAGTAATTTTTTTCAACCAAACTTGGGATCTGAGGCCTTCGGATGATGTCTAGCAACTTTTTTTATAAAATTTTTGAAAAAAGTCGTCCATATACAGTTGGTTACTTTTTTGCTTCCGGTTACACCGGAAGAGTTCACAAGCTTTTTTACTTGGAATGGAACACCGGTTTATTTTTACGTTTTCAGAATACTTATACAAAAGAATTGTCGAATTACCCCATTACCAGAAATCTTCAAAGATTCCATCATGCATTTTAGGTGTCAGTGGTAGGCACAATACAGTTAGGTGGCAGGCAAAACAACATCTAAGTTCTAATTAGGGCGGTGAGGGCGTATAAAATCAAAAGTGGGTTGGTCGTGCATTTTATAGAAAATGATTAAACCATTCTGTGAAGATATCAATCAAAATTAGCATAAGTGGCACGAACTTTTAACTTGCACAAATGCACAAAATGGAAGTTACTAATGGGCCTGCTTCGCCGACGTAATCGATCTAACGTGCCGTTTTTCTCTTGAATAAAAACACTATTGAGCATTTTGATTTCACAACGCAAAGGCCGTTTTCGTCAACATTAAAAACTTTATGGACTGAAAAATTGCATTTCCTAATTTTTTGTTATGTGGTCGACAATTTTATCAACCAAATGTTTATTCAATCCTAGAACCCCTGCAAACGATATTTCTGTAGGCGTTCTCAAGCTGAGAACCTCTTATGTCACTGTCTAAAACGATAAGACCATTTTTTTCCAGAAGTTTTTTGTGCAAAAAGAATATATTTGAAATATTATATCTTCTAACTAGCTATATTGCGAACATCAAACCTTCTTGCGCCAAAAAATGGTTTTCCATTTTCTAGGTCAGGTGAAACACGTTTCTGTCCTAGTTTTCTGTTGCATACAACAGAATTTTCACTCTTGAGTGGTCCTAAAGAAGGTGGCAAGAGGAGCATTGAATTACTTTACAGGCTTTTAAATAAGCCTTTTGCTTATACAATACAACCACCACTGTCTTTTTATATTTTCTTCGTTCCATTGCTTACGTTTCTTCTTCGTCAGGTAATATGGAATACTATTCCATATTAGCCACATAGAGTTTTAGGTTAGGTCGTTATTTTAAAAAGGTATGGCCTGAACAGACAAAAACTAAATATAGAATTTCTACAAATATCCTTAACTTCCTAAAATAATAGTATTAAACAGAAATTATTTCATGCACAAGAAAAAAAAAAATATATATATATATATATATATATATATATATATATATATATATATATATATATATATATATATATATATATATAGATAAACATATAAAAATTGAAACTGACCCCGGATATGGGTTATAGGGGTCCTAGTTCGCGCTCATTTGCCAAATTTTTTTCACAATTCAAAAGTCGGGATCTCCCCATTAGTGAATGTTTTATACGAAAATTCACTAAAAGGTAAACACATACATTCAAAGTTTACCGGGCAGCTAATTCACAATACCGTTAAATTAACATAGAATAACACTAGACCGCGAGACGCGTCGTCTAGTAGGATGTTTGCGGATTATAAAAAAATTGAATTTCATGTGTCAAAAGTAGATGTCACTGGTGATTGTCGGCAGGATAGTATTTCATATTACCCGCCTCTTATTTGCGTGTATATTTGATTTTGTGTTTGCCATATTTTTGTGAGCAGTTGTAGATGATTGTTAGGTAGTTAGTTAGTAAATTATTTGCCTATTTTATGTCACTTACCATGCTTCATTTATATTAGATAATTTACTTGTTTATGTTGGATAATTAAAACTAAACAAACTGAAACGGTTTCGCAATTTGCGTTTATACAGTGTGAACCGCAGTTATGGAATAAAATATAATAGGAAGAGAAATGTTTTTTATCAAAAAGGCTCAGACACGCCAACTAATTTTTTTTGTTTCTCACCTTGTAGTACTAGTTTGTAAATTTCACCCCTCACCATTTCACCGAAACCCCCAAGCAATATTGGTATTAAATGGTAAATCGGCAAAACTGCAGATCCTAGCCAGCGGACAAATCCTATTGGATGCGAGTAACTCACACACAACCTCCTGAGAAAGTCAACATGTGAACTGGTATCTCAGGGTTCATCTGAATGGACCTATTTTTATTGGAAACCTTAAAGGAGAGAGATTTTTGGAAATGCTAAGGGACCAAGTCATTCCAGCCTTAGTAGAGTTATTTCCTAATGAGCTTGATCGCAATCGTCCACATGAAATGAGCTAGTTGCAACAAGACAGTCCACTATGTTCCTCCTGTACGGGAGTATTTAAATGAAACCTTTGCATAAAAGTGGGCATATCAAAAAAAGAGTGTACAAACATAACCTTTGTATTTGACCGATTTAAGGAAAAGAATAACCATGAAAATTATGTACATCACAGCAGAAGTTTTATATAGTCAGAGACGAGTTTTACATAAGATTAATTTAACATATAAATGTTTAGGTATGCTCAATTTAAATTTTTAAGAAGAAAAAATGTTTCTTTTTGAATAATTGTGAATTTCAGAGTTAAAGTTTTAAAATAGTAATTAGATTTCCACCCTGTGTATTGGTGTATTACTTTGTCTAAGTGAAGATTGGAACCTGTGATGAGCACTGATAAGTACACTTGGAGAACCCAAATCACCACAACACATTTTAAAAGACCTGACGATCGTTTCACTAACCAAGTTAGCATCATCAGAGGACGAAACATTCTAAATACTTAAAAAACTAACATCAACTTATATACCGGATCTCAGGTAAAGATATCGAACCGAGATGACACACTAGTCGTAGGCAAATTCCAAAGTGTATTGTATTTTTATCGCCTGACCAGGTCTTTGCGCAATCCCTACTGCTTTATCTAAAAGTGTCCATCTGTAATAGTCTTGAGAAAGTTCAACGACATCTAAATTAACAACGGTTCCTTTGGCGGCAATAACTGTATACTTGTGTTATCGGCAAAAACGTGCCGAAAACGTGGGAATTTTATTTAGCAAAGTATCGATCAAGTGACTCGTAATTGGCGCTGGTGCACTGTTCATATATTCTTCGTTGCAACTATATTTCGCAATATATTATACGCTCTCAAACCCATTCAGCTGACCTGATTTTCTAACATTTTTTATTAATTTCAGATTGTCTTTATTAACGTGATGATTATTATCCCAAATATGTCGGGCGACGGCAGACTTATCTACAGTACCATAACGTAATTGGGATATGCGTTCCTTGAATCTGATTCCAATCGATCTTTTTGTTTGTCCGACGTATTTACAATCCTTACAACTTATTTCATAAATTCCCGACATTTTGTCCGCGCTATAGATATACCAAAGAATTAAATTATATTAGGAACGTGGCCGAATATAACGGATACACTGCTTGCTTAGTGGAAAAATTAATCAACAAACAGAAAACAAAAATGTTGACGGAATCAACGACGTTCAGAAAAGAAAAATCGGAAAAAAACTTTGTTTGCTTACCATTTGAACCTAGAATCACGACGGGTCTAGACAACATTTTTAAAAAAGTCGACTTACAGGTAGCATTTTTAACAACAAATACTTTAAAAAACTTGCTAGGTAATCCAAAAGACAAGGATAGCGCGGACAAAATGTCGGGAATTTATGAAATAAGTTGTAAGGATTGTAATCTTAAATACGTCGGACAAACAAAAAGATCGATTGGAATCAGATTCAAGGAACACATATCCCAATTACGTTACGGTACTGTAGATAAGTCTGCCGTCGCCCGACATATTTGGGATAATAATCATCACGTTGATAAAGATAATCTGAAATTAATAAAAAATGTTAGAAAACCAGGTCAGCTGAATGGGTTTGAGAGCGTATATATTGCGAAATATAGTTGCAACAAAGAATATATGAACAGTGCACCAGCGCCAATTACGAGTCACTTGATCGATTACTTTGCTAAATAAAATTCCCACGTTTTCGGCACGTTTTTACCGATAACACAAGTATACAGTTATTGCCGCCAAAGGAACCGTTGTTAATTTAGCTGTCGTTGAACTTTCTCAAGACTATTACAGATGGACACTTTTAGATAAAGCAGTAGGGATTGCGCAAAGACCTGGTCAGGCGATAAAAATACAATATACTTTGGAATTTGCCTACGACTAGTGTGTCATCTCGGTTCGATATCTTTACCTGAGATCCGGTATATAAGTTGATGTTTAGTTTTTTATGTATTTAGAATGTTTCATCCTCTGATGACGCTAACTTGGTTAGTGAAACGATCGTCAGGTCTTTTAAAATGTGTTGTGGTGACTTGGGTTCTCCAAGTGTACTTATTACTTTTGTACCTAAATTGTTGGTACCATCAAACAGAAAAGATATGCTCCTTGAATCGCCGTCGAAAAATGATAGGGCTGCTGTTTGAAATAAAAATCTACAAGTGGTGGGGGTGAAATAGAAAGGGGTGCACTTTACAAACTAATACTACAAGCGGTGAAACAAAAAAAAAAGTTAACGTGTCCGCTTTTCATAAAAAATATTTCTCTACGACTTATAAATGTTATTCTATAACGGCGGTCCACACTGTATAAACATGCTTCAGCCAGTTGGACAACACAGCTAGGTCGCCTCTAAAAAATAACTTCTTGTGGAACAACTATTTAAAGAAATAACCCTAATAGTAATATATTATTTTGACTTTGACTAATAGATATAATATATATTATGCATTGTGATCGCAGCATCAATACAAGTTTATTGTATTTTTAATATTTTCATACTTACATAGAAACGTAAAATACGATGCTGAATGGCATATGAATTTGATAAATGGTTTTCGCATGGTCTGTCCAATGACAGAGTGTGGAGCCATGATGTATGCAGCGGAAAAAAAAGGAAATAATATTCCTATGCGAACAATCTCCAACGCTTGTAGTACCATATTTTTTCTCCTAAAACCAGGCAGGCCCTCGTACCATATGGAGGCCAGCAGTTGTTGTACATTGGAATGGGCAACAAACTGTAACAAAAAATATTTTCATTATCGTTGAGAGCACTAAATTGATTTTTAGCTGAAATATCAAATAATATATTAGTAATATATACAGATCCAGTATATACCTGGAATAATAGGAATCACTTAAAAAAAGAAAAATAACAACAATTTTCGAGAAAAAGGTGTTAAGTATTTTCTTAACATATTAGTGAGATCTTGAAGTTTTTCGACCGCATAAATTGTCGCTTTTGTAACAACCATATTTTCTACAGATGGAAACTTATATAATTTTTCAAATCTACAAAATATTTTGTATCCAGGGAAATCAAATTGAGTAGGGATGCATGATAAACATTTTCAGAAAAAGACATATCTTTTTATTATTGCCAGTCTAACAATAAATCCACGGTTGCCCTAAAAATAAAAGTAAATAGATAGAACAGCATCACAAGATGTCAAACTAAATAAAATATCTTCCATTGCTTATAAAACACAAATTGGGTCTTTTTAAAAAATGAAGGAAATCTAAGACTTTGTAACCAAAATGAGGCGGTGCTCCATCTTGCCAGAACCATGTATTATGATAACCGCTATATCCAAGTTGATTGTTTTAGCGCCGACGACCTTTAAATAAATTTATGTATTTTCCCGAAGTCAGATTTTTTTTGACAACTCTTCACCGATAAAAGACAAAAGTTAAATAGGTCGATAAAAAGCTGTTACAGGTGATGCTGCACTAATCGTCTTTCTTAACACAGTGAAGCTAATTGATTATAGACTATAAATTTCTATAACAAAATGGTGTTTTTTTTTTCAGATTTTTTTATCATCCAATTTTACCAACATTTAATGGTTTTATATGCAAAATAATTGGTAGATTCCAATATAGTTAATTATATATAGGGTGGCACCTTGAAAATGAAACAGACCGATTTGCGTCCAGAGATTTTTTTTTAAGAAACGCTGAAACAGGTCAATTTTATTATTGAGGGGGACATGTTTTGACATAAAACTCAACTTTGTCACATCATACCTCTTAGGGGTGGTAACAACAAGCCTTATATTTTATATAGGGAACATGGGTCGAGTGTTACATCATTTGAAAGCTCTTTCTTTTCTGAATTCAGCACACTATTTTTTTTTGAAATTTTTACCAACTCGTTTAAAAATTATTCACAGTTGAAGATGTAAAAAGGCATTTTACTCACTCCGATAAGAAATGTGCTAATAGTCAATGTTTTGTTGGTTTGTAAACAAAAAATTGACTATCAGAACATTTCTTATCGGAATGAGAGAAATGCGGTTTATTATTTCAGTTTATCGGTCGGTTTGATACTTGATAGTACTACCCAAAATTAATTTCACAATGGTGTATTATGTAGAAGGAAAAGTTGAAATAATTACTATTTGTTTCAAAAACGATGACTGTGCCAACCGTAGCGCCAATTTGTTTAATTAACGACATCCGAACAGACGTTAACAGAAAATACATTTTGTAGTTAGTTGCAAAGTTTCGACAAAGTGGTTCAGTAGCCAACAAAAAACGAGATCCTGAAGGTGAATTTCCGGTTAGAAATGAGACTACTGAGATTAAAGTGTTAGGACAAATTGCTGCAGACCCAACTTTGAGCACGAGAAAATTGGCCACTGTTTCAAACATCAAAAGAAGAACTATTCAGCGAATATTGAAGCATCATAAATTTCACCCGTATAAAATTCATCTTGTACAACAACTGAATGAAGATGATTTTGATCGGCGGCTGGAGTTTTGTGAAGTTGTGACTGCACGAATGGTTGATAACGGGAACTTTCTGTTCAATATCTGTTTTTCAGACGAGTGTACGTTTTTATTAAATTCTACAGTCAATCGTCATAATTTTCGTTATTGGGCAGATAATAATCCAATAAATTTTCAAGAAGTCCACACACAAACTCCACAGAAATTTAATGTCTGGACTGGCATTTTTGGAAACCGTTTAATCGGACCAATTTTTCTAGATGGCAATTTGAGTGCCGAAACGTATTTGGAGTTACTAGAAGATATCGTTTACCCTCTACTAACTGACATTGTTGAAAATGGTGATCACTATCAAGAAAATCACTTAGTGTTTCAACAAGATGGAGCTCCTCCGCATTTTTCACAACATGTTAGGTAGTTTTTTAACAGAGAGTTTCCAGGACAATATATTGGGCGTAGAGGTACTATTGAGTGGCCCCTTAGATCACCGGATTTAGCTCCTTTAGACTTCTTTCGATGGGGCCATTTAAAGAGTAGAATTTACGCAACATAACCGGAGTCTCTGGAAGAATTACGATGATGCATTGTTAAAGAATGCCGTCTAATAACTCCACAAATGCTCCAGAACGTCAGAGCTCGTTTTAAACAAAATTTACACTTTTGTATAGAAGCTGATGGTCAACAATTTGAACACTTACTTAACCGAATAAACATTTTTGAACGTTTGGTTATGTTTTTTTAGTTTTTTTTTACGAAAACTGCATTTCTTATCGCAATGAATGAAATACGTTCTCGCAACTCCAACTATGAATAATTTTTAAACGAGTTGGTAAAACTTCCAAAAAAAAAAATAGTGAGCTGAATTCATAAAAGAAACAGCTTTCAAACGATGTAAGACTCGACTCATGTTCCCTATTTAAAATATAAGGGTTGTTATCACCACCCTTAAGGGGTTGATGTAACAAAGTTGAGTTTTATGCCAAAACATGTCCCCCTCAATATTAAAATTGACGTGTTTCAGCGTTTTTAAAAAAAATAATTATTCTCTGGATGCAAATTGGTCTGTTTGGTTTTCAATGCGCCACCCTATATATATATATATATATATATATATATATATATATATATATATATATATATATATATATATATATATATATTTGTGTGTGTGTTTATTTAGTTATTTATCTACAGTTTTAAAAACCGGTGGTTGTTACCAAGGTGACAATTTAAGCTGTCCAAAACTTTCAAGTTCATTGTTAATAGGAAAAAATTTTATAACAAATATATGCCTGTGTCTCTATAACAAGATCAGTATGTAAATTAGTTTACTTTATCTACGAATTTATACAAACTAAGAACTAATTTCGTATTAACTATTTTTTAATGTGTACCTATATAGTAATATGTTGGAGGTGTGGGTTTACGTATACGACTCCAAAAAGTCTTGTCAGGTTAACTTTTTCTTAAAGTAATTATTAGGTTTTCTAAAAGAATAATTCCTTTGTTGAAAACTTATTCACAAAATTCTGCCAATGTGGAAATTAGTGCCATACCACATTTCTATTATTGCTGGAGATCAGGAAAACTTAAAATAGCAGCGTTATGTTAAGGCTGTGAAGTAGTTCTTGTATAACATTCTAAAGCTCAATCTGTCGTTTCCTTTTCCATCCAGAATGTCTGCTTAGCGCTGAACCATAGAAATACACCTGAGCTTTGTGTTTTGATGAGGTACCATAATAAAAATTATAATAAAATACGACTAAACTTATGTGGCCAGTCATTATTTATCTGAAACTATCTATCTTAAAATAGTTCCTCATTACTCAATACAGACGTAGAGACTTTTTGTCTGACTTAACAATTGCTCATGCTTTCTCTCTAACCAGCTTCGTCACGTAAAATAATCAGACAGAAGAAAACTGAATTCATTTATACGCATTTGTAACAACTGTAAATGAGAATCCGTTGCTGTGTAGTGGTGTCTCTTACAAACTTTTTTTAATAATATAAAAATGACAGATGACATCTCTAAATTGTCCGTGTGATATAGAGTGTGAAACACACTTATGGAATAAAATTCATTATTCAGCAAAAAATAGTTTTTGTGGAAAACGCTAAGACTCGTGAAGTTTGATTTGTCCAACATTATCTTATAATCATAGTTAAAAAAATTAAACTCCCACCATTTTACCCCCACCACTTTATGCATTTTTTTAAATAGCAACCCTACATTTTTTCATCACAATTCGATGGATCACATTTTAGTGAATTTTCGTAGAAAAAATTCACTAATGGGGAGATCCCGACTTTTGACTTCTGAAAAAATTTTTGCAAATGAGCGCGAACTAGGACCCCTAGAACCCATATCCGGGGTCAGTTTCAATTTTTATATGTTTATATATATATATATATATATATATATATATATATATATATATATATATATATATATATATATATATATATATATATATATATATATATATATATATATATATATATATATATATATATATATATATATATATATATATATATGTATCACACCGATAACTCAAAAAATAATGGGCTGATTTTGATAAAATTTGGCATGTACCTTTCTTTTGTTAATAGCTTGGATAAGTTCGTTAGTCAGGAAAATCGAATGAGGTTTTCCGGGAAAATTTTGAGTTTTCATTCGAAAAAAATTCATATCTCAAAAAGTAATAAGCCAATTTTAATAAAATTTGGCACATACCTTCCTTTTGTAAATGGCTTTGACATGTTTGTTAGTCAGGAAAATCGGACGAGGTTTTCCAGGAAAATTTTGAGTTTTCATTCGAAAAAAATTCATATCTCAAAAATTAATAAGCCGATTTTAATAAAATTTGGCACATACCTTACTCTTGTAAATGGCTTTGACATGTTTGTTATTCAAGAAAATCGGATGAGGTTTTCTGGAAATATTTTAAGTTTTCATTTGAAAAAAATTCATATCTCAAAAAGTTATAAGCCTATTTTAATAAAATTTGGCATGTACCTTCCTTTTGTAAATGGCTTTGACAAGTTCGTTATTTAGAAAAATTGGACGAGGTTTTCCGGGAAAATTTTAAGTTTTCATTTGAAAAATTTTTTTATCTTAAAAAATATAAAATCTATGATAACCAAATTTGGTAGGTAGGTTTACGATATAAAAAGTAAACTATACACCAAAATTTAGATTTCTATGTTACAAGAAAAAAAAGTTATAATAAAATATTTTGTGCCAGATCATTTCTATGAAAATTCACTACCATAACGCACTTGCTGCGTCCAGACTTTTTCTGAATGTGGAGATACCCCATATGTATGGTCTAATATTACAGTTTTTACTACAGGGTGGAAATGTAATACCGGAATATTAAAACTAAACAGTTTACCCTGAAATTCAAATTTGGAAAATAAACTTAATAAAAACGTCCCTTTCTTATAATAAAAGTTCAAAATGTTCTCCATTCACTTGCACACAACGACATAATCTGCTCCGATATTATTCCCTAAATCTGTTCAACACGTCAAATAAAAGTTCAAAATGTTCTCCATTCACTTGCACACAACGACATAATCTGCTCTGAAATTATTCCCTAACTCCATTCAACACGTCCGGCGTTACGTTTCTAATTTATGTTGCTATTATTATATTGCATTTTCAAATCATCTAAATCAGCAGGTTGCGTTTTATACACTCTATTTTTAGGGTATCCTCATAAAAAGAAATCAAGAGGTGTAATATCTGGTGATCTAACGGGCCATTCTACGATACCTTTTCGTCCAATCTATCTTTGTGGAAAGACTTCATGTAAATACTCCCGTACTTGAAGAGCAAAGTGGGGCGGTGCACCGTCTTGTTGAAACCATATCCTTTCATGGGAAATATTAGGTTCCATTACATTTGGATACAATTCTGCTACCACTGGGACAACCTATGTTCTCTTAGCATTTCTAAATATTTTAAACCGTTTAGATTTTCTATTAAAATATGTCCAACTACATGATCAGCAATGATACCAGCCCAACAGTTAAACTTCTGAGGACGCTGAGTGTGTGTTTGTCGCATCCAGTGGGGGTTTTCGGCAGCCCAGTATCTGCAATTTTGCCCGTTTCAAAAGAAATGTTGTTTCAACGGAAAACAGAACGTCAGCAGAAAAAATAACATTTCTATATAACATGTCGAGCAGTTGTTCATAAAATTGCAATTTTCTATCAGAATCACCGTGAATCAACTCTTGAACGTGTTGTAGTTTATAGGGATGGATTTTTTCGTTTTTGGGACACCTTAAAACTGTTGATTGACTCACATCATTTTCACGTGCAATTTGACGGGTAGAAGTTGTTGGTTCTTCTTGAAAAGCCAATAAAATATTGAGTTTTATATCTTCTTCAAAAAACTTGGTTCTCCTAGGCAGTGGTTTAACGTGTCCATAATCACGAAACTGTGAATGTATCTTAGACGCAGTTTCCTGGGTTAGTGGGGCAAATCTGGATGTTTTTCATTAAATAGGTTAACAACATGTGCTTGTGTTATCCACCTATCACCATACCCAATGATCATTAATATTTTTGTTCGCAGAGTTTTAATTAAGTATTGCATTATTAAACCAAAATATAATTAAAATTATCGGAACAAAACTACGACCAAGTTATTAGGAGACCGTGCATTCAATACAATACACCAAATGTAAAACAGAACTGTAAAATTTCACTGCACACTGCAAAAATTGGTAGTTAATAAGAAACAATTAATGGTACCTAGTACGGTTGAGATAAAAGACAAGATAATACATTTAAAGTAAGGGTCAGTGAAGAATTCCAGAGCAGATTATTTCGTTATGTGCAAGTGAATGGAGAACATTTTGAACACCTATTATAAGAAAGGGGCGTTTTTATTAAGTTTATTTTCGAAATTTGAATTTCAGGGTAAACTGTTTAGTTTTAATATTCCGATATTAAATTTCCACCTTCTATTGAAAACTGTAATACATATATGGGGTATCTCCGCATTCAGAAAAATGTGATCCATCGAATTGTGATGAAAAAATGTAGGGCTGCTATTAAAAAAAAATTCTATAACATTTATTCGTTAATATAACCTCAATTAAAACCACCAAATAGTTATTAGGTCGCTTGTTAGATCCATTAGTTTTGCATTCAACTATATTCCTTCTATAATTCAAAATAGAAAGGAAGGAATAGAGCTTTGAGCCTATTTCAAGACATAAAAATCACTTAACTAGAAAGCAGGTACTCGTTTGACAATTGAAGGAATAGACGGATAATAAACCGGAAAATACCCATAGTACATTAAATATATTTATTGGCCTTGCGCTAAATCTACCTAGTTTTAATTTATTTTACTTTGCATCCATTTTATTTACAAAGCTTCATGTATTCTACTTTGCGTCCATTATATTTGCCAAGCATGTATTATTTCTACCATCCATTTTTAGTTCGATTGACTTAGCAAAACATTAATAAACACAGAAATATAATTATTTACTATCATAATTTTTTTGAAATATATAGCAACAGAGTTGTTTATCATGATTAAATTATTTTACTAAGCATATCTATTTCTTGCAGAGCAATAATTATAAATACTTAGCACATTAACTTACAGAACATTAAAGTACTGTGCAAATAAATAGTTGCGAATAAAAAATAGGGGTTGGAATTTTTAAAAAAAATTGCGAAAAGATATATATATATATATATATATATATATATATATATATATATATATATATATATATATATATATATATATATATGTGTGTGTGTGTGTGTGTGTGTATGTGTGTTTCATAACATGTGAAACTTAAAGAGTCTATTCTGATCACATAATATCCTGGATTTTGTGTTGTGTAGCCTACAGCCTATTTTATCGCCATAAGTTCGCCAGTATATGTAGATATTATCTTTGACAACCTCTCTTGAAAGTTCACTGTTGGAGTTATAACAGCAATTCCCACTCCCGTTTCTGTCTTTGAAGCATCAGTATAAATAAATTTACGCGTGCAGTACCTAGACCCAATTTCATGGAATTACTATAGGGTGGTTGTCAGATTTTGTGTACAGGTTCATTTCCGTGACAAATTCAGGTTGAAAATAGGTCCAGGGTTCTATTTTCTGATGTCGATAAGTTGTTCATTTTTCGTTGTCCTTGTCGCAAATTTTAGATGTGCGCGTTTTTAAATATTTTTTTGATTTTGCAGTGATAGTGTGTGTGACTGTTTGCACTATAATTCTAACTTCTTTATTTAAGTAATTTAATATTGTAATGGTTTTTATGTATTTCCTATACTTATTTGTTTTAGATGAAGAGAGAAATAAATGCATTTATTTATCCATTTATATACTTTAGCAGACTTGTTATCTTAGTTTATCTAGATCTTTTTCAGTGTTTATCGGTTGGTTTCATATATTTGCTGATTTTTTTTTAAGCATTTTGTTAAATCAACTAAGTTTTGTGTCAAGGTTTGAAGATATGATTAGGTATTGATCTTTGAAAGTAAACCAGAGCACCATTAGAGAAAAACGTCGGCTTTTTAATGGCATTACCATCAGAGTCCTATAATTTATTTATGTGTAGCAAATTAGATAAACACTGTTTCATGTATCGTGCCTTCTGGCTTAAGTAAAACGTACGCTGGAAGGTATAATAACATAAATTAGGAGGGAGATTAGGGCTTGATAGTAAATTTATTAGCTGTAGGTTAGCAAGTTATGTGACATAAATTTACAAGATATATAATTTTTGCAGAAAAATAATTTTAAATCTAAATAAGTCTGATCGACACCGCTGCGCCATATATGTGAGATTATTCTTATGCTCCCCGCCCCCTGATCTATATATATATATATATATATATATATATATATATATATATATATATATATATATATATATATATATATATATATATATCTATATATATATATATATATATATATATATATATATATATATATATATATATATATATATATATATCTTTAGGATTATTGCACTACACTGTAATCACTTTTAAATATACACTTTATTTGTTTGCTGTACCTTTGTGATTTCTTATTGGTTTGCGTGGACTGCAGTTTCGAACCGTCCCGGTTCATCATTAGCACGCTACTGGCTGCTATCGTTCCTGTCTGGTCTACGTCGGAGATTGTAGGTGGCGCATGCGCCGTGAGCTTCTATTGGTCGGTTTCCTGTTCTCTGATTGGTTGTGCCTTCGGACTGTGTCGTGTGTATCGGTCTCCTGTCTTGATCACTGTGGTTTAATAATTTGTCTATTTGTATGGCCTTTATTAAGTTTTGTTTAAATGTTTGTACTTGGATTTGTTCTGGCATTAATTGTTTTCTATTGTTTGTTTGTTGAATGTAATATTGTTCCCAGATTTCCTTTTTTTTGTGGTCTTTAACATGTTTCATTAGTTTTAATTGGGTGATGTCTGGTTTTTGGTGTTTTGTGTCGTGAATGTGTGTAGCTACGTTTGATTTGTAGCTAGGTATGTGGATTTTATCCAATGCTGTTATATGTTCTTTGAATCTTGTTTCTATTGACTTCTTTGTCATTCCTATATATTTTTTATTGCATGTGTTACATTCTATTTGATATATTCCGTTTAATTCATGTGGGTTGTGTTCTTGTTTTTTATTTATTTTGTTTATTATTTTGTTATTGGTTTTGTAGCTCATTTTTAAGTCATATTGTTTGAGTGTTTGTGTTATTTTTTTGATGTGGTGAATGTTGTGTATTTTGTGTTTGTTTCTGGTGTTTTGTTTTCGGTTTTGTTGATTTGTTTGTTTTTGATTTGTTTTACTAGCTTTTCTATTGTTTTTTTGTTGTATCCATTTCTTTCTGCTATTTGTATTATGATGTTGTACTCCTTTTCTTGTTCGTCGTTATGAAGTGGTATATTTAGCATTCTGTTTATTAAGTATCTGTATGCGGCCATTTTGTGTGTATGTGGGTGTAGTGAGTGTTTAGGTATAGTGATGTCTGTTTGTGTGGGTTTTCTGTATATTTTGTATTCAATCTGGTTTTCTTTTCTGATTAGTGTTAAGTCTAGGAAGTTTATGGTGTTGTTTGATTCTTTTTCTATTGTAAATTTTATGTTTCTGTTAATTTGGTTTATTTTTTCGAGGATATTGTCTATGTTGGTTTTTTGATTGTCGTATATTATTAATATATCATCGACGTATCTTATCCATTTGATGTTTGGGTCTGTCTCTTTTATTATGGTGTTGATTTTATCTTCTAACTGTTGTATGTATATTTCTGCCATGATGCTTGATAGTGGAGATCCCATTGGTAGTCCATCTTCTTTGATGTAGTATTCTCCGTTGAACTCAGAGTAATTTTGTTTTAATACGATGTTTAATATTTCGCTAATTTGTTGTTTTTTGTTGTTATTTTGCATTTTATTTTCGATTATATTTGTAGTTTCGTTAATTGGCATATTGGTGTACATATTTGTTATGTCAAATAAGGCAAGTCTTGTGTTTTTGTTTATGTTTATATTTCCTAGTTTATCTACTAGTTCTATGGAGTTTTTTATGTTAAATTTGTTTTCTAGTTGTAATTCTTGTTTTAGTACTTGGTCCATTTCTTTTGCTATTTTGTATGAAGGTGCATCTTTGAAGTTGATGAGTGGTCTTATTGGGTATCCCGTTTTGTGTATTTTTATTATTCCTGTCATTGGTGGTGCTTTAGGGTTGTTATAATAATGTGTTGTTTTTTGGTTGAATATTGTCTTGTGTTTTTTTATGATGTTTAATATTTGATTTTGGAATTTTTTCGTTGGGTTTTCGTTCAGTTTTTTGCATTTGTTTGTTGAGATGAAAGTGTTTGTTTTTTCTATATAGTCCTGTGTTTTTATTGCTATTAGTGCGTCGCTTTTATCTGTTTTTGCTATTGTTATGTTGTTATATGTGACTTTGTTTCTTATTTGTTTGATCATTTTTTCATGTGTATGGTTTTTTGATTTAGTCTTGTCAATAATTCTGTTTATTTCTGTTGCTAGTTGGTTTTTCAGTGGTTCTAAGTTTGGGCTATTTATTGAGTTTATCGCGTGTTGTGTGTCCACTATTATGTTCTCTATTGTAGATTTTTTTGTATCTAAAAAGTTGGTTTTTATGTTGTTTTCTATGAATTCTTTTTCTTCTTTTGTGAATTTTGTGTCTGTTATGTTTATAAATCTATCCTGAAATATGTGGTGTGTTGTGGTTGTTATGTTTACATTATCTAGTTTGTTCTTTTTAAGGTTGTGTAGTTTTTTGTTTATTTTCTCTAATTTGTGTTTATAATCGGTTTTTATGTTGTGCATTATATTGTTATATGTTTGTGTCCATGTGTCGTATTTCATCTGGTTTGCTAATAAAAGATGAAGTCTATATAATTTTTTTGTAGGTGTGGTTATGTTGCTGTATTGATGTTTGATTTCGTTCGTGATATATAGTTTTTCTGCTTGTGTTTGGGTGTATTTGGCCGTATTGGTATGGTTACGAACAGTGATTTTAGCGTATTTTGGTGTTAATTTGTGTCTTAGGCATTCTCTATTGAAGTATATGTTGGCTTTGTTATAATATATTTTCCTGTAAGTATTTTTGAATAATTTGATGTTTGTCTGTATGTTATCGCTATCATGTTGGCCATTTTATGTGTTATTATCTTGTGTTGTGTTCATGTTTCTGGAATTTTCCCTATTTTGTAGTTACTCACTGTACACGTGTTATTCGTATGTTCGTTATTGGTGTTAATTATTTGTGCGTTATTACCTTGTTTTAATATGTTTAGGAATATTGCACTACACTGTAATCACTTTTAATTATACACTTTATTTGTTTGCTGTACGTTTGTGATTTCTTATTGGTTTGCGTGGACCGCAGTTTCGAACCGTCCCGGTTCATCATCAAACAAAACTTAATAAAGGCCATACAAATAGACAAATTATTAAACCACAGTGATCAAGACAGGAGACCGATACACACGACACAGTCCGAAGGCACAACCAATCAGAGAACAGGAAACCGACCAATAGAAGCTCACGGCGCATGCGCCACCTACAATCTCCGACGTAGACCAGACAGGAGCGATAGCAGCCAGTAGCGTGCTGATGATGAACCGGCACGGTTCGAAACTGCAGTCCACGCAAACCAATAAGAAATCACAAACGTACAGCAAACAAATAAAGTGTATATTTAAAAGTGATTACAGTGTAGTGCAATATTCCTAAAGATATTAAAGCCACACAAGGTAATAACGCACAAATAATTAACACCAATAACGAACATACGAATAACACGTGTACAGTGAGTAACTACAAAATAGGGAAAATTCCAGAAACATGAACACAACACAAGATAATAACACACAAAATGGCCAACATGATAGCGATAACATACAGACAAACATCAAAATATTAAAAAATACTTACAGGAAAATATATTATAACAAAGCCAACATATACTTTAATAGAGAATGCCTAAGACACAAATTAACAACAAAATACGCTAAAATCACTGTTCGTAACCATACCAATACGGCCAAATACACCCAAACACAAGCAGAAAAACTATATATATCACGAACGAAATCAAACATCAATACAGCAACATAACCACACTTACAAAAAAAATTATATAGACTTCATCTTTTATTAGCAAACCAGATGAAATACGACACATGGACACAAACATATAACAATATAATGCACAACATAAAAACCGATTATAAACACAAATTAGAGAAAATAAACAAAAAACTACACAACCTTAAAAAGAACAAACTAGATAATGTAAACATAACAACCACAACACACCACATATTTCAGGATAGATTTATAAACATAACAGACACAAAATTCACAAAAGAAGAAAAAGAATTCATAGAAAACAACATAAAAACCAACTTTTTAGATACAAAAAAATCTACAATAGAGAACATAATAGTGGACACACAACACGCGATAAACTCAATAAATAGCCCAAACTTAGAACCACTGAAAAACCAACTAGCAACAGAAATAAACAGAATTATTGACAAGACTAAATCAAGAAACCATACGCATGAAAAAATGATCAAACAAATAAGAAACAAAGTCACATATAACAACATAACAATAGCAAAAACAGATAAAAGCGACGCACTAATAGCAATAAAAACACAGGACTATATAGAAAAAACAAACACTTTCATCTCAACAAACAAATGCAAAAAACTGAACGAAAACCCAACGAAAAAATTCCAAAATCAAATATGAAACATCATAAAAAAACACAAGACAATATTCAACCAAAAAACAACACATTATTATAACAACAACCCTAAAGCACCACCAATGACAGGAATAATAAAAATACACAAAACAGGATACCCAAAAAGACCACTCATCAACCTCAAAGATGCACCTTCATACAAAATAGCAAAAGAAATGGACCAAGTACTAAAACAAGAATTACAACTAGAAAACAAATTTAACATAAAAAACTCCATAGAACTAGTAGCTAAACTAGGAAATATAAACATAAACAACAACACAAGACTTGCCTCATTTGACATAACAAATATGTACACCAATATACCAATTAACGAAACTACAAATATAATCGAAAATAAAATGCAAAATAACAACAAAAAAACAACAAATTAGCGAAATATTAAACATCGTATTCAAACAAAATTACTTTGAGTTCAACGGAGAATACTACATCCAAGAAGATGGACTACCAATGGGATCTCCACTATCAAGCATCATGGCAGAAATATACATACAACAGTTAGAAGATAAAATCAACACCATCATAAAAGAGACAGACCCAAACATCAAATGGATAAGATACGTCGATGAAAGAAAACCAGATTGAATACAAAATATACAGAAAACCTACACAAACAGACATCACTATACCTAAACACTCACTACACCCACATACACACAAAATGGCCGCATACAGATACTTAATAAACAGAATGCTAAATATACCACTTCATAACGACGAACGAGAAAATGAGTACAACATCATAATACAAATAGCAGAAAGAAATGGATACAACAAAAAAACAATAGAAAAGCTAGTAAAACAAATCAAAAACAAACAAATCAACAAAACCGAAAACAAAACACCAGAAACAAACACAAAATACACAACATTCACTTATAACCACCACATCAAAAAAATAACACAAACACTCAAACAATATGACTTAAAAATGAGCTACAAAACCAATAACAAAATAATAAACAAAATAAATAAAAAACAAGAACACAACCCACATGAATTAAACGGAATATATCAAATAGAATGTAACACATGCAATAAAAAATATATAGGAATGACAAAGAAGTCAATAGAAAGAAGATTCAAAGAACATATAACAGCATTGGATAAAATCCACATACCTAGCTACAAATCAAACGTAGCTACACACATTCACGACACAAAACACCAAAAACCAGACATCACCCAATTGAAACTAATGAAACATGTTAAACACCACAAAAAAATGGAAATCTGGGAACAATACTACATTCAACAAACAAACAATAGAAAACAATTAATGCCAGAACAAATCCAAGTACAAACATTTAAACAAAACTTAATAAAGGCCATACAAATAGACAAATTATTAAACCACAGTGATCAAGACAGGAGACCGATACACACGACACAGTCCGAAGGCACAACCAATCAGAGAACAGGAAACCGACCAATAGAAGCTCACGGCGCATGCGCCACCTACAATCTTCGACGTAGACCAGACAGGAACGATAGCAGCCAGTAGCGTGCTGATGATGAACCGGGACGGTTCGAAACTGCAGTCCACGCAAACCAATAAGAATTCACAAACGTACAGCAAACAAATAAAGTGTATATATATATATATATATATATATATATATATATATATATATATATATATATATATATATATATATATATATATATAACAGCATAGTGACAGCACGTTTTGGTAACAACAAACATAAACGTGACTTTTTTTAAGCTTAAGCGATAGAAAAATTTATAAGCGACGACAACTTCATTATTTTACATTACCAAGCTAACTTACTGGATCCCCTTTTTTATTCTTCTTTTAATAAAATAATAGTTCAAACAGAATACGTGTAACTGTTAATAAGTACAATTGCACTTGCATAAGTGTACTTATCAGCGCTTATCACAGGTAACAATCTTAACTTACGTGTAGCTGTATTAGAACTGGTTATAAAATTTAATAGAATGATATTATATTACTTTTATAATTACTGTTATGGTTACTATCACTATGATAAGTTGATATTATTTTTAAATACTAATATACATCACATAATTATTTTAAAGACGTCATCTGTCATTTGTAATATTTTTTTATCAAAGTGCCTTAACGTAGCATCGAACTTTTATTTAAAGTTGCTATGGATGCCTATAAATAAATTTTTATCCTGCCTGATGATGCCGCAAAAGGCGAAATCTGTTGTAGAGGGGAAAGCAAGAATTTACAAAGCAAGAGAAGACGTCTCTCTCTCTCTCTCTCTATATATATATATATATATATATATATATATATATATATATATATATATATATATATATATATATATATATATATATATATATATATATGTATATATATATATATATGATTATTATGCCACGGCTCGAAACAAATCCTTATTATGCCTAGGATAACGAAGAGGTGTTAACTAAAATCAAAAGATTCATATTATGTAAAGCAGGTAAATCCTATTCAAAGTATAAATGGTTTTCATATTTTTCTATTTAAATGATATAAAAAAAAAGTTCGGGGCGCAGCAAGTGCGTTATGGTAGTGAATTTTTATTAAATGCTTCAATTTTAGATAACTCAATTTTCTATAAATTTAGAAAGTTTAATTTTGGTATGTTGTTAGGTCTTTCTTAAGGCAACATATACACCAAATTTCATTTAGATACCTTTTTAATTTTTGGAAAAAAATGTTTCCGAAAGAAAAATCAAAATTTGAATAACTCAATTTTTTATAAACTTAGAAAGTTGAATTTTGATACGTAGTAAGGTCTCTCCCAGGGCAAGATACCCTTCAAATTTCATTAAAACAGCGTTGTAATTTTCGGGGAAATTTTTTTTCCCGGAAAAGCCTTTCCGATCTTCCTGGCTAACGAACTCATCCAAGCCATTAATAAAAGAAAGTCACTTGCCGGGTTTCATCGAAATCGGTTAATTAATTTTTGAGTTAGCGGATGGATATATATATATATATATATATATATATATATATATATATATATATATATATATATATATATATATATATATATATATATATATATATATATATATATATATATATATATATATATATATATATATATATATATATATATATATATATATACGGGTCCTAATTCGCGCTCATTTGAAAAAATTTGTGCAAAGTCTCACCATCGATACCTCTATAGTATTAAATTTTTTTAAATAAAAATTCACTAATATTTTGGTTAAAGGATAAGCAATTTTTTTTTGGCAAGGCATTTTTAATCCTATAGTGTTGGAACGGGACCTGCTGAACTTAGTATGTTATCTTAGGCAACACACAATACACAACATATAAAACCATTGTGTTACTTCGTATAAGTGTTGCTCTATGTAATGTGTCGCTGTTTGGACGTCAGTTTACAATACGATAAATTTTAAAATAGTACATGTAAAGGATTTTAGCCATAAATAAAGCTTTTAAGGGTAAAAGTCGCAGGTTATCAAATATAAACAAGATATCCACCCAATTTCATTAAAATAGCTTTGTAATTTTCGGAGAAAATAATTTTTTTTTAAAGAAAGCTTAAAAAATAAATAACTCAATTTTCTATAAACTTAGAAAGTTCAATTTTGGTATGTAATAAGGCCTTTTTGAAGGCAACATATGTAGTAAATTTCATCAAAACAGCTTTGTTATTTTCGGAAAAAAAATTTTTTTTTTGAAAGAAGATTCAAAATTTTTTCGGAAAACCTTGTTTGATTTTCATGGCTAACGAACTCATTCAAGCCATTAATAAAAGAAAGGCACTTGCTGAGTTTCATTTAAATCGGTTAATTATTTTTTGAGTTATCAGACGGATACTTATATATATATATATATATATATATATATATATATATATATATATATATATATATATATATATATATATATATATATATATATATATATATATATAAACATATAAAAATTGAAACTGACCCCGGACATGGGTTCTAGGGGTCCTAATTCGCGCTCATTTGAAAAAAATTGTGCAAAGTCTCACCTCTCTATTAGTGAATTTTTTTAAATAAAAATTCACTAAAAGCACAATTATGATGCAGTGCATGTCAGATTGAATTTTTGTGTAGGTGTTTTTTTTTTCTAACAAAATTTCAAGTAGGCAAGTAAGAGTATGGGTATTTCGCGATTTAATTGGACAAAAAAGGAATACTCACTATGTGCTAGCATTTAATATTTTATTAATAATTAATTATAAGGCCCATTGCATTTCAGGTATATTTAGGTATAGTTAGTTCTTAGTGAGTAAACTTGTGGAGCGTAAATCACTACAACACATTAAAAAAAACTCACGATCGTTGCATTATTCAAGTTAGCGTGATCAGAGAATTCGCTAACTTGGTTAATGAAACGATCGTCAGATTTTTTTAAATGTGTTGTGATGAATCAGGTTCTCCAAGTGTACTTCTCAGTGCTCATCAGAGGGTCCAATGTTAAATTAGTAGTTTATAGTAGATAACAAATATATAGGAAATGCTCACAGAACGAGCGGTATGGGTCCGTATTTGGTAATTTCCAGAACTTGTTATTCGATATCTTTTAAGTGCTCGGATCCACAGAAGCTAACCATCGCTAATGATTACTAAATACCGAATAGAATGTAGAAGCGGCTTAGATTACAGACTGTTTTTAAAACTTAAAGAATGCTTGAGGGAAACAAGATTTTTGACGGATAGTAAAGTAGAAAGTACTGCAAGTAAGTGATTTCAAGAAGTCCATGAAACAGTAGGAAAGTTAGGGCAACGTTGTGAAAAATCTGGCAGAGTTAAGCGAGAGTATGTTTAAAAATGAAAATAATAAATTATTCCTGGCATTTATATATATATATATATATATATATATATATATATATATATATATATATATATATATATATATATATATATATATATATATATATATATATATATATATAAGTATCCGTCTGATAACTCAAAAAATAATTAACCGATTTAAATGAAACTCAGCAAGTGCCTTTCTTTTATTAATGGCTTGAATGAGTTCGTTAGCCATGAAAATCAAACAAGGTTTTCCGAAAAAATTTTGAATCTTCTTTCAAAAAAAAAATTTTTTTTCCGAAAATAACAAAGCTGTTTTGATGAAATTTACTACATATGTTGCCTTCAAAAAGGCCTTATTACATACCAAAATTGAACTTTCTAAGTTTATAGAAAATTGAGTTATTTATTTTTTAAGCTTTCTTTAAAAAAAAATTATTTTCTCCGAAAATTACAAAGCTATTTTAATGAAATTGGGTGGATATCTTGTTTATATTTGATAACCTGCGACTTTTACCCTTAAAAGCTTTATTTATGGCTAAAATCCTTTACATGTACTATTTTAAGATTTGTCGTATTGTAAACTGACGTCCAAACAGCGACACATTACATAGAGCAACACTTATACGAAGTAACACAATGGTTTTATATGTTGTGTATTGTGTGTTGCCTAAGATAACATACTAAGTTCAGCAGGTCCCGTTCCAACACTATAGGATTAAAAATGCCTTGCCAAAAAAAATTGCTTATCCTTTAACCAAAATATTAGTGAATTTTTATTTAAAAAAATTTAATACTATAGAGGTATCGATGGTGAGACTTTGCACAAATTTTTTCAAATGAGCGCGAATTAGGACCCGTATATATATATATATATATATATATATATATATATATATATATATATATATATATATATATATATATATATATATATATATACACACATATATATATATATATATATATATATATATATATATATATATATATATATATATATATATATATATATATCCATCCGCTAACTCAAAAATTAATTAACCGATTTCGATGAAACCCGGCAAGTGACTTTCTTTTATTAATGGCTTGGATGAGTTCGTTAGCCAGGAAGATCGGAAAGGCTTTTCCGGGAAAAAAAATTTCCCCGAAAATTACAACGCTGTTTTAATGAAATTTGAAGGGTATCTTGCCCTGGGAGAGACCTTACTACGTATCAAAATTCAACTTTCTAAGTTTATAAAAAATTGAGTTATTCAAATTTTGATTTTTCTTTCGGAAACATTTTTTTCCAAAAATTAAAAAGGTATCTAAATGAAATTTGGTGTATATGTTGCCTTAAGAAAGACCTAACAACATACCAAAATTAAACTTTCTAAATTTATAGAAAATTGAGTTATCTAAAATTGAAGCATTTAATAAAAATTCACTACCATAACGCACTTGCTGCGCCCCGAACTTTTTTTTTATATCATTTAAATAGAAAAATATGAAAACCATTTATACTTTGAATAGGATTTACCTGCTTTACATAATATGAATCTTTTGATTTTAGTTAACACCTCTTCGTTATCCTAGGCATAATAAGGATTTGTTTCGAGCCGTGGCATAATAATCATATATATATATATATATACATATATATATATATATATATATATATATATATATATATATATATATATATATATATATATATATATATATATATATAGAGAGAGAGAGAGAGAGACGTCTTCTCTTGCTTTGTAAATTCTTGCTTTCCCCTCTACAACAGATTTCGCCTTTTGCGGCATCATCAGGCAGGATAAAAATTTATTTATAAGCATCCATAGCAACTTTAAATAAAAGTTCGATGCTACGTTAGGGCACTTTGATAAAAAAATATTACAAATGACAGATGACGTCTTTAAAATAATTATGTGATGTATATTAGTATTTAAAAATAATATCAACTTATCATAGTGATAGTAACCATAACAGTAATTATAAAAGTAATATAATATCATTCTATTAAATTTTATAACCAGTTCTAATACAGCTACACGTAAGTTAAGATTGTTACCTGTGATAAGCGCTGATAAGTACACTTATGCAAGTGCAATTGTACTTATTAACAGTTACACGTATTCTGTTTGAACTATTATTTTATTAAAAGAAGAATAAAAAAGGGGATCCAGTAAGTTAGCTTGGTAATGTAAAATAATGAAGTTGTCGTCGCTTATAAATTTTTCTATCGCTTAAGCTTAAAAAAAGTCACGTTTATGTTTGTTATTACCAAAACGTGCTGTCACTATGCTGTTATTTACTGTGGGCCTATGGGGGTATTGATAATATGTTTTGCAAATGTATATTTGTCAGTGTGTTTCTTTTCTAAGTGCATATGTTTTCTTTTTGTATTAGTATATCTTGTAACTTCCAATTCGCTGGGCTTTGTTTCATAAACTTTGGCCTTAAGGTACCCCAAAAAAGGTCTCCCAAAAAATGTTATCCATCGCTCGCACATTATAATGCGGAGGAACCCTATCCTCTTGAACAATTCGTGTTCAATGATGTGGTCACCTGCCTCTGCCTCTAGTACGCAGACGAATGCAGGATATATTGTTTTATGCAATAAGTCACGGCACTTTTCTCTAGCCAAGTTGTGCTCAACGAAAATAGGACCTATAATTTGGTTTCCAAGAATACCTAGCCCATACATTTAACTTCTTAGGTCTCTAGAAATAATTTCCGCTATAAAGGATTTCCATCAGACCAATATCTGCAATTATGTCTATTGTTTTCCCTGGAACGACTTAAAATGCACATTTATCAGAGAAACAAATGTTTTAGACGATCATAGTCATCTCATACAGGGCGTTTCCTAATTGCGTGCAGAAATTTCAGGGGCGTATTTTATGAGCAAAATTGAGGTAATTATGTTAAATAAATATAGGGTCGCAAGGCCGTTGTTTCCGAGACATAGGGTTTTTAAAAATGACAAAAGAGCCAACTTTAATTTATAGCTTCTAAACCACTTGATATATTTTTGGAAAATTTCACATAGGTTTTTAGTATGTCGGTAGATGAAACATATGAAATTTACAGATTACGTAAAATACCAGCGGTGAGGTAATGGTTAATACAAGAAAAAGTATATCACCCTGTATAATCAAGCAAACAAAATTTGTCTTCATATGCTCCATTTCATTCTCACCATTTTGGTTTCCGCATATTTTTTTGTATCTCTGTTTGGAGACAAATTTGATTTTCTTAATGGTGGTATTTTTTGTGATATGGCGTAATAATATGTAAGTACCTACCCCAGTATGCTGTGAGTAACAAGTTCAAACAAATAATACATTCATTTATTAGGTGACTAGTTGTAGCTAATGTCAGTTTAGTGTAGTATCTGGACATTTTCTCAAATTTAAATTCAAGTTTGGTTTTAGGTATTAATCAATATGGTAACTTACACAAATGCAGAAATGTCTAATATGGTTTATGTTTATGCTCTTGCTGATGGTAATTATTATGAGGCTACGCGAATTTATGGATAAAGATTTCCCAATGATGCAATTCTAAATCCTAAACCTTTCAGAAACGTCTTTCAGAGTCAGGATCATTTATAATGGTCTTAAATGCGAGGTGTTCCCTGACAGTTAAAACACAATAATTTAAAAAAGCTGTAATATATGAAATCGATTAGGAAAAGCCCCACATAAGAACCGTAAAGCTATAAATTTAAACATAAGCACTAAACTAGTATGGTCGATCCTCAAAGATAAAAAATTATACCCGTACCACATACAGCGAGTTCAAGCTTGCGGTTTCAAGAATACCCCGCTTGCTTATAATTTTGTAACTGGATTTTGAAGAAAATTTTAAAAAATGTACATGTTACCGCTGATATACTGTTTACAGATATAGCTACTCTTTCTAGAAATGCTATTATGAGCTTCCACAATAATCGTGTTTGATCCGATAAAAACACTTACCAGATAATAGAATATCGACTCTAATATCAGTAATCTGCCAACGTATGGGTGGGTATGGTTGGTGACTTTTAGATAGGGTCGTACTTTTTACCAGGATCCCAGACGACGAATGTGGTTCTTTATGCATAATGAGGCGCCCTCTCCCCCAATTCAGTTTGACCGCTCGTGAATGTTTAAATCTAAATTTTGCAAGCACGTGGATTGGACGAAACACGAACACCCATGTGAACATTGGTCACTTAGATCACCGGATTTCCTAAGACTTCTTTGGGGGCATCTCAAAGCATTGGTATACCAAGAGCCTATTGAAAATATACCTACCCCGGCAACGAATTATAGTTGGTTGTGATACCATAAGAGCCATCCCTGGTATTTTTGCACGCGTTCGAGACTGTATAAGGAGATCTGGCCATTACTATAAGTTTAACATCGTCATCCATAAATTTACGAAGTTACAAATTTTAAACTCTTTTATCAGAGCTTCGGTGGTTCAGTGGTAAGACCGTGTGTCTCTGTACCGAAGGGTACCGGGTTCGATCTCAGGGTTCTGCTTTCACTTTTTCAGTACATACTGTAATATTAACATCAACCAAGGTTGTGGCATTGTATTTGAGCAAGTTGAATGTCTACGAGTTCCAGCCTGTGGAGAGGGCGTAAAGCCGTCGGTCCCGTGTCCATGCGGCGTTGGACACGTTAAGATCCCTACCCTCCTTACCGAAAGGCTGGAGTTCGCCAAAATTTTCAGTATAGTGAGGCTAAACTGCCCCCTGGCGTCGGTGACTAGTCATAGTCGCGGAAGCAGACCGCTTTTAAAAAAACTTATATAATCATTTTGGTAAACCCTATATCTCGGAAACAACGGCCTTGGTACTCTATGTTTATTTAAGATGACCTTAGTTTGAACCATAAAACACGGGTCTGGTTTTTATGCACGTAATTAGAAAACACTCTGTATACGTATATAAATATGCAAGCTTTACTATTCTATGAAGTCAAGTTTTAGATGTTCCATATTCTTGTGACAATGGTTTAATACTTCTAAATTTACTAGGGTCTGCTTCCTAAAAGCCCAAGTTAATTAACAGAGAACGAATGTTTTCAAGGAATTTTTAATTTAAAAAAAATCGCTAACAGAGAGGTATTGAGGTGAGATTTTGCAATGAGCACGAATTTGGGCCCCTAGAACCTAAAACGGAAGTCTATATATATATATATATATATATATATATATATATATATATATATATATATATATATATATATATATATATATATATATTGACATGGTTTCTACAAAGGGAAGGTAAAAATAAAAGCATCCACATATAAACACTTTTACATGACAGTCGAACAATATACAAGCCAAACAAAACACTCTAAAAGAACCCATATAAAGCCTACCAAATTTTAATAAACAAACAAAAACCTACTCTTTGATGTATGCAATGTCTATGCAGTGTATGAGTATCATGGCAGGGAGAAAACAAAACTAACTTGTACAGGCATATTATATGACCTGGTATAATAATTAAAGTCAGGATTCGCAAGCATGATGTCGGTATAGATTAAAGAAAATAAGGCAAAAGTATGGTAATTGTAAATTAGTTTGTAAGAGTGAAAGTTATATCAAGGACAGAAAGGAATGCATATAAGGATTTAACGTAGTGCGGATAAATAAAAAAATGAAAGACTATAAAGTAATAGAATGTAAATATTGGACAATACGAAATGTATGACTAGTTTTTACGTAGTTTAAGGTATTATTGTTCATTAGCTTTAAGAATATTAAGATTTCAACACCTAAATATATAGATGTTTATTTACGGACAGATGTCAAACTGACGAAGAAAATGTATAATGTAGGTTAACTAATGAATCAATGGAGAATCAAAGGCCAAAAAAAATTAAAAATGATGTATCCTGGAAATAATCAAGAGGATTAGGATTGTATGAAAATTTGTTTGATAAAAAATGTTTGAAGGTGGCCTAAAGAGAGAACTGAATAGGTGACCGGGTCGCCAGGAGAAATAAATAAACAGATGGGAAGAAAATTATTGGGGGATTGAAAAATTTTATTAGAGAGTGGAATTATAAGAAATTTTGAAACGAGTAAGATTTTCTTTAGGTTGAAGCAAGATCTTCAAAAGCAAAAAGTTCAAGTAGATAATCAACAGGAGTGACATGTCAGTCTGACAACACGGAAACTGAGAGGAGAACAAGCTCAAGTGAAAAAACTGTGTAAGTAAAGCAATAACTTACCTTTTATTGTGTGATACATCCATCGCTTCAAGAAAGTGGTAAATAAATAGTCAAAACTATCATATATCAAACGAAAATAAAGGGGGCCCCATTGGTAAAGCAACCATCTTGGTTTCCATTTATAACATCAAGGTGCTTGCAGGGCCATCTCTTGACCTTAAAGATCAGTAACCGTACCCAGCCAGTGAAAGAAACTAGTCCATTGACTGCGCGTCGAAATAAAGCATTGTATAAACCATACGAATACCAATAAGTGTCGTTACTTCTTGGTTTATGAAGTGCGCGAGATTCGTGTACATATAAGTGGTCTTAAAATTTAAGCAGGTCATACTGATCAGTCTTTTTGGGGGTTTTTGATTGTTAAAAAAAGTAAGAGCTCTAAATTCATAAATAAAAAAATATATTGTAAATAGTAAGTAAGTATTAGGTTTTTGTCAGTTGTGTTAATTTAATAAATATTCAAGTTCTGTGTGCATTTAACATCCTTGCCTTATTCTGCTTTATGCGTATATAAGTACTAAAAAAATAAAACAACTAATATCAGAAAGGGCAATATCTTACAAAATTTAAAAAGAAACAAGAATATATTTCGGATTTGTAAACAAAGAAAAGAAAATAGTCAGAGTTTTAAAATTTTAATTGTAATTTTGAAAGAATAAGAATTTTGGGGACTTGAACCCACTAGCTAAATAAGCTCACTGTTTTAAAAGTAAGTGTATCCATGCTATCAATTTGTTTATGTCACAAGCAGCAATAAAAGACATTGGGTACACCAGGGTGTAAGTCAAATACACGGATATTTAATAAATATATTTTTTACAGCATAATTTACCCAACTTTACAGGTAGACAAAACTTATAAGCTAAAATACACTTAGAAATTAACATCACAAAAAACCATAAATCTAATTTAAACTAGTTACCATATCAATTATTACAAATATTAGTCAAACAATATATTTTAACATACCAATATAATAATATAAACCTCGGATAACCTTTTATATCAATTAACACCCAATCGTGGGTCAATTCATCATTAATAAAACCAATTATATCACTATATATATATATATATATATATATATATATATATATATATATATATATATATATATATATATATATATATATATATATATATATATACATATGTGTGTGTGTGTATGTATGTATGTATCCGAGTGATAAGTTGAAAACTACTAAACTCATTTGAACGAAACTTGGCACATATATTTTCTTCAGACTGCGGACGGGTTCGTTAGGCAGGTATTTCAAAAAAAAGATTTTTCTGAAAAGACAATTATATCAAAAAATAACAAACGAATTTGGTATAATTCGTTAGGTAATTTGCCCGCCAAAGGCCTTGCTAAGTACCAAAATTCAACTTTCGAAGTTTGTAGCAAATTTAGTTATTCAAATTTTAAGTATTTAATAAAAATTGATATCACAATGCACTTGCTCCGTTCAGAAAATTTTATGCTATACTAAACCTGTTTTTGTTAAGTTTTTTTTTAACCAGATTCATGATGTGTCTCGCTTGAAAATTTTTGCAACATCTGGCGCAATTAATATTGCGGTAATGCCTTTTAAGAAGTTATTTCCTATCTTCTAAAGGCTGAACCAATGTAACAACACTGTCTCACACTTCGGCAAATAGAAGATCCACTAGCTTAGGACTGCATAAATAACATAAAATCTAAGAAAACGCTGGCACAAACTATCATTCCGATAGTACTTAAAATCACCAAGCGAAAAAAAATCAAAATACATTTTATATTAATGGTTGTTTTTGTTTCTAATAGTAAAGATTAATTTGCGGCATTATTGTCTTTGTTACACCAAAACATCTTACTAACAACATGAATGTAATACGCCCTAGTATCAACAGAATCTTCGATAATTTTAAAAATTTTTTCGGAAGCCAGCAGACAGAATTTTACAAAAAAGTGTCAATTTAGAAATAATTCAACGCCCTTTTAAAAGAGGTGTCACTTGACCCTGTGTATCAATTAAAATTTTAGGGGTGAGTTCCACCGTTGCGAGAGGTTGAAGCTGCAGTGTTAAAATCGGTTATAAAAAGTGTCCTCCTATGTATGTCAAATAGCGTGTTTCAATTAGAAAAAAAAATAAACGTCGAATGAGATAATTAGAATGTTTCGTTTTAAATGGCAAACTCTGTATTTGGCTTTTTTATACCTTTTATAATAAAGCAAAAATCATGATCTCTCATATTAATGAGCAGCCTTTATAATTTATGAAAAATAATTTGATTGCAAAATGCACCTATTACGTAAATCTGATCGCCACCGCTGGCATATAATCAGAGAATTGTTTAAGGTGATTTGGCGTGACCTACTGCCACTATAACATACTACGCCAGTCACTGCCATGAGCTTCACACCCTTTCCGCCCCCAACACCTGGTTCCTTCACATTGTAGCTATCCACCCGCCTGGCAACATTTGTTATGTTCACCTTTCTGTCGAGTTCACGTTTATTCTCTCTTATTGCTATTGAACGGCGTGCTGGCCAATGAACCCTGCACCCCTGACTCATTTTCTCTCATCCGTTTCCAATCACGGCCTTTAAAAGGCCTTTCATAAATAACCTTAAGAGTTTCCCCGACCTCACTTCCGACAACGTCATAAATAAGGTTGATGACACCCAGCTGAAAAATGTTAAACAAAAGGCTGGGACTTAGCTTCTCGGAAATGTGATATGAGCTCGACAAAAGTCTTTTCTATGCATGGATATTGCCTCAGAAGTATTATAACCAAATTTATGAAACTCATTGTTGGATAAGTGGTTTCTACTTATCATCATTCTACTTCATAATGTGTGTTTACAGGGTGATTCACATAACGCTTTATTACCCTTGAAATTTTAAATGTTTGGAAAAAAAATCATAAATAGAAGCTGCTATCCAATTTAACACAGGGTTCGGCGAAATGTATTACCAAATTGTATTTCAATAATAATACATAAACGATTTGGTTATTTTGAATGAAAACAGCTTTAAATAAAAAAGTATGCTTTGGAAATTTTGTTAGAATTTTTGAGAGTTGTCAAAAGGGAGCGTTCGTGTACACAACATCGTGTCTTTTGTGTTGAGAAATTAACTCAATTTTGTCGCTGTCCAAAGGTGTTCTCCGCGTAATTTTTATGTCCATCGCTGTCACCAGCGTAAGAATATTTTAGCATGGCGAAATAAATGGAGAAAACTGAAACCTACTCTAGACAAAAAGTCAAGTGGAAGACCAAGAACTGCCTGCAATGAACGTAACAAAGAAAGGGTAAGAAATGCAGTTATTGCTTATCCGAAAAAACCCGCTCTCAAACATGCTCCCATTCTTGGTTTGAGTGATCGAAGCATGAGAAGAACGTACAAACGCATGAATTCTCATCCATAGAATATCGCCATGACTCATGAAATAAATGATCACTTAAATTTTGTCGTCTGGTTAATGATAATAACCAAGGTATCAAAAATAACCTTTTCATGAATGACGAGGTACATTTTTATATCAATATATATACACATATATATATATATATATATATATATATATATATATATATATATATATATATATATATATATATATATATATATATATATTTGAAATAATGTGTAATGCCTGGCAAAACAAAAGGGTGTTGATAGGACTAATAGTTTTAAGTATATAGTTATTTTCCAGGATCATCTCAGAAAAGGGTGGACGATCTCAAGGGTCTAAAAAAATAGACGGTACTTCTAAAATAAAGCAAATATATCACTCTATGAAAAAGGACATTAATCGCACAGTAAGGAAATTTAAGCAGGACTATTATGCAGATATTACTAGAAAAGCAGTAAATTAAACTAAAACGGTATAGTAAACAAATAACTAGGTAAGAAAAGTGGCGAAAAAATAAATTGAATTAAAACTTCATGACGATATAAGCTGAATGGCAGATTTTTTGGAATATACTTCTACACCTCCGTTGTTGGCAAATTGAAACCGCATTTCTCAAATGCAGTTAAGAAGGAGATTAGTAATAATACGTGGTTTATATCACCTGTCAGCAGCATATATATTCTTTGTGTAATAAATATACTTCCTATTAAAAAATCACATGGCTTTGATGATATACCAGTGTTTCTTACAAGAAATTGTTTTAAAAAAATTGTAGATGCACTGGCAGATATAAGAGATATTTGCATTAGATAGGACCAGTTTCCAAATGTGCTAGAATTTGCTAAAGTTATTGCAGCCTTAAAACAGACCAATGTTTGTCCTAACTACTATTCAAAATTATTGAAAGAGTCATAATAGGTAACAGAATAGTTTAATTGAATAAATAAATATCGTCTCCTTAATGCTTGTCAACATGGGGACAGAGACCGGAGACAGAGCAACATTAAACTTCACGCTACCAATTGCTGTGCAGAATAGTTCAAGGCACAGTGATTTTGGAAAGGGTGGAGTAGAAAAGGCAAAGGGCATGCACAATAACCCAAAGGCTGCGGTGCTATCGGGGCGGCAAAACGCGGACGAGCCCTAAGGGAGAAAAAATATGTAGGTTCTAAATACTGTTCAAAATTATTAAAAGAGTCATAATAACTGACAGAATAGTTTAATTAAATAAATAAATATCATCTCCTTAATGCTTGTCAACATGGGTTTAGACAGAGTCTATCAACGGAAACAGCTGTGATAAAAGATGTCCAGCATATATATATATATATATATATATATATATATATATATATATATATATATATATATATATATATATATATATATATATATATATATATATATATATATATATATATATGATAGATTGGACCTCTGCGAGAGTGTTGCTACGCTGTTTGTGACCTCCCGCGCATTTTATACGGTCGACGTCCATCTTGTTGCAGGTGAATTATACTAGCTAGGAATACGTAGGGTTTCTAGCAATCGAATTGTGTCACACTTGTTAAACAGAAAACTGTATAGTCAAAGCTATATGCACCAAATCTAGAGAATATGAGATAAATGTTGGTACTCCACAGGACAGTGCGATCGTCTCACGCTGGTGCTCATATTATATGTAAACGATTTCTCTGACTTTATCAGTGAAGTCAGGGTGTTTATATAAGTCAATCACACTTGAATTGTTATCATTGGTGCAGTGTTTTTCGAAGCTTTCGACAATAGTGCTATAGACATAAATAAATTATTAACTATAAAAAACTGTTTATTTAGAACGCTTTGTTGGACATCATAGAGCAACCAGAGTCTAAAACTGTTGATGAAGAGTGAGAGTGCAGTACAGTCTTGGGGCACATTTGTTGATAGCAGACAAAGCTTTCAAAGCCATTTGTAGTATGTCTGTGGCAAGGTAAGGAGTTAATTTCTTGCATTTTTTTACCCTTTTAGTCTTAACATTAAAAACTTAATAAGCGTCTATTGGACAATGGTGTACTCTCATGTAAGCAGTTGGGGCCAGGAAACTGGTATCGAGAAATATTTTTATAATTGTCAGAGTCGTTTTCAATTTACCTTACCCTTTATATATATATATATATATATATATATATATATATATATATATATATATATATATATATATATATATATATAGAGAGAGAGAGAGAGAGAGAGAGGGATCTGAAAAGAACCGACGTACATGTATATTTTACTGGGGGAAATAATAAATTCCATCTTAAAAAGCATAGGTGCCAGTATTAAAAGAAGTCCTATCTATTCCGGCTGTTATTACCATGACAGGTTACCAGTATTAATAAAAGAGCAAATAAAAAAAAATGAAATGCATGGTTTCAGCAGCAAATTCCAAGAAAAGTTAAATTTAAATGGATTTAGCCTCCTTGTAAAATACATTTTATAAAATAATGCGCTCAACAAATAAAAATAAAGTTAATTTTAATTTAAAAAAAAAGAGAACAACAAACATCTAGCGCTGTTTTAATTTCGCTGGCTCTTTAACCACCTTATTTCAGGCTTTCAGCGATCGCATATCAGAGGAGAAGTCATTAGCTCAAGGATTTTTGACATTTATCATGTTTACAAAACCATTCTATATACACACACAGAAATAAACTATTTTGTTGCATTTTGGGATTTTTGTGTTCAGAACGTTCTAAATCTGTGCAAAGCTGTAGGGCTGGATTAAAAATTTCCCCAATAGAATATTTCTTTTTGACAAAGTCAAATAGATGTAATTGACAATACTGTATACCCTCGATTATTCGTGTGCGGATTATCCGGTTTGCGTATTATCCGTGCTGAGAAATTGATCAAAATATCAAATCAGGAATAGATCGAAATTTTAATTTTTTTCGTGTTCGCTCCCACAAACATATGAAATATCCCTAATAAAATCGTGAATAAAACTGTAAAATTCGTTAGAACATGTAGTGTAATCGTATGTATGTAGATGCAGAATACACTTTCTCATACTTCTTGTTGTGTTGTAATAAATTTCTATTTATCTCAGCACCTGCCACTACAATAGGAACGCTTGGAGGGATCCATATCCGGGAATGTTTACGTTAAGTTCACAAATTTCAATCGATATCTTTTCACACTTGATCTCATCCGAGATGACATCGGCGGCACGGCTGTATATACGTGTTTTTCAATTATTCGTGCTGCAGTTCCCCCCACTGTCCCAAATAATCGAGATTATAGTGTACTAAACTGGTACAAGCTATAAAAATTTATTTAGGCACAACGCTTTGTTACTGAGAGGGGCTGTAGAGGACAATGAGGCATTTAATTTAAAGTAGTAAGGGAAATGGACATTTATTAAATTGTCTTAATTATAATTGTATAAGTAAACTAAATTGGTATTCTAATGATTTGGCAGAGATTGACTATATCACATAGTAGTGAGTTTATGTAAACAGACACATTGTTTTGTTTTGATTTGCAATCTTGCAGAATAATGCTGATGACGAATGTTTATTATTATTTGTGAAAATCTAATTTTCGGTAAGTTATATATATATATATATATATATATATATATATATATATATATATATATATTACTACACGTCTATATATATATATATATATATATATATATATATATATATATATATATATATATATATATATATATATATATATATATATATATATATATATATATATATATATATAGACGTGTAATGGAAGATACTTTTATTTGTTTTATTAAATCATTAATAGCGTTACTATGTCCGTCTAATCAGTAAAAATTTCAGTGTTCCCGTATTACCCTAATTTACCCTCCTATTCTTAAACACAACTTCTAACGCACATATTCAAGGATATACGTTATTACGGGAACACTGAAATTTTTACTGACTAGACGGACATAGTAACGCTATTAATGATTTAATAAAACAAATAAAAGTATCTTCTATTACACGTCTACATATATATATATATATATATATATATATATATATATATATATATATATATATATATATATATATATATATATATATATATATATATATATATATATATATATATATATATATATACTGAAATTTTTACTGACTAGCCGCACATAGTAACGCTATTAATGATTTAAATTAAATCATTAATAGCGTTACTATGTGCGTCTAGTCAGTAAAAATTTCAGTGTTCCCGTATTACCCTAATTTACCCTCCTATTCTTAAACACAACTTTTAACGCACATATTCAAGGATATACGTTATTGAGTTTTTAGGGTAAAAGTATCCTTGAAAGTTGCTTGAAAATTACATGTGTGAAAGTTAAACTTTAATTATTTGTGTAAGTTTGAAACAAACTTTGTACTGAAAGAGTGAATATACAAAAGATATTAAATATTTAGAACTAATCAATACATCGTCTAATGGTGCCAGGAGGCTTTGACGCCAAACACATATCAAAATACATTATAACACTAACTTACTTTGCCACAATATTAAGGCTTTGTTTATTGTAGATCATTTGTTTCGGTAAAAAGGAAATTGAGTAAAGTTAAACATCATCAAAGTTTATATCGGCAAGTAGCACATAAATAATATACTTAAATGTCAGGTCTATTTTTAAACTGTATCTTGGTCTTTCAAAATAACGGGGTTATTTTAATACAAATAGACTATAATACGAGGTTACATTACTGAAAACTTTACATAAGCAAAATTCAGTTGAGTTGTTATGGTAACAATTATGATATATGATAAAAAATAAGGTGGCAAAGTTAGATATCCAAAAGTTAAATAGTAAGAAAACTATGTGTGTTAATTATCAAGTATTTATCTATGAAAAGGTTATGGGGAAATGTTTTTTAGCTTACATGATAGAAACCTAGGGTGGCAAAATATCCTTCGAAGGCTACTTTAAAAACTGGGTTGCATAATTTAAAAGAAGACGATAATGTCAAATATGAGCACCGCTCTGAAATACCTATTTTACTGAATTTTCATTAAGAATTTTACGAGCGCGAATTAGAACCAATATCCAAGTTATATGATCAACTGTAAGTCAATAAGTTCGTGACTTTTTGAATTTTCCGCCTCTTTACGGGAAGTGCAACAATGCTTATGTCAACAAACAACTGTCAGTTGACTCCTGCCAAATTTTGAACAAGCTGCGTTATTTAGTTTGTCCTAGATAGCCATTGAAAGCAGACAGCCTCTTGAGTTATAACGAAAATAGAAGAAAGTGAATTTTGTTTGCTTATCAAACATTATTTTTTGCTAAAAAAAAACATCACTAAAACGAAGGCTAAGCTTGACAAATACTATGGGGACTCCGCACCATCAATTTCCATGGTAAAAAAGTGGTTTACTGAATTTTGTTGCGGCCGTACGCCGAACGATCTGGACGCCCAGTTGAGGTCGCTACACCCGAAACAATTGAAATAATTCAATAATTCACGATATGGTGTTGTCCGATCGGAGATTGAAAGTGCGGGAGATTTTGGAAGCCATAAGCATATCACATGGATTAATGGTTTCGATTTTGCATGATCACTTGGGTATGAGAAAGCTATCCGCAAGATGGGTGCCGCGTTTGCTCACAAGCGACCACAAACGCAATCGTGTGACAACTTCGAAGGAGTGTTTGGCGTTGTTCAACCGCAAGAGGGACGACTTTTTACGCCGTTTCGTAACCGTGGACGAAACATGGATTCACCACAACGCACCATAGACCACGCAGCAATCAAAACAGAGGGTTTCTCAATGCAAATCTGCGCAGAAGAAGGCTAAGGTGGGTTTGTCAGCCAATAAAGTCAGGCGACTGTTTTTTTAGGATGCACGCGGTATAATCCACATTTATTACCTTTAAAAGGGAAGAACAATCAATGGCGAATATTATACCAACTTATTGGACCGATTCAATGACGATTTAAAGAAGAAACGACCGAATTTGGCCAAGAAAAAAGTTATTTTTCACCAAGACAATGCAACGGTGTACACATGTGTAATCGCCATGGCAAAATTGCATAAATTGCGCTACGAATTGCTCCCTCATCCGCCCTATTATCCGGATTTAGCCCCGAGTGACTATTTATTTTTCCAAACTTAAAGAGATGGCTCGGCCGAAAAAGATTTGACTCCAATGATGAAGCATCTCACAAACAAATGCCTATTTTGAGGACCTCGACACATCTTATTGTTTGGAAGGGATAAAAAAATTGGAGAAACGTTGGACGAAGTGCATAGAGCTCAAAGGAGACTATGTTGAGAAATAAAATGATTTTTTGTCAAAAAACCTGTGTTTCATGCAAAAAGCACAGACTTATTGACCCGCCTCTATTCCGTTTATATAAAACTATACTAATCAGCGTTCCCACAACGTGGCTGTTATTATCGCGGACATTCCACTAACTTTGTATAGAATATTGTGCTTCATTCTCTCTTTTACTGTAGATTAATTACTGTAGGTTAGTTTAATTAGAATCTGGTATCTGTACTGTAAGTATCCACTGAATAAAGTTCTCTATTTTTAAGTATTGATTTGTTCAAAAAGGGGCTTATCGGTAATCAATAAGATTAGTTATATGTATCCGAGCCATAACTAAAAAATACTTAACTGACTTGAATGAGACTTAGCACATGTCTTCATTGCTTTAATCGTAAATCAGACATATTTTTGCCCCAAAATATATACAAATATTTTTCTATACGCTATATTTTTGAAAGTATTAAAGAATCTGGAATGAGATTTTACATGTGGCTAGAAGCGAAGCGAATAAACTTGTGTTGTGAATTTTAAGTAATCTAGTTTACAAAATTTTGAGTTTTTCACAATTTAAAAATAAAATCTGAAAGACGTGAATTGAAACAACTTAAGTGGTTAAAATACGAAGCCAGACAAAGACAGAGTAGTCATCTGCCACGCGTAGATTGATACATACACCACAGGTATACATCTTCATCTGGCAATAACCAAACAAAATACCACACATAAGATGGGATCGCCACAACGTCCTAATATGCAACGAACGTTCACACCCGAACTGTGGCGGTCCCACCGTAATGACTTCCTTCGGGTATATTCGGATGCGCGGATTTGTAAAATGTTCAAAAATATCCTAATCTGAAGGTAAGAGGGGAAAATACGGAAGTTTTATATCAGTTGGACGTATAAACCAAATAGGATACTGTGTTTTCTGTATTTATTATGGTTTAACAGTTCTGCTTTGAGATTAAATAGTAAATGATATATGTTTCTAAAATTAGAAACCAAAGAATAATAACGTGTTTCGTTTATTTATCATGGTTTGACAGTTGTGTTTTGAGGTTAAATAGTAAATGATTATGTAATAGGCTTTTAAAATTGGAAATCAAAGAATAACAATTTTAACGTTAACATTCGTTGATTAGTTTTTCAAGTAGGTAAATCATTTGAATAACAAATTGACTTCTTGACTGTTATGAATTTATTTTCACTGTGTTAAAAAACTATTAAAATGAATCGCAGCGGAAATTAGGGTTTAGTTCACCATAATGGATTTTTATACAAAATGAGGCTCACAGAAAATAACACAAGTTAGATAAAGTAACCATTTCAGCGAACATTTTTATTGTTAATATTGGTAAATTTTTATGAAGAAAATTCAATAGTAGAATTTGTTTTAAACAACTTGTTTGTTGTTAGAAAAACCGGTTCGATTAGGTTGACTAAAACGAAATCATCCGGGCGATTAACAAGAAAAACTACCTGCCACGTTTATAATTTGGCAGGTACATTACTTTTCTAAACACGCATTAAACTTTCTTTAGCCAAGCTTCTGTAACTTGGATGAAATTTCTATTACAAGTTTTTGTTTAAAGACACTTACAGAAGGTACCTAGATTCGCCAAATTTTAATTTTCTAGCGTCATAGAAAATTGAGTTTTAAGCATTCAAAGTTTGTTCTCAAAAGGCGCTAGAACACAAGATTTGAATATTTTCATGATAATAAAAAGAGAAATGTTCTTCAAATTAGCCTGTATTAGGACTTTCAAATCCGATCTTCGACATCTGTTTGAATTAACAGTATCACTTGTAACCTGCGATGAGGACTGATACTTACATTTAGTAATATGCCTTACTAATGGTGTGCAATCCTTATGAAAATTCACTATTATACTTCAGACTTCTTTCTTGAGATGGCGATGAACCGTCTCTCCTGACTTAAGCCTGGCGTATCCCTCCAGTATAATATCTTTCACAGGTATCAAGTTCATTCATTACGTGGCTTTTTGTTTATGGTCAATAGGGCTTTGGACCATATAATGGTTTTGTTGCTAGGCCTTTGGCTTTTGCCTTGATGCCCTGGTATCCACATGAATATTAATTTGTTGCTCCAGCCAGTAGCTTAAAATATTTTTTGCAGTCCCCGGCGAGTTTAGACTCGGTTTTGGATGATTTTAGAGTCTTTAGTACTGACTTACCTGACCTGACCTGATCTGACCTGGCATGACTGCCTAGGAGGATGTAGATCACTCTAATTTTGAAATTTCTTTGTACTCTATTTTTGAGGTTTACTTGTATGCACTCTTGTACGCAGTGATCCATAGCAAGACTTTCTGCTTGAAAAATGCTGGAACTTTTTCCTACGGAGTTTAAAGTTAGGTCCTCTTATTTTTAGTCTTGCTCCCTCTATTTGTTTAGACTCATCAGTATACCATATATATATATATATATATATATATATATATATATATATATATATATATATATATATATATATATATATATATATATATATATATATATATATATATATATATATATATATATATATGTATGTATGTATGTATAAGTTGTTTATATCAGACTTTCATTGCCTCTGCTTCATGCCTGGCGGTCCACTTATGACCACATCAAATAGGGCTATGAAGTCTAGTTTAGCTAAAATTTGATCTGTTGGTTTGGGAAGTGATTCCAATGAAACGATTTCCAGTAGAGATATGTAATTGTAGAAGAGGACTAAACAAATAACATTTTGGTTTAGAAATGATTTAATACTTTCCAGTACCTCAATGCACTGCCAAATGTCAACTTTCTAACTTAAAAAACATTGAGTTATAAGCGTTTGAAAAAAAAATCACGTACATAATAAGTATTAAACGAGCTTATAATAGATGCATCTATCTCTGGGTGTTAAAGGGGTGTTTCTATTAACACTCAGTCCTTCTGCCGGATAATGAACAATAATAATCGTAATAAATAGATTTTCTTAACGTAAAAGAACACCAGGTACATATTAAAAGGCAGGGTACAGAAGTTATTATTTTTGCTCTTCCGCTCGGCCATAAACGATTAATGACATATAAAATAAACACAAAATACATAGAGCCACATTACATTAACGGTTACATCTAACCAAGTGTAAATACAAGCATATGAAAGAAAACAATTCTTGGGAATCATACAGTGACAGCCAAAATGATTTGTTCATTTTTAAAAGGCAAAAAAAAGATAAGTGTGTCTCCAATGTAAAAACATTGTAAAGTAACTTTCAACTGGAAGAGACCACACATGAATGATGGTTGAGGCAAATTTTCAATAGAAAGATGGCATATAGAAAGAGATTCTGTCTTTTTATTACTCATTAATCTTAACTGTTTTCGTTTGCTTTTGTAAAATAGTTGTTAGCGTTAGGAAAGGTTTTAAGTTACGGTTAAACCAAAACTAGGTAGACAAATTAGAAAATTATCTAAACATTACAAATGAGCCTTATTTATGTGTGTGTGGGACAGAGGTAACCTCTCCAGTTATTGTTGATCTCACTTCTGCCTCAGAAAATCAATTATGAAAGCACTGTCGAGTCCTTTCCAGTGTAAGTTACATTTCAAGGTGTAAAAATTAATGACAACATTCGAAAGAGGACACTTTGAAGATATTCTGACAGTTGTGTGAAAGTTGTCAGCACTCGAATATATAGCTACACATATTTTATGTTCAAGGGCCTAGTTCGTGCTCATTTAAAGATTATTTTGTTTAATTCCAAAGTTAAGAGCTCCTCTTTAACGATTTTTTTCTCCGAAAATTCGCTAAAAGGAAAAAATTCTTTGGTTTCTTCATAGAATAAGAAATTTTGTGTCAAATTTTTCTGACAAATTTTTGTATGTAGTTCTTTGTTTTTGTTTAAAAAAAATTAAATTTTCATACGTGAAAAAATTTAATATTTTTACCTAAAAACATTCAACGGATTTTTGTCGAAAAACGTATTTGCCATCATTTTCAATTCTGGGTAAAAAAAATTGTATTGGTTTATTACGAATTTTCGTGAAATTTTTCTTTTGAAACCATTTATATTTTGGCAGCTCAAGTCAGGTCCTCTTTTGTGTAATTCGGAACAGTTTTCCAGGAAAAAAATCACATTTTTTAAGTTAATCTTTGTATATTCAAATAACCAAGCGATTTTGTAAAATTTTGTAGTCTCTACTACAGATAATATAGTATTATCTACAAAATTTGTTGTCCTTCAGTTAAGGAAAAATTGCCTTATTGCTATTAAATGCTTTTCAAGAGAATTGGCTCACATAACGCGTTTGCTGCGTCCAGATTTTTAAGATTACATTCACAACATGTACACGGTCTTAATGCGTAAAACTATACAAAAAAAGTGCGTTGCTCTTAAACTGTACCATCTGTGGCTTATACTTGTATATTTAATAAAATAAAGAGCCACTCAATTGTTTCTTTATAAGGGGTTAGGAAATAATCCACATAATAAATATGCAAAATTAAACTGCTGATTTCGTTTCCAAATTGCGTAAACAATGGGGACGTCTTCTGTAAGTTATCGCATTCATTATTCTCTCCATTAGCGTTTTGATTCCAACGAAATCCTCACTCCATTAAACAATGAACATCCCATCCGCACTGAATGCTGGTACTTCTTGTGGTATTACATTAATTAATACAAAACCTACAGTAACGTACAAAAATAATAGCGCTATTGGTTACAATATGACACAAATTTACAACAGATTGTCTCGCATTTTGACTGATAATGTGCTATACTAATGTGTATTAACACAGGAAAAGAAAATATCTACATGTACACAATATCTTAGCATGTATACACAGAACAAACAGTAATTACTCACGAAGTACTCCAAACTGGTACATATTTGTGAGTCTACACAATTTCGGATACTAACCTAAATACCAACCACAACATGTATGCACAAAATTATAATATAAATATAAATATAAATATAAATATAAATATAAATATAAATATAAATATAAATATAAATAAATAAATATATATATATATATATATATATATATATATATATATATATATATATATATATATATATATATATATATGTGTGTGTGTGTGTGTGTGTGTGTGTGTGTGTGTGTGTGTGTGTGTGTACAATACATTCCTATAAAGTGACTCCTCCTTGCAGAATATAGAATCACCATATTAAAAAAAACTCAGCCCAAACTAAAGTTAACAACACGTCCGACCTTCACCGCTTGTCATTCCAGCGAGCCATACCTCAAGCCCCCCTTTAAAATCTCTATTGATACGCTTTCTATCAGGCTCCGCGGCATCATATGACACAACTTCTGTCGCAAGTAGATGTTCCGTGAACGTCAGGTCATTAGAATGTTTGTGCCCCTGAACCAAAACCGTATAAAAGTAGAATCTCCTGCAGCCCAAGAGTCCAGACTTCCTAAACATATCTCTGCTTGCATATGTCAACGACCTACGGTACATTACTCTAAGCATCCATTTGTGTACCACATCGAGTCGATTATATACCTTGTTTCTCACGCCCCCCAAGTGATAATATCATAGGATAGCTGAGATTGCACCAATAAGTACTATACTACCTTCATTTCATCCATGCTCAAGTATATCCCGATAAATTTAAACCTATAAATAAGGGTCGTGACTCTCCCAACAACCTGATCCACCTGTTTGTCCCATCTGAGATGACTGTCCACCATGATGATGAAAATATTTTATACTGCTCGTCTGCTTTATTTCCACAGTCTTATTTGTTTTAGTTCTAATTAGCGACGAGTCGGTACTAGAAAACACATTTCTCTACGTTGAAAAATGCACAAATTTAGTTCTCTCCCAGTTAAATGTCAAAATGTTTAAGCGAAACCAATCCATGACCCTCCAAAAACCCGCCTCAGCCCTGCACTTCTGCCCACTCCAAGTCTGAGCACCCCACAGTATCACAGTGTCATCGGCGTAACTTAGGATTTCCCCCTATGGTCGAAAGCCATCAAATCATTGATAAGTACATTAAACAGGACAGGTCCCAAAACACAGCCACTCAAAAGCCCTGGTTCTCTAAATCTTGTGACAAGGCCAGACTTGAAAAGGTCAAAGCTCACAAAACACTTCTACACAATCCCAGTCAAGAAAACCGTCAAGCATTGACGACGCAAGAAACCGCTATGTCCGCATTCTTTCTGAGGCAAAAAACTCGTTTAATGAACACATCAAAAACAAAGTCTTCTTAAGCTCTAAGGGCAGCAAATCCTTCTGGACTCTTGCTAAATCTATTGGGAATAATTTCTGCAAGAGTACGTTCCTACATCATGTCTCAGGGGATGAAATTGTTTCTACTGCTCTGGGCAATGCTGAACATTTTGCCTCGTTGTTCGCCGGTAATTCAACCCACCTCCAAATGTTCAACCACCAACAGTCCCCAATGTCGCGCATAAAATGACGGACATCATTTTCAAAACTAAAAAGATACGAAATATTGTCTCTTCTCTTAATACCAGGAAAGCATCTGGCCTTGACGAGATCTCAGCAATTGTTCTCAAAAAATGCGCACCAGAACTTGGTCCTGTCCTGACTCGTCTGTTTCAGACATCTTACAATCTTACATATTCCCTTAACTGGAAAACTGCTCGAGTACAACCCGTCCCCAAGAAAGGATACAAAGCGCTTCCTAGCAACTACAGGCCTATTTCTCTTCTTTCAGTCATCTCTAAAGTGATGGAAAAGTATTATGGAGGAAAAGTACCGAATAACTACAATTTCTTGAAAAACACAGTCTAATCCACGACAAGCCGTACGGATTCCGTCAGCGCCGACCTGCCGACCTCCTTTCCTTTGTCACCCATTCTTGGAACAAGTCAGATATAATAGAAGTACGATTATTCAAATTTGAAAACTTCACAACACCAAATTTATTCAAATCTCTTGTTCTTCCTGAAAAAATAAGATATGTTTTTATACCCAAATCTAGTACGCTCTATCGATTGGTGATAGAGTGAACTTCCGCAACGAACCGCAAATAAGTCGTTCTGACCTAGATTTTGTATTTTTAAATAGAAGTTGGCTGTTGTGTGTCTGGGCGACTAGATGGAAGAAATGAAAAGTACTCATAAATGTTAAAAGTGTCTGCCACCTTGGTTCCCACATTCTTGGTTTTCAAAAAAAAAAGAAAACACGTATCTACCACACAAATACCAGACGTAGCCATGGAGACAGACATTGCTGTCAAACATTATCAATCATCTAGTCACTGCGTGGTGAAACCATTTAAGTGTCGTTTTTGACAAGGCAAAAATATTTTCCAACGTGGCACGTTTCGATATGCTCGTGGTGTTAGGCGAATGCCTTCAAAACTACAGACAAGCCGAAATAATGTATGTAGAGGGGTACCCTGACCGTGTTCCTCAATTTCACAACGTTTTCAGGCACCTGGCGCATCGAAATCGAAGATTTTTCGATACAGAACTTAAGATTTCCAATGGTTTTCACAGAATAAACATTATTACTAACCACTGTTCAACACTGAGCGTTTTTAGAGCTACGCTTCCTTTTTTAGTATACGATATGTGCCAAGTAAATCAGAATCCTATCGCATGCATGTTTAAATCTCTAATACCCTTGGTTGAGCTAAAAGTATACAAATTTGAAAATATGTTGAGGTAAAAATACATTTCTATAAACATACAGCACATTATTTTTTTCCAACGCCAATACTGTTGCGGATTTCATTAATAGGGACGCCCCTGTAAACTTTAATATACTTGCATTTTGAAAGGGCAACGCACCTAATCTATGCCACAACCTACACCATCTAACTATGCTGTTTTATAAATCCGTGGAGAACTGGAACAGGCATGACTGCTGATCATTACTATTAGTCCTTGATAATGGACAATTAAGCTACAGTAATAAAGTTTAAACCTAATCACATGGACCTTTATACCATCGTTCTTGACGTTAACCAGCACAGATCGATTAGACTATTACCTGTTCTATTAACAGTCGACTATTACAATACATGCTGAATTAACTGAATAACTGCAAATGGGGATAACGTCAAACTACTCGTACAAATTCATTGTGTTTTAATTCCTTTTAGCATTCCGGAAATAACTTATTGGCCTGTGGTACTCTACCTGCTTTCCAATTCAAAAATGAAAATATTTAATTATTTAACTCTTGTTTTACAGATAAAAAATTTTGTAAGCAGCTTTTAAAATTAGTAGAAAAACGATAGGCATCAGTGGCGTAAAAATCTTAATATAAATAATAGATAAATTTTCAACGACGAAAACTTTTATTACGTTGCAGTTTTTCGAATCTACTATATCACCTATTATTTTTCATAACAAAACTAAAACTTAATAAGTCGTAGTTTAAATATAAATATAAGGTTTCTTATGCGATGTATTAACGTACAATGGGTGGTGTCCTTAGTCTATATGTGTATGTAAGCAACCCCCGCACAAGTCGAAGACTTCTGGGTGCGCGGAGTTTGTCTACTGTGGTGTTATTTATGTTTATATTTATTTGCATTATCCCTTTTAGGAGAAATACTAATGCTACCGTAGAGAATTTGCGCCGCGCGGAATTTAAGGCTCGGTCCTTTTACATTTACAAGAAACAAAAAATAATCTCGCTTGACCTGTAATATTAATGAGACGGGAAAATAAATATAAGGTTTGTTTTCACGTTCACTTCTTCAAGAAACTTAATGCTTTAAATGCTAGACAAATTCTTTTGCGAGAATTTAAAGACCGTTAAGGATTTTCTCAATTAGCACAAATAGTCAGAACATTTACTCTAGTCTTTAATTACTCGTGTCCTATGTTAAAATAAAAAGTCTGGATGCAGCAACTGCGTTTTGGAGGTGAATTTTCATAAAAGTGTTTTTAATAGCAAATATTATGTCTTTCTAATCCGAGCCGGCATCAATCTGGTAACCGGTATAGCCTATATAGTAGAAACAATGTACCATATTTTATCAAAATTACATATTGTTTGAAAATGTACAAAAATGTTTCGAAAATAAACTTTAAATGTTTCCGAGAATACTGGTTTCCTAGCCAACCTAAGCTATATTGAATTATTGAAATTTGAAGGATTTAATGAAAATTCGTTACCAAAATGCACTTACGGCGTTTCGATTTTCTTCTTACAAACATGCATGATATTTCGATAAAAAATGCAAAAATGCAATAACAAAAGAGTGTTCGAAAAAAAAAAACAATTTTACGGAGCACGGCATATGGACCACCCTGTGAAATATTTTTATTGGATGCAGCTTAAGACACCTTGTAATTAACGTATAAAAATGTTTATCGTATCTTGTATAATAACAATTATATTGAGTTTTACCGTAGAAATGCATCACCTGTATATATGTAAACACATAAAATCTGAAAGTAAACTCGGATGTGGATTCTAGGGGACCTAGTTTGCGCTCATTTGAAGAAACATTTTTAAAATTCAAAAGTCGCTGTCTCCTTAATAACGAATTTTTTCTACGAAAATTTGCTAAAATTATAGATCGTTAAACAAAAAACTTAACTAAACCTACAGCCAAAGCATCAACTTAACTAAACTAACAGCCAAAGCATCAGAGAAACGGTCTATCTGAAATGAATTTTCTGTAAATATTTTAGTAAAATGAAGGACATTGACGGTTGAAGCGGAAACTTAAGGGTTTTCAGAACACTCTTCCCGCCACATTTTCTTCACGTAATCCGTATTTGTTTTAGGTTCTTTGCTTGAATGTTGCGAATTTTGATGTTTAAAATCGCGACATTGACGTTTTGAGGAAAACCCCAATTTTTTTCTTTAAATGCCTTTTCTGTCTTTCAACTAACAGGCCTAAATTTTGGTACTTGTCACTATTTATTATACAAACACGCGTACCAAATTTCGTTTCCCCTACTTTGTTATTTTCGGAGATATATTTTTTTCCGAAAGGAAAGACAAATTTTTCGAGGAAAACCGGGGCCGATCTTCCTGGCTAACAAACTTATCCAAGCCACTTGCAAATGGAAGGTACTCACCAAATTTGATGAAAATAGGCGCATTCTTTTTTAAGTTACACACACACACAAATATATATATATATATATATATATATATATATATATATATATATATATATATATATATATATATATATATATATATATATATATATATATAATCATATAAAAATTGAAACTGAACTCGGATATGTGTTCTAGGGGTCTAAGTTAGCGCTGATTTGAACAATTTTTTTAAATTCAAAAGTCGAGATCTCCTAATTAGTGATTTTTTTAAAGAAAAGTCACTTATAGCTACATAGCTACAATGTTGAATCAAAAGTTATTTATTAAATGGGAAATTCTGCAATTTGTGCTTGGCATGAAACTAAAAAAAACATTTCCAGGGGGATGTTTGTGCCTGAAAGATCAACGTGCTGGTTAGCTGTATTCAGAATTCCGCGAGTAAAAATACGCGAGTAAAAATACGAAAATACAAAAACGTACAAGGTATTCAATGTAAAATAACAAAATTGATGACTAGTTCCGATCTAATCGGAAGCACCGCAGCACAAAATTACCTACTTTTTAAGATTCCTAACTCCTTTTGCATGGACACACCAAATTTCATCCTAGAACAGTGAAATATTTCGCAGATACCTAGATAGTTTCATAATGTTCACTAATCCTGTATAAAAATTCAGTTTAATCAGTTTTAGGCAACTTTCTTTTAAACGACTATCTCTTGACGGGGTTACATTTTTATGCATGTGAGTAAGCTAGCTTTAGCCGCCATATTCTTGACCCAAAAACCCATGGTATAGAGATTTTTTTTAAACTTTTATGTCCATAAGTGGTTGTTTATAAAAATTATAATAGACTGAGAAAAAAAGTCGGAACGCAGCAAGTGCGTTATAGCGGCGAATTTCTATAAGGTTTATAATACATAACGCTACTTACTTTATCGCCTAAGCATATCGAACCCATGCTTGAAATGAGGTCAGACTTCGCGAGCCCGCGAATGTGCAGGGAAAACAACTTCACAGTGGAAATCCCTGATCGCGGGGCATGGCGGGAGGAGACACCGGGCATACCACGGGACGCGCTCGTCTGGTTCACGGACGGATCTGGCGGGGAGCGTGGGACGGGGGCAGGTGTTTACTCGGAAGGACCGAGGGTAAGTCACAGTATTTCCCTCGGAGCCCATGCAACGGTGTTTCAGGCCGAGATGTACGCCATCCTGCACTGTGTGCGGGAGAACAAGAGGAGGGGCTACACCAACAAGCGGATCCTCATAGCCACAGACAGCCAGGCAGCCCTTAAGGCACTAAGTAGCCCACGGGTAAATTCCTGGCTGGTGAGTGAGTGCCGAGACGAGACGAGCGACCTGGCTGGGCAGAATGAGGTGACCCTCATCTGGGTGCCGGGTCACTCGGGGGTCAAAGGCAATGAAGAAGCTGACAGTCTCGCAAAGAGGGGGTCAGCAGAACCATTTATGGGACCAGAACCGGCTCTGGGCGTGTCAAAGAGCACTGCCAGGGGAGCCATTAAGTCCTGGGTCAGAAACCAACACAAGGTGTACTGGGCGGACTGTCCAGGGCTCAGACATGGGAAGTCAATAATTGACGGACCCAGTTCAAAGAGAGCTGTGGAGCTGCTAAACCTTAGCAGAGGACAGCTCAGAAACACAACAGGTCTCTTGACGGGACACATGGCCGTCAAGAAACACCTACATAAAATGGGGCGGTTCGAAGGGGACCTCGCATGCAGACTCTGCGGCGAGGGGGAGGAATCAGCCCAGCACATCTTGCGCGAGTGTATAGCTCTGGACCGGAAAAGACAACTGATCTACGGTCACTCTAGACCGGAGACAGAGCAATATAAAACTTCACCCTACCAATCGCTGTGCAGACTAGTTCAAGGCACAGTGATTTTGGAATGGGTGGAGTAAGACTAGGGGTATGCACAATCAACCAAGGGTTGCGGTGCTATCGGGGCGGCAAGGCCGCGGACGAGCCCTGAGGGAACAAAAAAAAAAAAAAAGCATATCGTTGGTTCCTTTTAAACTTAGTTACGTGTAATTTAAGCAGCTGGTTTTTATAAACAATTCACTCCAAACCATCTGAATTTTTCTGTCCAATATTTAAAGTTATTCCGTAGGTTTGAAATACTGGCAACGATTTAATCATTGAATATATCCATCTTTCTTAATTCTATTTAACTTTATTTGCAGAGTAATTACGTTTGCGGCCTTTTCGATATTATGTTAAATTTTATGCCAGAAAAGCTTGGATTAGAATTACTGAACAAAACTGAAATTTGGTACGTGGCACTTTTATTTTAATTATGAGTTGCATTTTGTAAAAGTAAAATGATGAATTTCAAATGTATAGCATTTTAAGAACAAAATGTGTATTTGTTTATAAAAAAATTGAGTATATATGGTTTGCAAAGCTTCTACGCCAACACGGTTTATTTTACTACACTGGGAAATTATTTCCGGAGACTCTTAAGTTTTTTCGATCTAAGAGTCATTTTTTTTCCTAGAAAGTTGCCAACTGTCTTCTAGAAAAATGCTAAGTCATTGAAACTGGTTGACGATACATCAGAAGTTAAGTGAAGGTTGGAACCCGAGACGGCCACTGATAAGCACACTTCGGAGAACTCAATTTTCACTAATTTTTCAGAAATGACGATCATTTCGCTAGCAAGATTAGCGACAGAGAAATGTGCTATAATTTGCTGGCGAGGCGATCGTCAAGTCTGAAAAATATATTGTGGTGAGTTGAGTTCTCCAAAGTGTACACGTCAATTGATTTTTACAAAATATAACTCACATGTGGCCATCACCTACAAGTGCAATGTGCCAATATTTAGTTTTGTTGAATAATAAATTGAATAAAGTTTTCCAGAACTAAATTCAACAGAGTTTGGAAAATGCCGCGAATTATATTCTTAGTAGTTAGAAAAGAACATTGTAAACATTATATAAACACACAAAGATTTGAATGGATCTCGGAAATGGGTTTCAGAAGCGCATTTAAAAAGAGATTTCAAAAAATTCGAAAGATGTTACCTCTCTAAAAGAGAAATTTTCTTAATGAAAATTCGCTGATAGGTAAATCATCCTAAAACTCTACTGAAAGTAACACAATAAAAAGCATACGGATCAAAATTACATGAAAAATATACGTATCGAGTTCAGAACTTCCTAATTCTAAGGGTAGTTATAAACAACAAAATGTTTATTGATGGTAAATATCTAATAAAATGAGACGACCTGAGAGCAAAATAAATATTTTCAAACAGAAAAGCTACAGTGAATAAAATACATTGATAGCTTAACTTTTTTATTATTATTTTAACATTTACACACAAAAATTGTTCAGTGGCTTATGATTTTATTCACAAGAGGCACTTTTGCCACATTATATCTAGATTTAACCTCTCTACATCTACTGTTGTCACCAAATACAGTTGTTACAATAGAGCACAAATTCTGTTTGTCACATTGATCATCACAACCCTTCTCAACGGCAGGACTAGCATTACGTGACTTGAACCTGAAAAAGGGACTAACATTAGAAATCTCGTTTATATATGTTTGTGATACACAAGAGCCTGTTCAGGAAAATCCTAGTCATTATTCAACTAGCTAGGAAACATAATAGTGGAACAGATTTCTCAAGTTTGTTGGTATTTATGCCATAATTCTAACACTATAGGCTACCTTAGCAAAAAGTTAGTAAAATTCATTAAGAAACTAAAATATGGTCTTAAATATTTAAAAAATGAGGGAAACTGGTATCAGCTCTTTCTTTTCACCGCAAATGTATTATGATAGTGAATTAATCAAATGAATAGCTGCATAATTGGCAGTTTAGATCAAACACAAGCGTGAGCTTTTCAAACGATTTTATTTAGTTTCACAGCTGTTTGACAATCAAATCTTGGAATCGATTTTAACTCTCGACTGGACGCCCTCGTGGCGCAGGTTGCTAGGTGCCAGCCTGCTAAGCGAGAGGTCCCGGGTTCGATTCCTGGGCGAGCCAAGTTGACTTTGTCTGGAAAATTGGTAAAAATAGTGAATGATGGGAAAGAATGTGCTAATAGCCTAAGATGCCGCAGCCAATAATATTAAATAATAAAAAAAAAACCTCTCGACTGTGTGATTATTCAGTTCTCACGATAACAAAATACTACGATACCATCAAAATGGCGGCCGGCGTAAGAGCAATATTTTCCTCTTAACAACCCTCTTGATATGTATTACCTTGAAAATCTTAATATATTACGTAAATGAAGAAACTTTAGAAAACTAAACTAACTAAAAAATAGGCACTAAAAAGCGAAAAATGAGTGGGTTGCAGGTTTAATTCGAAAGACAAAAATTAATTAAAATTAAATATTATTATATGCGCTACCTATTAATCTGTTTGAGGTCGGTGCCAAGCCCGAAACACAATAATACTTAGCGAATTCTCAATTTTTCATCCTCTGATGACGCTAGATTTGTTAGTGAAACGATCATCAGGTCTTTAAAAAGATGTGTTGTGATGATTCGGGTTCTCCAAATGTACTTATGAGTAGTGAGAGTATGCAAAAATGCATTTATTCTATGGAGAAACCAATTGCAAACTGTTATGAGGCCTGCAGACTCTGCACGTAGGTATCCTAATCTTACACTACCTAACGCATAGGCGTTCTAAAATGCACATGTGTAGCTATTTGAAACTACAACATTACAAAATCGACTTATTTCGGACGAGTAAATCAAACCGCAGGAACACCAGAAGTCGAAGAAGCAGTCCTGAATGAAGTGAGAAATGACCCTGCTACGAGTGCCAGAAAAATTGCGTCAACATTAAATATTTCATTTTTGTCTGGAGACTTTTGGTAGATAACTTAATGAACCCTTGACACATCACAAGGGTTTTAAGCTCTTCTCCCGCGTGACCTTTCTCTACGTTTAATTTGTCAGAGGTTCCTACAAATGTATGCACAAAATCAGTTGCTTGCAGACACAATTTTATTTACTGATAAAGCAAACTTTTTAAGGAATATCTGGAATTTCCATAATGAACATTTTTGGGCAGAAAAACGAATTATGTAGCACGCGAAAATAATTTCCCACAGCAGTTTTCTTTAAATGTGTAACGTAATTATTATCAATTTCTCCAACAGGAACTTCCAGTGCTTTTAGAAGAGGTATCAATTCTTTGCAGGAAGCAAATATGGTTCATGGGCGATGGTGCGCCAGCCCATTTCAGTATAAAGGTGTGGGAGTTCCTGAATCAATATTTTACCAACTGTTGGATAGTTCGAGGAATAGTTCAACCATGGCCTCTTCGATCTCCAGACCTGAATAATCTGGACTTTTTTATGGGGACACCTGAAATCCTTCTTGTTTCGGACCCCAAATGAAACAGAGGAGGAATTGCGAAATAGAATTGTGGCTTCATGCGACATCATTCGCAATACTTCTGAACTTTTTGTGATAGTCCGTCGGTCTACGAGGAAAAAAGTGGAATCTTGAATCTTAGCAAGAGAAGGACATTTTCGACAGTTTTTATAGTTTATTTTTCCATTCAAATTTCTTTCTAATTTAATAAAGTTGGTTAAACGTTGGGAGTTGCTAAATAGTTGATTACTATGACGACTGATTATTTTTTCCCTTACTTCTTTCATGTTCTTAAATCGCATCGATAGCTATTTATGCAGATTATTCGAAAACGGTGAAAGATACAAGAATAATGCAAAAGACCAAAAAGCTATAGTAATGAAGAAATTTGGTATCAGAATTCATACAGGATGCTCTTAAAAGATACAAAGCATAAATTAGTACATGGCCCAAGAAAACATAAGACCATGTATATGACGACCGCCTATTTTGACATTTTATTGCATAGGCTCTTGAAGAACATATCCAATTTGAAAAATTTTTCTAGAGGCATACGAGATAGAAACGCAAAAACTTATAAAAAATTTAAACTTTGTCACCGTGTATATAAAACCTGGTGAGTTTTTGGCCATGGGTCTATAAACACTTATTTTTTAATTTGCAGCATACTATCACCCCGTGAAATATCTGCGTCACGTTATGTTACACCCTGTATATTTAAATGTATATATATATATATATATATATATATATATATATATATATATATATATATATATATATATATATATATATATATATATTAAAAGCATTTATAAGGGGCCAAAGTGATACCTTGCTGAACATATAGGATAAAGTAGGTCATACTGATATCGCATAGTTTGAAAGCTCAGCTTTATACCTTTTCCCAATTTTGGTTTTAATTTTCCAAAAACGCTTCTCTGTTTTTAGCGATTTTTAATTATTTAATTTGTCAGACACGTTCCAAGGCCATCAAGCTTCGACATGGTTGTGAGAAAAAAGTGTTTCATATACAGGGTGTTTTGTAGGATGTATCAGAATTTGGTGTGCTTTAAACTAGAGTAACTCATTTATTTCAAATAGAACACCCTGTATATTATTCTCTCATTGAATAGAGCAGATAATTCTCTTTTAAACTGTATTAGCATTCCCTATACCTAAAGTTGATAATTGTCGAGATATTTGTGGTTTACTAAAAAAATATTTTATATTTATGAAATTTCAACAAATAGCAAAGAATAACAAAAAGTATTGAAAGTTGAAAATTATTATGACTAGCTAAGAAACTCATGATTGATATTGTTCAAATTGTGTATCATTCGCACTAATACATCGCTCTAAGCGCATTACAACTCCTTCACTTGTTGTACGCCGTATTTCTGCGGGATTAATATTATCCAAACAATTACGAACTCTATCTTCAAGTTCTTCCCAAGTGTTGACTGGAGTCGCATAAACATCTGATTTCAATTTACCTCATAGGTAAAAATCCAGAGGAGTGAGGTCGGGCGACCGTGGGGACCAATTGTATGTTCCGCCGCGTCCCATCCACCTCTCTCCGAATTCATCATTGAAAAAGATCATCACCTCTGCTGAATAATGCGCAGGAGCCCCATCTAGTTGATACCAACAAATCACATACGCAGTAAGTGGTAAATTGTCCAAGAAATCAGAGACAGTGGTTCGCAAAATCTCTAGGTATTGCACAGCTCTCAGATTATTATCGTAAATGCAGTACGATATTTTAACATCCATCAGAAGAGCAAACAAGTTGAAGCTGAATTTTCTCTGAAAACAGCGTTCTCTTTTGACATGAGGATTGTCTTGAGCCCAGTAGTAAATATTATGTCTCTTAAATATTCCTTCATGGGACATCTTTGTTTCGTCGGTCCAAATTATGCTTTTCAGAAATAAAGGATCGTTGCGGTGTCTTTCAAGGAGAGTGTGACAAAATTCAATTCGGTGGGCTGGGTCGTTCGGTTTCAGAGCTTGTACACTTATAAATTTATAATTATGCATGTTATGCTTGGACAATATTCTCTGTATGGAGGAACGTGCTATGTTTATGTCATGTTCAGCTGAACGTATTGACGCCTTTGGATCAGCTTCGAACTAAGACAACACAGAAATTTGTGTGTCTCCGTCTTCTGTAACTGGAACTGATCTTGATGTTTGTTTAATCATGCAACTTCCCGTTCTCAAGAAATTGGTTTCATAACGTCTGAATTTCAACGCAGTCACGTAGAATTTCTATTAATTCAGACAAGAAAGACAAAATAACTCACGTTGTGTAATAAAATACGCTTGACGAAACTTGTTCAATCATTACTATTTGTAAAGCATGATTTTATAAAGATATTTGGCCTCGAAAATACAGTATATCCCAATTTTATTTTGTATGCTTCATATTGATGTTTTTGTAACCAAGTCCAATAATGATTGATGCGTCTTAGACATTATTGTGAAGTTTTTCTCAATTTAAAAATATCTGTGTTTAGAAACTTTATAAGTATATGCAAGATGCATCAGGAGTAATCTGCGAATGGCGTAGATTCTCGGGCAGCTATATTAAGCCCAAACGCCACGCCTGCTGGAATTGTGGAAAATTACTGAAGTACATGCATGTTGTGCATCAGGAAACAAGCACATATATTGCACTCCACATCTTCCTGCAGAAAATGATAGTGGGTTATATAGGAAATGGGATTGTAAATGGATGAACTTTGGAGCATGAATAAACTAAAGCAGTCATATTTTAATCTTCACTCTCGTGGTTTTCTCATATATAATCCTGGTTTACTAGCGGAGTAAAGTAAATTTTAATTTACTTTAAAATAATTCAACTTTGAGTTGAGCTGTAACAACACAATGGAATTTCTTACTTACATTATGATGATAAAAGGGTTTTTCGGATCGCTCGCTTTTGTCGCTCTTTAAAACAAATTAAAATTTGTGAATCAAAGTGCTCGTTCTTTTCAATGGGTACCTAAATAAGCATTAGATAAAGGTGAATTTCTATCTTCAGTGGGGACATTAATATGAAAAGGATTTAGGATATAATGAAATAAACTAAAACTTTTTGTAAGCTTGAGCAAGAGCAAAATTTAAGATGTCACAAAAGCTTTTGAAATTCGACTGAAGTTTACCTATATTTAAACTCGTGTCTATTAAAAGTACCTACCAGCAAAACTTTTGGAAACAGCGAAGTAATTCTTTTAAGGCAATCATTGTCGTTTGAACTCGAGCACAACATACATTGAGTATAATAATTTGGAAAATCACTCTATTTTTAATACGCAAAAGTCACTGAAGATGACAATAGGAGAACATTATTAAATCTAGGTATAGATTGTGCTAAAAATACCAAAAACTAGGGAGGAATGCAAAATCACATATTGAATATTTTACTCAAAATAGTTATAATGGTTGTAAATTGACCTAACCTCAAGTTTACTTTCAGTTACACTTTCTGACAGAATATACTTTTTAGTGATCTGAATTATAAGCGTAAATAGTGGTAATCAATTGCACGTGAGTTTAAAATGTTCCAGGTTTGGCCGTATATATAAAAGCTTATATCTGAAATGATTTTTAATAAAACAAAAATTTTCCCAGCAAAACATACCTAGGATCCTAATTAATTAAAAAACTATAAATTTTACATATATCAAACATGTAATAAGCAAACGTTAGAATTACGCGAGGAATTCTAAAATAGTAGAATAAAACATAGGGTGTTTAAAAATACCTGCTTTTTACTGCCCTGCTTTTTTGGCACGCTCTGTACAGTCCAAAATAATTTTAAATGGCGTACACTTAGTAAACATATAACGTGTTAGGTTCTTCGAGATTCTGGATTGGTTGACTAACAAAACTCAGCATTTTAAACTACTAATTTATTATAACCAACTATTTTCCGACCGTAAACACACCAACTAAAATATTCGTCTATTAAAAATTCCCATAGAACTATATAATACTATTCGCCTTCTATGATCACTCATTCTGCAGCAACACTAACTCACAACTGACTGACTCACTCACATATAGAGATTCTAGACCTCTCTGAATTGTGCCATACCTGTGACTTCTGGTTCCTTCTAGAAATATAATTCCAGAGTGTTCGCTGTCACCAACACACGTTACAAGCTGCCTGTGACCATATAAGTAACAGAGATCATAAACTTAATTCTCATAGAGACGGATATGATACCGTCCCCTTTTCACATTCGACCGTCTCGGTCAAATTGAGGCAATTATTGGTATGGCGTGACCCTGTGCATATGGACCACCTTCATCTTGCTTTTTAAAGTCCTTTGAATGTGATGGACCTTCTTCTCATTTCTATAGTTGCGGTGACCGTCCATTGCGTCGTACTGGATTGTCAAACCACACCCTTTTTTGAAACCAAAGAACTTAGCTTGTACGTCAAAACGGATCTTCATGCGATCACTCTCTACTCGTATATGCATTCTGACAGCCGAATGGGCGGCCTCCCCTCCCTTCATCATGCCGGAGCTCTTTTTGAGCAAACTTCTTACTTTGCACTGGTTCTTCCGCTCACATCATCTTGTCCTGGTCTTTCTATTTGAACCAAAGTGTTCGCAAGCAATATTCTTCTCGTCGACATCAGCAGTCTACCGACAAATGTGTTCACTGACCTTTTGCTGAATTTGCTTTACACCTGGAAGACCTACACACGATTCGCCTGATATTTCTCCCATATTTCTAGTAATTGCTTCTGGCTGAATAAGTGGGTCGTATTTTCCTCACTCAGCTCACCTCACTTAAATGAGAGTATTATCGCAGTCGTCAATGATGATATTTTCTTCGATGACGACATTACTATTTCTTCACCGCCAATAGTCAGGATGTTAGTGTCAAGATTAAGCTTAACGCACTGACCTTGAATAATGGCCAATCCAATTATAATCGGATCTGATATGGCGGCGACTATGTCTCTCTGCTTTGTATTCCATGTTCCAATTTGCAGCTCGACGTCAGTTTCGCCAAATACCTGGATCCGATCACCACTGGCTGCATTTACTCTGTACACTTTGTCTGACTCTCTTAACCGCCATCTTGGTACCACGTGGCGGCGAATAATAGTCCTAGGTGCGCCAGTTTTGACGACCATTTGCTATATCGGCGGCTTCTAACTGGTGTAGATAAATACCCAATGGGATTGAGCCATCAAATGTGCGAACCTTACTTCTAACGGCCGGGCTATCTTCGAGTTTGATACTTCTCTTGGCTGGGGTAGCACACTTATTTTCTAGAGATTACATTTTCTGCTGTACCTCCTCTTGCATACTCGTCAGCTTGTCATGTACATCGTCACTGATATCCCTTACTCGGCTTTCTACTTGCTGGAATATGTCATGTTTTACTTGCTTCATACGTTCATCCACACGTAATAATAATAAAGTAATATTTTCTATTCTGCTGGCCTGCTCTTTTTGAATTTTCTTTGTTTCTTCATCTCTTCTTCTAGCTTCGCCATCTCGTTTATTATTTCTCCTTTTGCTTCATCGTCTCTTTTTCTAATTTCTTCTTTTGCTTCGTTGTCTCTTTTATTTCTGTCTTCCTATCTTTTTCTGGCTTCTCAATCTCCTCTTCTCATTTCTTATTTTGCTTCGTCGTCTATTTTCTTTCCTTTCTTCATCTCGTTTCTTTAATTCTTTATCCCTTCTTTTTTGCTTACTCTTTCATTTCTTCAATTATTTCCAATAGCTGCGTGTCCATATTGGCTGTTGGACTACGTGTCTTGGGCATAGGCGTATTTAAAGCTGGTACAGAGCTTGTTCTGTTCCAAAAAGACAATAAGTTATAGGTAATGTGAGATGTGCGGCAGGGTCGCCATCTCGGTGCGGAACCAGGTAGTATGTTGTCACGACAGCTCCAAATAACACAAAATGTTATAAAATAGAGACAGTGTACAACCGACTAACAATTTTGTAAATTGTCAGCCCGGGCCCATTTCTTCCTTATAATAGGGACAATGTATGTAAGTATAGATGTACTGTCACCATAATTATAACCACAGACCGGTTTTGCTATAATTAGTGCTCATCAGTACGGTATACTAATTACAGCGAGAACACGCCTATAAAGAAATATAGCTATGGTAGCCAGCCCCCTAGAACATTGTAAGATGTACGACAGGGTCGCGTTCTCGGTGCGGATAGTATGTTGTCACGGCAGCTACAAATAAGACAAAATGTTATAAAAGAGAGACTGGGTACAACCAACTAACAATTTTGTATTGCTGACCCTTACTTTGACAGTAATCTTCCAGGTACTTCAGAAATTTCCACGTCGGTCAACCAATATTTTGGAATATACCTTCTTTAGCAGCTTGGAAATCTCACTTCTGACACCAGTTGTTACGTTCTTCGGGGTTCTAGATTTGTTAAATAACAAAACACAGCTTTACAAACGACTAATTTATTATAACCAACTATTTTCCGACCATAAACACACCAACTAAAATATTCCACTATTGCACATGCCCATAGAACTATATTTCACTATTTACCTTCTATGATCACTTATTCTGCAGTAGCACTAACTCACTATTGACTGACTTACTCTACCTGCGACTCGCTTATTTATATTGTCCATAGATATTCTAGGCATTTCTCCATTGTTCCATACCTGTCACTTCTGGTTCCTTCTAGAAATATAAGTCTTCGCTGTTAGCAACATATTACAATTCTAGTAGAGACGGGAGTGACAAATTTAATAAACTCATTTAATTTTAAAAGTAACCATAAATGACAAACTTACTTTATTTAATCGCTGACTCACCCTGTACCTATAAAAAGTGTTATTCGTAAAGTTTAGTTTGATAAATAACTGAGTTTTTATGCAACGAAATTAAGTACAGAAATGCAATTGCATTTAAATTTTTCAAAAGCCCAGTGTGAATTACATGGCAATTGGGAGAAACAAGCATGTAAAAATTATCATACTTGAAATATTTAGTAGTCAAATTGCGATCATTTGTCATCCTTGTTACCAGCTCTCCAATTTCAGTTGGATCTAACGAATTTACACTGTAAGCGTCCGTGAATCGGTAAAGCATATACCATTTTACTGGATCATTAGGTCTTAGATTAGCATCTGTTAAATTGAACGTCCACTCTTCGTAATCCTGCAACCCCTGAAATATAAGGAGAAGGTATTTTATAAAAACGTGAGACAAACTGTTTTCTAAGATACCTACATAGGACTCCTCGTCTACACTAAAAATCTTGTAACTTGGATTATTGTTTGTGAAAGTGGTGACAGACGCTCCATTAAAGGCAACTCCTATGGCTTCTGACTGTAGATGACCCTCATCATAGTAAACTTGAAACTCGTCAAAATGTGTATGGCCAACAAACTGTCCGGTAATGGTGTTAGCAAATCTACAAACATGATGATACAATGTTTGTTATGTTGTGTAACTTTCCTTAAAGACAGGATACAATTTCGCTTTCCCCAGCATTAACTTAAAAACATATACTGTAGTAAACAAGTAAATGTTTTAATTTTAAATTTCTTACTTTTTTATGCATATATACTATAACAAAAAGATGTTGGATGCAGAAAGTGCGCTATAGAAGTGAATTTTCATAGAAATGTTTTAATATCAAATATTATGTCTTTTTTTAATAAAAGAAGGCATCTAATTTGCTTATCGGTGTTACCTATATAGTAGAAACAATGTACCATGTTTTGTCAAAATAACTTTTCTTAGTTAATTGAGTTATTGAAATATGAACCATTTCATAGAAATTTGCTACCAAAACGCACTTACTGCGTCCAGAATTTTTTTCTCACAAACATGCATTATATTTTCACGAAAAATGCAATAATACAAGAAGTTTTCGATTAAAGAAAAATAGAGAATTTGTATCACCAACGATATATGGGCCATGCTCTGATTGTCAAAATTTTTTAAAAGATGTAGCTCAAGACAGCCTACAATTAGCATATAAACTTTTTCTCGTATCTTGTATAATAACGGATATATTGCCATTTATCGTAGAAATGAGTAACTTGTATACATGTAAACAGATGAAACTAACCCAGGATATGGGTTCTAGGGGGCTCATTTGAAGAACTCTTTTCAAAATTCAAAAGTTACGGTCTCCTCAATGGCGGATTTTGTCTACGATAATTCCCTAAAACTTATAAACCATGAAACCATAAATTCTATAACTAAAACCAGTGCCAATACGTCAGAGAAGGGGTCTATTTGAAACTAATTTTCTGCAAATATTTTAGTAAAATGAAGGTCAATGGCGGTTAAACTTGCAACTTAAAGTTCTTTAACGCAGACTTCTTGCCACATTTTCTCTACATAAACCGTATTTAACCATGCATAACCCGACTTTGGCGTTTTAGGCAGAAAACTTTAAAATTTTCAAAGTGAGTTTTCCGGTACTTCTTGACCTCTTTGAGTCACAAGACTTACTCTTTGTCTGTAATATACAATATATTTTGTTATCGACAAAAAATATTTTCGCTTTGCGCGTTGTGTGGCACCTTTTTTTTCTTGAGATGCTTATAGCTTTTTTAATTTTTAAACCACACATCTACATTTTAGTACGTAGTATAGTTTTTATAATATAAATCTGCTTACTAAATTTGGTTACTTATTTGTGTGTCTACCTTATGAACCACGTATCACAAAGAGTTTGGAAAGTATTTTTAAGAAAGACGGTTTACATTTGACTTTTTGACAAAAAGTAATTGAAAAAAATTGTTGGTTAATACGAAAAACAAAGACAAAGCCACTGAAATGTGCGGTATCTATGAGATAGCTTGCAAAGATTGTAATCTTAAATAAGTGGGTCAACCCAAGAGAAACATATGCACCAGATTTCGTGAACATTTACGATATGGTACGGTAGACAAATCATGTGTGGCACAACATATATGGGATAATAATCACCACATTGAAAAAGAAAAGTTGAAACTTGTCAAAAATGTTAGACATCAAACTATGCTCGATGCTTATGAAAGCGTTTATATATCAAGGTCGATTAAGAACAAAACGTCATTGAATCGTGCGGCACATTTAATTTCAAGCCCTTTATTCTCACTTTGCATTTGACCAGCTAAACATTCCTACTCTGACGGGCAGAATAATAAATTATTTTTAATAACTCGGCCGGTCTATATAGATACTAGGCTTTCTGTTTAGTTCCCGATTTAAAAATCCCCTTTCGTTTTATTTGTATCTAAGAAGTCAATATAACTACTTGTTTTTATGTAGAATTATAGTTGGAATATTTATCCTCTGTTAAAGTTAACATTGTGTGCGAAACAGTCTTTTTTTTTAAATATGTGTGGTGCCAGATGTGTTTGTCGGCGCTCATCACGGGCTCTACTATTCACATAGTGAAGCTATAGATAAAAAAACAACGTGAGCTTTCTTAAATATCGCGGTACCTTTCATTTTAAGCCAATTATCCTTTAAATTAGATAAAAGCTCATAAATTTTTCAACCAGAAGATTAAAGTATTTCGTCGACCTCTTCCGTGCAATATTGACACAATAGACAAACGATAAGTCTCCGACTACAATTTTATTTCGTCTTAGTTGGTGTAACTAGGTGTGATATAAATACATTGTAGCTGTTAAGTTAGTTTAGAATTTTTCATCCTCTGATGATACTGACGTGGTCAGTGAAACGATCGTAAGGTCTTTAAAAAATATGTGTTGTGGTGATTTGGGTTCTCCAAGTGGTGTGCTCATCAAAGGTTAGAGTTTTCACATAGTTCAGAGAAGTGTATCTTTTTTGTGTGAAACTAAATCGGCTTTCTTTATTTTTGTTCGAAAATGTGCATTCAGGGTGGACAAAAAATTATTACCATTTTAACGAACCACTGTTGCGGCCGGTGGCACCATGTAGCGGCAGTGGTGAAATTGATACAGTCATCGTATTACACATGACGCCTAATAATACCATGCTACATATCATAATAATATGGTGAACCACTTTCAAGATATTTGAAAAAATAGTTTTAAGAAAAATTATTTACACCGTGTAAAATGAAAACGATGTCCGAAACATTGTTGTTTCCGAGATAGAGCGTTTTGAAAGCTTGGAAAAAATAATGTTTATTTTCATATTTTGTGACAAAATTGAGATAGACAAACCAAAATTGATACACAACATTTACTCATAGGTTACCATATTTGGTAAAAAATGTCAAGCCTTTCAAGGGAACAATGGCGGATTCATATGGGTTCTTTATAATTAAGCTACCTAAAAAATGTTAGTACGGTTCTGTATAAATCTTTTGTTGCAAATTTTAAATAGACCATTTAATTTTATACAAAAGCATATGTTGACTTATTTTCACAATTGTCTTGGCTTTCCAGCAAAAAGGGCTGAGAAACAAGTTTTAAAAAATGTTAGTACACAGGGTCGTAGAAATTTTTAAAAATATGTGGAACATACGCCACAAGGTGATTTGGGACCTCAAAATCATCACAAAGGGTTCTATAAACATAGGTCCAAAATCTTGTTGTTTTCAGGATACAGTATGTTGAATTATATGATTATAATTCGTAGTGTCGTGTTTTTTCAACACACTGTATCCTGAAACAGGATTTTGGCCTTATGTTTATAGAACTTTTGTGTTTATACTGAGGTCCCCAATCACCCTATGGCTTATGTTCCACATATGTTGAATGATTTCTACAGGGCACTACTAACTTTTTTTTTTCAACTTGTTTCTAACCCCTTTTTACTGACAAACCAAGACAAATATGGAAATAAGTCAAGAACTATTTTTATAGTAAATTAAATGCTCTATTTCAAATTTGCACCAGAAATTTCTACAGGACCGTACTAACATTTTTTATGGGGCTTAATTAAAAGGAACCCATATGGATCCGCCACTGGTTACTTGAAAGGATTAAAATATTTACCACATACGGCAACCTATGAGTGAATGCTGTGTACTAAATTTGGTTTATCTATCTCAATTTTGTCGCAAAATATGAAAGTAGATAGGGCGGCACCTGGGCTCATCCCCTCTACTTTTTACTGCGCATGCGCGTGACGTCATGCGCATGCGCTGACCTGCGCAGACCTGTGACAGTTGACAGCTGACCTGTCAGATTTGACAGGTGTCAAATGTCACTGACCTGACAGCTGTCAGCTGTCAGCTGTCAGCTAACCTGACAGCTGTCAACGTCAGCTGTCACCTGACCTGACATGTGTCAACGTCAAATGTCACCTGACCTGTCAGATGACGTCACAAGCATTCCAAGATGGCTGACCTGTCATAGACAGTCGCAAGCCGGGTTCTCTCTATGGAACTAACCTGAGATGACGTCACAAGCATTCCAAGATGGCTGACCTGTCATAGACAGTCGCAAGCCGGGTTCTCTCTATGGAACTAACCTGAGATGACGTCACAAGCATTCCAAGATGGCTGACCTGTCATAGACAGTTGCAACCCGGGTTCTCTCTATGGAACTAACCTGAGATGACGTCACAAGCGTTCCAAGATGTCTGACCTGTGTGTCCATAGATAGCCACAAGTCAGGTTAGGTATTAACTGTCTTGTGATGACGTAAGATGTTCCGTCTGACCTGTGTGTCCATAGATATCTACAAGTCAGGTCTCCATGTGTCTATTTGAAGAATACCATCTGTCTGATTGTTTATTAAGGTTATGTATGTATGTGTTTATTAAGGTTAGGTGTTCGTATACAGACTGATTACCAAGCCATTTTGATTGTTTATTAAGGTTATGTTTGTATTTGTTGATTAAGGTTATGTTCGTACACACACACACACTACTGTCTGTATTTGTTTATTAAGGTTATGTTCACACACGTGTTGATTACCAGTCATATGATTGTTTGTTAAGGTTATGTATTTGTTATTTGAATGCAAACAGAGATAATACAAGATTGTACTTACATACAACAAGAGACGTCAGCCTTCTTTCACAGCTTAATACACACACTACTGAACAGGTGTCTTCTGTGTTGAGGATACAGACAGACAACTGATTGCCATTGTTAAAGCTTGTATATGTTGTTTGAAAGGATATAACACACGTCATGACAGTTCAAAGTCTTTGCTTAAACTGACAGATGCATGTGTATTTGAAAGAAAAGCATTCGCCTGAACTTAGATTTGAACCCACGAACCTCGAATCGGCCATAGACAGCTTTCTCAGATATACACTGTCCCTAAACCAATAGCTCCACAGACACACACGTTAAAAGTTTGTTCGCTGTTGTATATATAAAACAAAGCCAGTTGTTGTTGACATATGAGGTTAGGTGTTTGTATACATGTTGATTACCAATCATCTGATTGTTTAGTAAGGTTATGTTTGTATTTGTTATTTGAATGCAAACAGACATAATAAGAAGAGTGTACTTACATACAGCAAGAGACGTCATCCTTGTTTCACGACTTAACACATACTGAACAAGTGTCTCTGTCTCTTGTATTGAGGAAACAAACTGATGTAAGAGAGAGAGGCCTTACAAAGGATAAACAACGTTTTACAGTTGTTAACCTTGATCCTGTTTGAGCTTGTCTGTGTATCTGTTTAATATACACAAGAGAGAGGCCCTCTTAAAGGTAAACAACCTGTCAGTTGATGACCTTGTGTTATATCTGTTCAATCACCCCATCATTCGTGTTTGAGCTTTGTCTAGAATACAGACATGAAAAGGATGACATCATCACAGTATTTGTGTTTGCAGAAAAGGCCCCCGCTAACACCTTAAATCGTTCCTATTTCCCATAAGATTACATGTATTTTTGCCTAATATAGAGCTTTTGACACTTTTACCCATAAGAAACAACGTATTTGTAGACACACACACATTTAGTAAGGTTTATGTAAAAACAAATTTAGTTTTAAAAAACGGTTATTGTGGCAGCATATATAAAGTGGCTACACACACTCTTAAGCTTATTCATAATTCAGTTGTCGTTGAGAAAAGACGTGCTTCAGTTTACTCTACCCAAATCTGTTTCAAAATGGCTACATTAAGTGATGTGTGTTACCAGCAAATTAAAGACAACTTCTGGTATGGTCTATTTGGAGACTTTCAACTTATTATCGATAAAAACACTGGCTATTTTAATGCAACTAAACTGTGTAAGATTGGTGAGAAAAGATTCAGACATTGGTTGGAAAATAAAAAAACTAAAGAGTTGATTGCCTATTACAACAGTCGGCTAAAGGAAGAGTTAGGGTTTCAGCACAACGACATGACAAGTGTTTCAACTGAGGGAGCCCACTTAGAGTTATCGCCTGGGAGCCGGACTACTACCCCTCTTAAAACGGAAGCAACAACTCAAGTAATACCAACAACAGCTACATATCTGGTGGACTTTGGTGGGAGACAGGCTGAAAACAACTTGATATCTGGTACATATGTGTGTAAAGATTTAATATTAAATTTGGCTTGTTGGATATCCATTCGGTTCTATGACAAATGCACCCAAATTATTTCTGATTTTTTCCTAAACGTATTTGATCAGAAATACAGGGACAGCCTAGATGCGATTGAAGTAAAATTAATGGAGATAAATGATGAGGTGCAGCGTATGCGAGAAACAAATGCTAAAGTCACAGAATATCTTGAAGATATATCCCCAAAGCCAAGTAACCGGGGAAAAATAAGTGTGTTTGGTTTACTTGCAAGAAACGAGAAAGACGCCCCCTATCCATATCATGCCGTAAGAACACAAAAGAAAAGTTTCCCCAGGGCTGTGAGGAACTTTAAAAATAAACACCCCGACGCCCAAGTGATCCTAAACAAGCTGTACGATCCAAATTCAGTAAATCTCTTTAACAGAATCAAGACTGAAGTGAAATACCTTACAGCACATAGAAACAACCTACGTATAGCAGATGTACCACAAGATAAGTTTGTTCAGGATATTATTGCTTTAAGACATACTTTTTAATTGTATTACAAAATAAAAACACAGTAATTTTAACAAAGACTTTTATTTGATTCTAAGTACAAGTATGTAAACTCTTTGTTGGAATACATTTATAGAATTATTAACATTAGATGGTTCAGTGTTGCGTTGGTGCTGTTGTTGTTGTTGTCGTCGGTGTCTCTTCATGGCTGTGGGCTTACTAGGTGATAACACTAGCTTCTTTTAGTTCTTCCAAGATTGACTGAATTTCGTTGTTATGAGCAGTATTACCTGCAACTTGGGAAGCCACTAAAAGTCTAAGTCTGTCAACCAACTCGTTTATGTCATTCCAATACACATAGGCTATTTGTTTGTTATTTTGTATCATATAGTTGTTGGTGCTGATGTTGTTGTTAGGGCTCATGCCGTTGCTATCGCTGCTCTTATCACTCTGAGTTTTAAGTTCAGTCTTTTGTTTTTTGTTAAGATGTCTGTCGGTGCTGTCGTCATCGTCTTCCTCGTAGGTGTAACCAAAACCTTGAGGTGTTGAGGATCTACGACCTCGTGGATTTATCACTGGTTTTATTAGAGTCAGATACTTTTCAGAGGAACAACCCTTGGTTCGTGCGTTAGGATCATAGTTCATTTTATGAACACTAGTTGCTTCTAGAATATCTCTATAGTGTTGAAGATCATCATAGGTATACCCTCTAGGTGTTTTCATAAATATCAATTCTAGCAAACCTTGTGTTTGCGGGTATCTCCTTTGGCCCAGTTGAATCTCAGCATCAGTAAAGTCCAAGTGTTTGTTGCCAAGACTCCAGCTACCAGTATCTTTAGCGTAGCGAGCACCATACGTTTGATCAATAGTAGCAAGCCTCGGTGGTTCAGTAAAATACTTGTCTACATAATATCGAACTCGGTCAGGATATTGCTCCAAAAATTCTTGATATGCAGGGTTGGTTGTGACAGTTTGTAGGTCTGCCTCAAGCTCTTCAAATGTTGGGATGTCCTCATCGGAACTTGTCGCCTCAGCCTCTTCCCTTGGTTCAGCTTCAAAAACTTCATGGTCTTTAAGGAACTGTACTTGGGGTTTCGTTTCTGGTATATCGACTTCGTCTTTGATTTGTTCAACCTTTGGTGGTTGCGATGGCTGTTGCTGCTGCAGTGCTGCTGTGTTTTTAGATATTTCACTTAGGGGCTCAACAAGTGGTTTATATAAACGTTGCAGAGCATCATCATTCTCAGCTCTGTTAAGTTTAAGCATTAAATGTTTTTTTCGAATATTGTCAGCAAGTTGTAAAATCCTTTTCTTAACTTTTTGCTCTTCCTTACCCAACACTTCCATTGTGCTACAACTGTTTTTGGTGTTACCAGTCGGTCTAATCATTTGTTTGAGCGATACAGGTTGTGTGGTGGTTTAACATATACTGACTCTGTCACGGTACATGCCTTCTTATTTATCACGATGTCCGGCTGTCTTGTTAGACAGCTGTGTTAGACAGCTGTGTTAGACAGCTGTCTTAGACAGCTGTCTTAGACAGCTGTGTTAGACAGCTGTGTTAGACAGCTGTGTTAGACAGCTGTGTTAGACAGCTGTCTTAGACAGCTGTGTTAGACAGCTGTCTTAGACAGCTGTCTTAGACAGCTGTCTTAGACAGCTGTCTTAGACAGCTGTGTTAGACAGCTGTCTTAGACAGCTGTCTTAGACAGCTGTGTTAGACAGCTGTGTTAGACAGCTGTCTTAGACAGCTGTGTTAGACAGCTGTCTTAGACAGTTGTGTTAGACAGCTGTGTTAGACAGCTGTCTTAGACAGCTGTGTTAGACAGCTGTCTTAGACAGCTGTCTTAGACAGCTGTCTTAGACAGCTGTCTTAGACAGCTGTCTTAGACAGCTGTGTTAGACAGCTGTGTTAGACAGCTGTCTTAGACAGCTGTGTTAGACAGCTGTGTTAGACAGCTGTCTGTTAGACAGCTGTCTGTTAGACAGCTGTGTGTTAGACAGCTGTGTGTTAGACAGCTGTGTTAGACAGCTGTGTTAGACACCTGTGTTAGACACCTGTATGACAGCTGTGTTAGACAGCTGTCTGTCCTGTCTACCATTGTTAGAATAATATATATCTATCGAATCCTTTTCTATATCGACCTTTGTGTACATCGTTTTCCTTCACAATCACCAACACACCATACTTATTATCTTTCCAGCATTGGTGGCAGATAGTTTTAAATTGTTTAAAGTCCATATCGGTGGTTACATGATCGTCGTACACATGTTTTAAATTGGTTTCATCTTGCTTGAATAACACAATAACATTGGTGTTGTCACGTACCAGATGCTTGGGTATTCGTGTATATGTTTGACAGAGATAGAATGAATCAATATTCTTATGTCTGCCCATACTGAAGTATGCTCTTATTTTATCTTGTTTGTCACAAGCTACATCATCAAATATAAACACAGAGTTGTCCTTGGCATCTGCCGGATCTAATATTTCATCGTTTTCTCTATAAGGATAGTAACCAACACCTTTTGTTGCATTCATCACCTCCTTTAACATCTTGTATTTCGGTTGATACAGAGACTTTGAATACACATACACGTTATCAAATTTTAAACCGTTTGCTTCAAACAATAAACTCAGCATGACATTAGTTTTACCACAACCACTCGGACCACATATGATACAGCGAACGGTGTTTGGAAAAAGAGGACCATGCCTCAGTTGTTGTTGAGCTGTGTCCGTAACAACATCGTCTATATTTGTAATGGGTAAGGCAGAAGCGTGTTTGCTGGTACGCATCTTAACTTAAACTAAACTATATTTTTTTGGGTGTGTATATATATATATGAATGCAAGTGAGACACCCAGTCAGTATGCATGTTGGTGTCACAGAGTGAGGGTTGTTATTAACAAAGACAGATACAGGTTTTGCTGAAACGTTGCTAGCGTTACAAACACCATGAAAGTTAACAGAAAACTTGATGAGGGGTTTTATGTAATCAACTCGAAGCCAAAGAAGAAGGTTCCCTTTAAAAGCATACTAAGTCTGATTGAGGAAGTTATAAAAGATAGAAACCTTATTCCAACAGCGAACGCCGTGTTTGATATAGCTCATACAATCGTTAGAAACATTGGTGGACGTAAGAATGTGCAGAAACCTCGAGTTATTCCAATACCTAAAAGTGGAGGCTTCCTTCCGTTGTTGCCTCTTATATTTGGTGGGCTGTCAGCACTAGGAGCTCTGGGTGGCGGTGCTGCAGGTATTGCCAAAGCCGTGAACGATGCCAAGTCTGCGAAACAGAAACTAGAGGAGGAAGAACGACACAACAAAACAATGGAAGCCATCGCGATGGGTAGGAGAGGGAGTGGCTTGAAATTTAAGCCAAAATGCAAGAGACTGGGCAAAGGCATGTATCTCAAGAAACAGCGCTACGGTTATGGGTTGTATCTGCAAAAACCAATGCAATAAAAGACTGAAACAGTAGCCTGTGTGTATCAGTCATGGCGCACACCTTTGTGTTGAAAGACCGCAGCTCCCATCTGTCGTCAGACTACCATCCACCAATTGTTTTGGATGGTAATTATGCTGTTGCCTTGATAGGCTTTCACACCTACAACAACATACCCAACATCTATGAAGGTAAAAACAAATTTCATGTAAAAGAAGGAACCGGTTGGCGAACCATCACGATACCCACCGGTGCTTATGAAATAACACACTTGGAAGAGTTACTTCAAAATGAACTTGTTGGTGCTACAGCAACACACGAACAAAAGCAACAGGCTCTGATTCTGAGACCTAATCCGAACACCATCAAATGCAGACTAAAGTGTTATACAAATGTCAGTTTTGAATTTGATGGTTCGATTGGGCGAATGTTGGGTTTTTCAAAACAAGTTCTTCAGCCGGACACCTTTTATGAATCTGATTTACCTGTTGATATAGTGGATGTTAGACAGATTCGCATCGAAACCAATATCGTGTCTGGTTCCTATTATAACGGACAACCCTCACATACGCTGTATGAGTTTGCTCCGATGGTTGATCCTGGCTACGCAATCGACATAGAACCTAAAAATTTAATTTACTTGCCGGTGAACAAGCAAGAGATTTCCAATATAAGCATCGACATCGTCGACCAAGATTCAGTTCCTGTCAACTTTCAAGGTGAAGAGGTGTCTGTTCGCTTGAAACTTATAAAAGTTGCTTAGTATGTTGGTCTTTAAGGATATAAAAGCAAGTGCATCTACCACATCAAATTCAGTTGAGTCAGACACGTCAAAGGGTACGCTTCGTCCCGATAATATTGAGTTCCTGCAAAGCCTGGGTTATCATGTCGTCAAAACTAGAAATATTCAAAGAACCCGTGTTTGATGATGGCATCGATCGAGAAGAGCTGCGCTCTTACTATTCACCAACTAAATCGTTTGGTAACAGCGATGAAATTGAAATAGCCATCAACCAACAAGATGCGTTCGTATGTCTGGCCGAGTCAGCTCTAATAATCGAAGGTGCTCTGGAACCTGTAGCAATCCAAAATGCCACTGGTGCTTGTTATCTGTCAAATAATGGAGGAGCAGCTCTGTTTGAATCAATGACCTATGAGTTAAATAACAAGGAAGTGGAACGAGTGCGAGACCCATACACCACAACCATCATCAAAAGTCTGCTATCGTTCAGTAAGAATGAAGCCCAATCTCTTAGCAACGCCGGTCTGAATGTGTCGTCGGAGCACATCACCTTAAATGATAACAAGTTTCACATGCTCATACCTGTCTGGTTCCTCTTCAGTTTCTTTCATCATTTCAAAGGAGTTCTCTGTGGCAAACATACTTTCCGCTTTACAAGAAGTCGAAACGATTCCAATGGCTATTACAGCACAGGTACGGCACGAGCAAAAATTACCGTAACCAATATGTTTTTAAAGGTAAAACATGTCTTTCCCAATGATAAAATGAAATTGGAACTGATGGATAAAATAGCCAAAGACACCTCTATATTTCTCGCATACCGCAAATGGGACATATACGAGTTACCAGCACTCAGAGATATCAACAGAGATGTGTGGGCTGTTAAAACTGCAACCAACTTGGAAAGACCTCGATATGTGATTATAGCATTTCAAACAGATCGTAAGGATAACGTGAAGAAGAGGTCAGACTATTTCGATAACATTGGTATGTTGGACCTCCGAGTGTTTCTAAATTCAGAATGCTACCCTTATGAATCTATGAATATGGATTTTGAGAAATCGAAATATGCAGAAGCCTATAACATGTATACAGATTTTCAAAAAAGCTTCTGTTATAAAAACATGTCGGAGCCTATCTTGAATTATGACGAGTTTAAAGACAGAGCTCTATTTGTGATTGACTGTCAGCACCAGAACGAGTCAATCAAGTCTTCAACGGTGGACATTAAGGTGGAGTTTATGAGTCACGCCAACTTCCCAAAAAATACTCGTGTTTATTGTCTGGTTATTCATGACAGTGTAATGGAATATAAACCTCTAACGGGCATCGTTAGAGCCATTATGTAATAATTGTATGTCATTTATGTATCAATATGTACAACTTAATTAATCCTAATAAATTTTTATTGTATGTAAAACAGTTGTTTTATTTTTATTTTGTTGCATTTTTATTAACCCCTTTCTGTCTGTCAGTCTAAGCAAAGACTTCGAGCTGTCATGACGTGTGTGTTAAACAGCTGTACAAGCTCAAACAAGATTATCTAAGATACTTGTTGGGCAATCAATTGTCTGTCTTTTATTACACAGCTCTGTCAGTCTAAGTAAAGACTTCGAGCTGTCATGACGTGTGTGTGTGTTAACAATCAACAACAGCGTCTATATGTTTTGTTTGGTTCAAGTGAATGTCATTAAACAACTGTGTTATTTCTATAACGGGGCCCCATTCAAGACTTCAACATACGTTAGTGTGTACTAAGCCGTGAAACAAGTATGACGTCTCTTGCTGTATGTAAGTATACTATTATATTATTTATGTTTACATACAAACAATACTTATCAAACAATCCTCGTATATCAAAGTTTAATTTAGTTGTTTTAAATCGAGTTTTGTTACTTGTGTGTTTTTGATCACTCCCTATATAAATTTAGATTCATTCATTCAAAATACAAACACACTAACATAAACAAACACGCCGACAATAAAACCAAGTCCCCGAGTTTTATTGCGCTATTAAAATAAACTCATTAACATATCTAGATGTAAATACGTTTTTCTTATTGATATAGTTTACTTCAAACGTTTTTTGTTATTAAATGATATTAGATAGGTAAATTGGTACGTGTTTTAAATTTCTTTTTACTATAAATAAACAATTGTTTTTTAAATTACAGTTCCTATTATTCAATTGGAATGTAATAGAGATACACCCCCTGCCTACACACACACAAACTCAGCAGCCTCATAAACTCGTTTTATGTAACAGGTTTTTGTTTTATATATACCCACTGATAACAAACTTTCATCGTATGTCTGAATAGCATAATCGGTTTAGCGACGTTTGCATATCTTAGTAAGTTGTATGGTTGGGGGTTCAAATCTAATTTCTGGCGAATGCTTTTCTTTCAAAAATCATATTTCAAATTAAATTCAAAATTTCAAATTACCCGCTCAATATATCTTCCTCATATATGTATGTGTGTGTGACTAAACCGAATGACTGTGTCCAACAGATGTCTCCCATCGAGCTAGAGAATATTCTCTACACTCTACAACTTTACAAATAGAATATTCTCTAGCTCGATGAGTCATATCTCTGGACACAACAGACAGAAATTTTCAAACAAATTCAAATTTCCCGCCAAAAACGAAATACCCTAACAAACTTCAATACACCTTAACAACAACAACACAATAAACAAACCAAACAGCTGTGTTTACGAACATAACCTTAATAAACAAAATACATAACCTTAATAAACAAACAGATGCATGGTAATCAACACACATGACATAACCTTAATAAACAAATACAAACATAACCTTAATAAACAAACAGATGACACGTGAGCGAACATAACCTTAATAAACAAATACATAACCTTAATAAACAATCAGACAAACACACATGGAGAGCTAACCTGACTTGTAGATATCTATGGACACACAGGTCAGACATCTTGGAACGCTTGTGACGTCATCTCAGGTTAGTTCCATAGAGAGAGAACCCCGGAGTTGCAGATGTCTCTTACAGGTCAGCCATCTTGGAATGCTTGTGACGTCATCTCAGGTTAGTTCCATAGAGAGAACCCGGCTTGCGACTGTCTATGACAGGTCAGCCATCTTGGAATGCTTGTGACGTCATCTGACAGGTCAGGTGACATTTGACGTTGACACATGTCAGGTCAGGTGACAGCTGACGTTGACAGCTGTCAGGTTAGCTGACAGCTGACAGCTGACAGCTGTCAGGTCAGTGACATTTGACACCTGTCAAATCTGACAGGTCAGCTGTCAACTGTCACAGGTCTGCGCAGGTCAGCGCATGCGCATGACGTCACGCGCATGCGCAGTAAAAAGTGGAGGGGATGAGCCCAGGTGCCGCCCTATCTACTTATGAAAAATAAACAATTTTTTTTCAAGCTTTCGATCTCAGAAACGACAGGGTTTGGTACATAAATTTAAACGAATTTTTTGATTATTTTGAGATCCCCAATCATCCCACGGCGTGAGTCCCACATGTTATGAAATACCCTATATATATATATATATATATATATATATATATATATATATATATATATATATATATATATATATATATATATATATATATATATATATATATATATATATATATATATATATATATATATATATATATATATATATACAAACTCAAAAAATAATGGGACGATTTAAATAAATTTGGTAAGCGCCTTTCTTTGGGAAGTGGCTTGAAAAACAATTGTTAGCCAGGAAAATCGGACTAGTTCCCGTGAAAGTTTTGGGTTTCCTTTCGAAAAATTTTTGTATCTCCAAAAATAATAAAGCTTTGGTAAACAAATTTAGTAAGCAGATTTATATTCTAAAAACTATACTACATACCAAATTGTAGTCGTGTAGGTTGAACTTAAAAAAGTTATAAGCATTTGAAAAAAAGAGTATCCCTGTTTTAATCCACAATAGTTAAAAAAAAGGAAATAAGAAAAACAGAAAAAGAAGGGAACAAATGCGAACAAAAAAGAGAAAGAAAAAAAAAACACGAACACCTCCAATTTAACCTGTGATGATGTGCAAAAATACGCTTTATGCAAAAAAGTTAACAAATCTTATGATTGTCTTGTTATTTAAACAGTGTAGTTAATGAGCTAACGCTGAGCAAAAAGGCTTATACAAGTGTTATAAAGTTTGATACCTACATGCTTGCAATGCGTATACGAAGATAACCGTTTTCATTAGTGTCCAGTGGGTCTTTGACGAACCGTTTGTCAAAAAATTATAAAAATCGTAACAAATTTTTACTAGTCATATATACATATTTTATTTATTTATTTATTGTCGTAAATCGTACATGTCCACACAATATAAGCCTGAGACGTGTGCTGTATAATAACATAATTTAATAAGATTCTACGAAAAACTGCTCTAAAACTCCAACCAAATGGAACATACTTCAAATTTTGACATCCCGAACTTATTTTTGCCTCTACTTATTCCATTTATTAATCCAATATTTGCCTTTACCTTCCATAAATACTCATTCTTCCACAATGCCTTCCAAACTGAAATTCTTTCTTAACAGCCCACATTTTCATCCAAATTGTTAATTTTGAATTAAACTAAATACGACATTGCAATTTGATTGTTGGTTTTAAAAAGAGAAATATATTTTTTCTAGAAACTTGTGGCATATTGAGTGAAATAAGTTGTGACAGAATTTGTTATATCTCAAAGTACACCTGGTCAAGAAACTTATTTAAATTAATTAAAACGAGACGAATAATATGTATTGCAGAATCTATATAACTAAGATAACAACTAGATCCAACTTAGTACAAGGCACTTGTACACTATAGAATACTTAAAATTAAACAAGACAAGACAACAAAGCAACAGATCAATGATAAAAAAATAGAGAAATAAATAAAAAATATTTGCAGCAAGTGTTTAAACTGAAAACTTTCAGCGAGCCGACAATATCCCAATCTATCAACAAATTGTTTTGAATATCTTCTGGCGTTATTGTGTGAGTGACAGTTCTGATTTTATTTTCCAGCTCCGATAAATATTGAGAAATAGGGTTAAATCTGGTGGCCACTCCGGCCATTCTATGTATCCTCTTCTCCCCACCCATATCTGCGAAAATACTTGATTTAGATATCGACTGACCTCAATAGCATACTGAGGTGGAGCACCATCCTGCTGATACCAGATGTTGTCTGACAAGCGCTGCTTATTTGCGGGGCACGGAAATAAAGAATCAGTTCTGGCAGAACCTGGTCACGAAGGACCTGTAATGACGAGCCGCATTCAAAATTTTTCTCAAAAAGGAACGCCCAATAATTGTTCCTTCAACTATACCGGCCTGCGAATATTAGGTGTCAGCCTCTTCCATACAGGTTTGACCAGTAGCGACAATTATGTCTATTTACAAAACCGTTAAGACTAATTCAGAAAATACTATGTTGTTGATAAAGCCTACCATTACCTTTAATGATATCCAACATTTCTTGGAAAAACTGCATATGCTTCTCAGCATCGTCTTCATTTAATCATTGATGCAGTTTTACTTTACAGGGAAAAAAGCTATTGGATTTTAAGATCCTACTCACAAATATTTCACTAATATTGTGTTTTACAGCCAGTATTGGCAGCAAAGTTCTTTGTTGTTCATGGACACTAAGTAATTCAGTGCCTTGTCCTTATTTGTAGCTGTTCTTTTTTTCACATCCTTGAACGTTTCATGCAGTACCAGTTTGGTTAAGTCTGCGCAAACTTCTTCAGACTGCAGATTTTGAAACTGGACCTATCCTGTCACGAAACGTTTTATTAAATACGTCACAAGCTTCTTGCAGAGATCTCTTCCTACCGCCAAAACCAAAACAATCATCGGAAATGTAATTTGTCATGTTCAGTTAGTTCAGCCATTGTAGAACATAGTAGTAGTTAGAACAACCCAAAATTATTTATTGTAGTAACTGTCAAAGTGGCTAGCATGGTCAAATTATTCAATGTTTTCACTATGAAATATTTGGAATTCGCACGCTATGGTATAATGTGAAGAAATTATACAGCGACATTTACCATTTTGTGACAAAATGGTACGTGACCGATCTATCAAATAATATCTTGATGATTTCGAAATAAATTTATCTATTCGCCGGAGACAAGACAAAGGCATTTGCTTTAAATTACAAGTGCTGGCGTCATAACTTGAAAATATGAAAATGACAACAATATCTAGGCGCCATTAAATAGTTTTTCAAATATGCAGAAATTTTTACTCAAGTCAATTTCTAATCCATTTGAAACTAAGGCCAGAAATAGGGTGCTCCCTCATTTTGCCGAAACCTGTACATATATAGGAAACTACTGGAAAATATATATTTTTAAATGTATTCGTAACTCGTCACAGTATCTTGTTTGATTATATCCTGACTTTTTTTTATTTCAACAATACACCACGAGGGCTTACAGCCTAAATACTATTGTACCGTGGGTGTTGACAAGGAGGAAAGAGGCAACTTGTTAATTCTGGACTTGAAGATTTGGAGGTTCGGAGGAGAAGGAAAAACATGTGCCGGCAAGGAATTCCACAACTTGGAAGTCCTCGGGACAAAAGAGCGGGCGGAACAAGATGTTCTATGTCTGGTGACCTGGACAGTAAAAGGGTGCGTTCGCTATGTTCCCCTCGTAGATCTGTTGGGGGCAGCAGGTGGGGAACTATGGAGGAAAGCTCCTCTGAGTAGTGCCCGTGCAGCTATCTATAAAAGAGAGAAAGGTCACCAACGGCACGTCGGTGGGCAAGGGATGGCAGCCTTTGGGTGAGGGTAGGGTCACCGATGAGACGTATAGCTCTCTCTTGCATGTAGTCCAGGATAGCGAGTGTAGAAGCGGCAGCTGCACCCCAGATGTGGGAGCAGTATTCAAGGTTTGGCCTTATTTGTGAAGTATATAAGGTATAGAGATTAGCTGGTGAAAAGTATTAACGAGCGCGGAAGAGGAAACCTAATTTCTTCGCAGCCGCTTCTGCAATGTATGTAACATGTTGGTGCCAATTAAGATTTCGATCCACAGAAATGCCAACAAGATAAAAGAACTCATTACTTTGAATAACTTGGTTGTTCATTATGATGGATCTAGGGCTGGTGTATCTCTAATGAGAAAGGAAGCAAAACTGAGATTTGGTCGGGTTGAATTGTACAAGATTTCTACTTCCCCAGTCTAATATTTTTTTGAGATCCACGGAGACAGAACCGTCCATGAGTCTGCGATCCTCGTCTAATTATGCTAAAGAGACAGGCTTAGAATATTGTATATTTGAGTGGGGGGTGCTGTCGTCCGCGTAACTGTGAACTGGGTTGAATGTGCTAAAGAGGAAGGACGTCATTTATGTGGAGAAGAAAAAAAGTAGGGGCTAAAGCTGAACCTTGAGGAACTCCTGCATTAATTGGATACAGTTTAGAGGAATGACCATCCATAACAACAGAAATGCTCCTGTTGGAGAGGAAATTTGCTGTCCAGGTACAAAGTTTTGGTGGTAGGCCATAGGCCGAATGTTTATTAAGCAGCGCTGCGTGCCAGACCTGGTCGAATGCTTTGGATATGTCTAGAGCAACAATCTGGGATTCACCGTGTAGTTCCATAGACATGTTCCAAGAATGGGTGACAAAGGAAATAAGGTCGGCAGTCGATATGCGCTGACGGAATCCATATTGCCTGTCGTGGATTAGACTGTGTTTTTCAAGTAAGTTTAGTAATTCGGTGTTTATATATTTTTCCATCACTTTAGAGACGACTGAAAGGAGAGAAATAGGCCTGTAGTTGCTAGGAAGCGATTTGGATCTTTCCTTGGGAAAGGGTTGTACTCGAGCAGTTTTACAGTTACTAGGGAATATGCCTTTATTGTAAGATATCTGAAACAGACGAGTCAGGACAGGAGCAAGTTATGGTGCGCATTTTTTGAGAACAACTGCTGGGATCTCGTCAAGGCCAGAAGCTTTCCTGGTATTAAGAGAAGAGAGCATCTTTCGTACCTTTTTAGTTTTGAATAGGTTTTGAACTAGGTAACTTTCGTGATACTAGACAATCTATACCTAGAAAACATAATACGAAATAATAAATTTATTGGAATTTTCAACAAGCGTGAAATTTACTAAAAAAATCGGATCTGTTTCTTTAAATGCCCATAATTTCAAAGACTTTTCAGCTTTATTGACTGGCTTAATCTAGTAACGTTATAATTACACAAAAATTGAATGGCCGACTACTCTGGGATTCTCGCCGGACTTAAAGAAAATTTAGGTATTGGCATTTTTGCTTAAATAGCCACAGTAATTAAAGAGAAGAATTAAAGATTTGATAGTACTAGGTTTTTCTCGAAAATTTGTCAGCAATGCGATAACATTTTGATTGGCCAATGATATGTATGCGAGTATTTTAACATCCTTAGTACTCTCTAATATAGTTTTGTTGTCTTCTAAAATGAATAAAGATTGGAATCTGTGATGAGCACTGATAAGTGCAATTTGGAGAACCCAACTGACAATACAGTTTATAGACCTGCGGATAGTTTCTCTAACAAAGTTAGCGTCATCAGAGGGATGAATAAAGTAAGCGAATAAAGACTAGAATTTAAAAAATTTTTTAAAGCTTTGCTCTAAGTAATAATATTATTTAGTCAAAAAAAATTGCATTTTTTGTTTACTGACAATACGTGTGTTGTGAATATTTTAATTTTGCTGTAGAATTTCCTTTAGTATATCGACCATGTTAATGGTTGTTTGCTTTTGAATGTAGTAAACATCTTTGGTAATATTTCAGACCAAGCTATTTGTCTCTTTTTTTCAAAGAATTGGTCCACCACTGTCATTACTGACTTTAGGTTTGAAATTAAATCATTAATAGTTGCTGTTAGTTGCGTCTAGGTACACAAGCCAGTAAAGTTTTTATGAGATTTTTTACTTTTACCATGATTGAAAAAATCCATCTAAAAAGTTAATTTAAAGCAAGCCTAGTAAACACTTATAATTAATTTATGTTTGAAATCCGATAATCGTGCTTCAATTTCACAAACTTTCGTACCTGCTCTATGAGTATTTTCACAGCGAAATCATATGCCTGGATGACCAGTAAACAAGCAAAGCAGAAATTAATTTCCAACTAGATTTCTCTGAAATTCAAATAACATCACGTGTTTATTAGTCCTCTATAATTATGATTCTACATAGGAATTAACCTGTGTCTGGGGCACGCATAAAACTTTAAACGACATATTTTGTCGGAATTTATCATTATGTTACGCTCAATACTCGAATTCGCACGATGCCCGGAAAAAATGTGCAAAACAAAAAACGAATATTTTCCAAACCCGCAATTTTACATTTATACGGCTATTGTGCGTTACAAAATAGGTTGAACAAGTTTTGCGCATTCTGAATGGTACAAAACTAGTTTTGTAGATTTCTGAATGACAAGCACTGCAGTTCGCTTTCAGTGAATTTTCGTAGAAAAAATCAAACTATGACCCCTAGAACCCATATCCGGAATCAGTTTCAATTTATATATATATATATATATATATATATATATATATATATATATATATATATATATATATATATATATATATATGATTGTATATTTTTGTAGTTGGTTCTGTATGTAAAGTGGTGTTATTTTTTGACTTCTGTTTTTGTAATTATTTAAGACTGACATTTTATGTTTTTCTAATTCTTTGACGTGCCTGTAGTATGTACGTACTTGATCAAAGGCTAATAAAGTTATATATATATATATATATATATTTATATATATATATATATATATATATATATATATATATATATATATATATATATATATATATATATATATATATATATATATATATATATATATATATATATATATATATATATATATATATATATATATATATATATATATATATATATATATATATATATATATATATATATATATATATATATATATATATATATATATATATATATATATATATATATATATATATATATATGTATGAATGTATGTATATGTGTCACACCAATAACTCAAAAAATAATAGGCCGATTTTGTAAAATTTGGCATGTACATTTCTCTTGTAAGTCGGTAAACCAGGTTTGTTAGCCAAGAAAATTGGACCAGGTTTTACGGAAAAATTTTGAGTTTTCTTTCGAAAATTTTTTTTAACTCAAAAGATAAAAAATGCTATGGTAACCAAATGTGGTAGGTAGGTTTATGATAGCAACCTATACGCCACAACTTAGATTTCTATGTTACAAGAAAAAAAGTTATAAAAATATTTTGTGCTAGATCATTTCTCTGAAAAATCACTACCATAACGCACTTGCTGCGTCCAGACTTTTTACATTGAATCAGCGTCCGAATAAAAAGCAAGTAGAACTAATTTTGTGTATTTTTGATTGTTCGTAACTAGCTCAGTGAAATTTATGAGGTGGAATATAATATAATTTGGGTGCCATATAACCAAATTTTAAATAAGAAACTGAAAGCTTAAAATATTATTGAAATATAGCTTATTTAAATATTGACAAATATAACAAAACATAAAACTTTATTCTTCAACAAATATCCAGTTAACTATTTAAAAATTATGTATTTGAACACGACTACAACTCCGCAAACTGGGACGAAATGCGGGATTACTTTTCCTCATTTCCATTGGTGTCTGCCTGCTTCTCTCATCCTGACCCCTCTGATATCTCACAAAACGCCACCGAAAATATCCAAGCTGGCATGGAATTGTTTATTCCACGTACACAGAAAACCTCTTAAGCCACTCAATAGCCCTGGTTCTCTAAATCCTGTGACAAGGCCAGACTTGAAAAGGTCAAAGCTCACAAAACGCTTCTACACAATCCCAGTCAAGAAAATCGTCAAGCATTTAACGACGCAAGAAACCGCTATGTTCGCATTCTTTCTGAGGCAAAAAACTCGTTTAATAACCACATCAAAAACAAAGTCCTCTTAAGCTCCAACGGCGGCAAACCCTTCTGGACCCTTGCTAAATCTATTGGGAATAATTTCTGCAAAAGCACGTTCCCACCTCTTGTCTCAGGGGATGAAATTGTCTCTACCGCCCTGGGCAAGGCTGAACTTTTTGCTTCGTTGTTCGCCGGCAATTCTACTCTCAACCCACTTCCAAATGTTCAACCACCAACAGTCCCCAATGTCGCGCATAAAATGACGGACATCATTTTCAAAACTAAAAAGATACGAAAGATGCTCTCTTTTCTTAAGACCAGGAAAGCCTCTGGCCTTGACGAGATCCCAGCTATTGTTCTCAAAAAATGCGCACCAGAACTTGCTCCTGTCCTGACTCGTCTGTTTCAGATATCTTTCAGTAAAGGCATATTCCCTAGTAACTCGAAAATTGCTCGAGTACAACCCATCCCCAAGAAAGGATCCAAAGCGCTTCCTAGCAACTACAGGCCTATTTATCTCCTTTCAGTAGTCTCTAAAGTGATGTAAAAGTATATAAACACTGAATTACTAAAATCTGTTGAAAAACGCAGTCTAATCCACGACAGGCAGTATGGATTCCGTCAGCGCAGATCGACTGCCGACCTTCTTTCCTTTGTCACCCATTCTTGGAACAAGTCTATGGAACTACACGGTGAATCCCAGATTGTTGCTCTAGACATATCCAAAGCATTCGACCAGGTCTGGTACGCAGCGCTGCTTAACAAACTTCCGGTCTATGGCCTACCACCAAAAGTTTGTACCTGGACAGCAAATTTCCCTCCAACAGGAGCATTTCTGTTGTTGTAGATGGTCATTCCTCTAAACTGTATCCAATTAATGCAGGAGTTCCTCAAGGTTCAGCTTTAGCCCCTACTTTGTTTCTTCTCCACATCAATGACCTCCTCTCTAGCACATCCAACCCAGTTCACAGTCACGCGGACGACAGCACCCTCCACTCAAATATACAATATTCTAAACCTGTCTATTTAGCCCAATTAGATGAGGATCGCAGACTCATGGAGGGTTCTGTCTCCGTGGATCTCCAAAAAATATTAGACTGGGGAAGTAGATCTTGTGCAATTTAACCCCACCAAATATCAATCATCTTTCTCATAAGAGATACACCAGCCCTAGACCCATCACAATGAACAACCAAGTTATTTAAAGTAATGAGTCCTTTTCTCTTGTTGGCATTTCTGTGGATCGACATCTCAATTGGCACCAACATGTCACATCAATTGCAGAAGCGGCTGCTTATAAATTAGGTTTCCTCTTCCGGGTCCACAAATACTTTTCGCCAGATAATCTCTATACCTTATGTACTTCACAAATAAGGCCAAACCTCGAATACTGCTCCCACATCTGGGGTGCAGCTGCCGCTTCTACACTCGCTATCCTGGACTCCATCCAAAAGAGAGCTATACGTCTCATCGGTGACCATACCCTCACCCAAAGGCTGCCATCCCTTGCCCACCGACGTGCCGTTGGTGACCTCTCTCTCTCTCTCTTTTATAGATATCTGCACGGGCACTGCTCAGAGGAGCTTTCCTCCATAGTTACCTCACCTGGTGCCCCCAACAAATCTACCAGGGGAACAGAGCGTATGCACCCTTTTACTGTCCAGGTCACCAGACATAGAACATCTTGTTACGCCCGCTCTTTTGTCCCAAAGACTTCCAAGTTGTGGAATTCCTTGTTGGCACATGTTTTTCCTTCTCCTGCGAACCTCCAAACCTTCAAGTCCAGAATTAACAAGTTGCCTCTTTCCTCCTTGTCAACACCCACGGTACGATAGTATTTAGGCTGTCAGCCCTCGTGCTGTGTTGTTGAAATTTAAAAAAAAAGACTTTCAATGATGGATTAGAATTGCAGATTACATTTTTCTTACAAGAACATGCTATGTTGTTACACCTTTTATTGTACATATATAAAATAAATCCTTGTGTATATCAAAATATATCGGAAGATGCAGTTTTAAGTGGCAATTTTTTTCTGGGCCTTGTCTCCAACATTATTGTTGTCTATAAAACCATTATTATCAGTCAGTTGAAACTCGTTTATGCAAAAAAAAATCTATAAAATTCGAGTCTTTGTTGGTAATTTGTAAAGTCCGTCATCAATTGATCAAATAACTGCCGATACATTGCGTTGTGCTAATCTTCCACGATCCTCGTCTGGTATTGGTACAAGGACATCGTCACCAACCAGCGCTGGGTAAGATTTTATACTTGATTGTGCGAGCATCAGATTGGCAGCACTACGATATCCACCACATTTCCATTTCTTCGT
>OZ023267.1:63616600-63916600 GCA_964006375.1 Tillus elongatus | reverse complement strand
TTAGAAAGCCCCCCAAGAAAGGTACCGGACATGTGGCGAATACCCATGCACAGAACCCTTTCTGTGCAAGGTAAACAGGATTTTAAGGATGTGCAGCTGCAAAATGGGATAAAGGCAACTTATATAGGTCGGGCTAAGCTGTTTTTTTTTTCGGATTTTTGTTACTCTCTCCTCTCAGAGTTACCAGACAACCGATCTAACCTTGAGCACAACCGAAATGAATTTAAAACAATAAAACAACCCTACTTTTTATCTCGGTTCGGGCAGCAGGCGTTATAATTAAATAAAAGTCTGGACGCAAGTGCCTTATGGTAGTCAGTTTTCATAGAAATGACCCGGCGCATAATATTTTCGTATAACTTTTTTCCTTTAAACATAGAAATATAATTTTTGGTATATAGTTTTCCTTTAAAATATTAAATTTACGTACCAAATTTGGTTACCATAGCTTTTTTATTTCTCGAGATACAATTTTTTTCCGAAATAAAACCCAAAATTTTCCCGGAAAACCTGGTTCAATTTTCCTGGCTAACGAACTTTTCCAAGTCACTTACAAAAGGAAGGCGCATGACAACTATTATCAAAATAGTTCAGAATTGAATAAATCTAGTTTCGCGCAAAACTACTTGTGCCTGTTTTGTAACGCTCAATAACAGTATAAAAGTAAAATTTTGAGTTTGGGAAATATTCGTTGTCGAAACTAGTTTTGTACATTTTTTCGGGGACTGTCCGAATTAGAGTATTGCGCGTAACATTTATACCTTTTGAGTCTTAACTCTTAGAACAATTAAGATACATGCTTATATAATAATACTCCCACATTGTCCGTAAATTTTTTGACTGCAGAGACACCTATCCAGTCTGATATTTATTTTTTTACTTTATATTCATCCACCAATCCATTCTTAGGCTAAAATCTTACAGCTGTAATGCAAATTTGACTTACATATGACTAAATTAAATACCTTCTAAGAATTTTTATATAGGCCTGACTCCAAGTCTTGAGACAGGTTGGGTCTCCAGTGGGAACATGTCCAATAATATGTACTCTTTCACCGACACTCTCGGCTTCTTTTAATACATTGCTTAGCCACTGTAACTGACCGTAAGGGTCAACGTCATCAAGTATCAGCCACCTGAAAATTATCTAGGTTACTTAACAATTTCAAGCAATGGCATAAACTTACCAGTTGTAAGAATAACAAACATTACTATTTAGACTTATTACCCTAAATCCAGGTTCAGGGCTAACTGTATAATATCCACCTATTCGTATTGTTTGTAGAGTGTCTGCTGGTAACCAAGGAGACCAGAGATCAGCAACCAAATCATACAGCCAGCGAGTTGACAACTTTTCGTCTGTAACATTTGCTGGGGAAAATCTAAAATTTCATATTAATGAAATAAATAAGGTAAAAAGCACATAAAACAGGAAGATGAAAAATGGGCTTAGACTTTATTTCCAATTCAAAATTTAACTAATTATATAAAGGAAGTGCGTTATGGTAACAAATTTTCGTAAACATGAATTTCGGTGCTAATATCCTAATTTTCCATCATTCGAAAAGCTTTAATTTTTGTGCACCTAGAGCCTCTATTAAGGTAATCTGCGCAGCAAACTTCACCAAGGCTGGTTCGTTGTCTTATAAAAAACGTCGGCGAACATTATGTAGCATTTATGGAGTTCGTTTACCATGCGCTGGGGTAAATCTTGTAAGAAATCGGGCTGAGTAGAATGAATTTTACTTTTTATGCGACCACAAAAAAAAACAGGGGTGATAAATCTAGCGTACGTGAGGCCATTCTATGAAACCTCCTCTTTCACCCCACCGATTTAGAAATATGTAGTCGAGATATTGTCGAACAGGCAAAGCGCAATCTTGCTGAAATACCATTTGATCTTTGAGATAATGCGCATCATTTTCGATAACGCCAGTCAACATTGGATCAGTGATTCACTATGTGAAAACTGGAACCTGTGACGAACACCGATGAGTACACTTGAAGTACCCAAATCACCACAACAAATCTTTTTTAAAGACCGTATGATCATTTCACTAACTACGTTAGCATCATTAAAGGATGAAAAATTTTTAAACTAAATTAACAGATACAAATATATTTATATGATACCTAGATAGAGGAACTAAACTGAAGGTAAAATTGTAGTCGAAGACCCATCGTTTGTGCATTGTGTCTATATTAAACAGATGAGGTTGACGAACTACTTTAATCTACTAGTTGACAAACGGCTAGATTAAATTTCTTGGTAAATAGTTGATAAATTTTCCGTTAAAGTAGATTTCATATATAACTAAAGTACATAAAAAAGTGGCGAGATATAATAGTTATTCGGATTGTTTAGTGGAAAGATTGGTTAACAAACACAGAACAAAAAATGATATCTGAATTCACGACATTTAAGAAAGATAAAATAGAGAAAAAAAACGCACATATTATTTAGTTCTTTGTGAAGTTCATTTTGATGCTGACTCGTGGGAGGTTACTAGGATAGGCGGAAAACGTAAATTGAAATCTAAAGCACTACCTACAATGATCACGTATGCCAAATTAAAACGAAAAATAAACCACCAACAGTTCGAGTGGTCCATAAGAGTAACCCTACACCAGACCTTGTGATAGCTGAATACAGATCTACTAATGTTGAAGGTTCTTCAAACATGAATTAGTCACTATCAAGTGAGTGTTCATGTCTATCTTCGAGTAGTACAAATGAGCAAGTACGGAAACACAATAAGTTGGCAATAACAGCCAAACTATTAAGAAAATATAGGTAAACTTAGAGCAATTCAAAAAGTCCCTCCAGAAATATAAACAATTTGCACAACTGCTGAAAAATACGTTTCAGGAAGATCAGATTTATTCTATGCAAAGAAACAATTCTGAAATGGTCCAATGATACAGTTAAAGAAGCTATTCAATCGAATTTTGCATGTGGATCCTCTGGTTACGATTTATTAAGGAAGCAAGAATATCCACTACGTTCTTTAAGAATACTTAGCAGGGCAGCAAGGCTAGAAGGTTTTAAATTTGGTCCTGGAATCTTAACGAAGTTGTAGAGTACTTGAAGCTCAAAATTATGCATTTCAAAACGAACCAGGAGAAAGACTGTGTTTTAATCGTTGATGAGATGGCGATAACTTCTGCTAAGTTCAGGAACCATATAGTTCATGGACGCTCCCTAAGTTGCTTGGCGGTATAACGCACGTCAAATATACGATTGTACTCAAAACGACATCTCAACAACAGAGTTTTACGTTTTCTTAATTAAACTTGCTCTAAAATCGAAATGAATGCACCATTTTAGACATTTCTTTTTTCACAATCTTATTTGATATGTTGACTTTATTTGATGTGGCATATGTTACCACATATCTGAAAGTTAAAAAAAATCTTGCTGCTCGAAAAAACTAGTCCAGCAGAAGCCTTGGTTTTTGTTATTTGTGTTTCACACATTTTCCTAGACGACTAAGAGTTATTTAGTAGAACAATGTTAAAAACAATTAATTGGTGCTCATTTAGAAAATATCAGGAGTTCAAGTCATCTATTGTGTCGTCGAGTTTGGCCTAGAACTGGCTTTTAGCCTAAATATGGACGCTCTCGCTATATGTCTTAATTAACTATAGCTATCTAGTAACTATAATGTTTAGTAGTCAACTCAGAATCCATCACTTTAAATTAAAGGAAATAAGACACCGTTGAAAATCGATTGACACCAGCTCTAAAATGATGTGCTGCTTGACCCACCTTGTCATTTAAGATTTCAGGACTGGATCGCACCAGTGTTGGTGTTTCGGATGTTCCAATGAGCCTAATTTGCCTCTTTAAACGATTTAACAAAATCACGATAAGTGCCAAAAATGCACCTGTTTCGTTGTCAAGTGGCCAGCCTATATAGATATTTTAGGTGGTTTTTTTTAAACCCTGAACGACTAAGAGGCATTAAAAGAGACAGGTGTGTTAAAAACGAAAACTTGAACGATGCTTTAAACACTTTCAGAAAGGGTTAGGCTGTGTTTTCTTTTGTTAATAGCTTACACGAGTTGGTTGACCAGTCCCAGCGGACCGGTTCGGGAAAACATCAAGTTTTTCTTGAAGATTTCTTGCATCTTTGAAATATGCAAAGCTATTTTGAATAATCTGGGTACTCAAATTGCCTTTATAGTGCATATAGGGTGGCGTATTGAAAACGAAACAGACCGATTTGCGTCCAGAGTAATTTTTTAAGAAACGCTGAAACACGTCAATTTTAATATTGAGCGGGACATGTTTTGACATAAAACTCAACTTTGTCAGATCAACTCCTTAAGTGTGGACATAACAAACCTTATATTTTAAATGGGGTCGAGTGTTACATCATTTAAAAGCTCTTTCTTTTCTGAATTCAGCACATTAATTTCTTGGAAGTTTTATCAACTCGTTTAAAAATTATTCACAGTTGAAGATGCAAAAAAGCATTTCACTCCTTCCGATAACAAATATGCTGATATTCAATGTTTTGTTGGTTTGTAAACAAAAAATTGACTATCAGAACATTTCTTATCGGAATAAGAGAAATACGGTTTATTATTTCAGTTTATCGATCGCTTTAATACTCGATAGTACTACCGAAAATTAATTTCATAATGGTGTATTATGTAGAAGAAAGAGTTGAAATAATTACTCTTTTTTTTCAAAAACGATGACTGTGCCAACCGTACCGCAAATTTGTTTAATGAACGACATCTGAACAGACATGTTAACAGAAAATACATTTTGGAGTTAGTTGCAAAGTTTCGACAAAGTGGTTCAGTAGCCAATAAAAAACGGGATCCTGAGCGTGAATTTCCGGTTAGAAATGAGACTACTGAGATTGAACTTTTAGTACAAATTGCTACAGACCCAACTTTGATAACGAGAAAATTGACCACTGTCTCAAACATAAAAGCAGAACTATTCAGCCAATATTGAAGCATCGTAAATTTCACCTGTATAAAATTCATCCTGTACAACAACTGAATGAAAATGATTTTGGTCGGCGGCTGGAGTTTTGTGAAGTTATGACTGCTCGAATATCTGATAACGGGAACTTTCTGTTCAATATCTGTTTTTCATTAAACTCTACAGTCAATCGTCATCATTGTCGTTATTGGGCAGATAATAATCCAAGAAATTTTCACGAAGTCCACACTCAAACTCCACAGAAATTGAATGTATGGACTGGCATTTTTGGAGACCGTTTAATCGGACCAATTTTTCTTGATGGCAATTTGAGTGGCGAAACGTATTTTGAGTTACTAGAAGATATCGTTCACCCTCTACTAATTGACATTGTTGAAAATGATGATCGCTATCAAGAAAATCAATTAGTGTTTCAGCAAGATGGAGCTCCTCCGCATTTTTCACAATGTGTTAGGGAGTTTTTGAACAGAGAGTTTTCAGAGCAATGGATTGGGCGTAGAGCTGCTATTAAGTGGCTACCTAGATCACCGGATTTAACTCTTTTAGACTCCTTTCTATGGGGCCATTTAAAAAGTAGAATTTTTGCAACGGCGTCTCTGGAAGAATTACGACGACTCATTGTTGAAGAATGCCGTCTAATAACTCCATAAATGCTCCAGAATGTCAGAGCTCGTTTCGAACAAAATTTGTACTTTTGTATGGAAGCTGGTGGTCAACAATTTGAACACTTGCTTAACTGAATAAACATTTTTTAACGTTTCGTTTTGTTTTTTAGTTTTTTAAACGAAAAATTGACTAATTAGTGCATTTCTTATCACAATGAATTAAATAGGTTCTTGCAACCCCAACTGTGAATAATTTTTAAACGAGTTGATAAAACTTCCAAAAAAATTTGTGTGCTGAATTCAGAAAAGAAAGAGCTTTCAAATGATATAACACTCGACCCATGTTTCCCATTTAAAATATAAAGGTTGTTATCACCACCCTTAATGGGTTGATGTTTCAAAGTTGAGTTTTATGTCAAAACGTGTCCCCCTTAATATTAAAATTGATGTGTTTCTCTGGACGCAAATCGGTCTGTTTCGTTTTCAATGCGCCACACAGTATAATATAGATATACTAACTTTTAAGTTTAGTGCTTTATGCAAACTTGTATTACAGGCATTTAAGTTTTGCTCCTCGATAAATCCAGCGAAGGACATAAGACGAGTAGTTTTGTATCATAAACACAATTAATTTAATTTTGGAGATCAAAAGGAGTTATTTTAAGGTCAGGGGCCGAAGAATATCAAACGAGTAAAATTAGGATCTGTACATAAAAAAGCTTAAAAGCTAAGACGCAGTAGGTACAATAGACAAATGTCATCAATTGTTGCATGAAATCTCAAATAAAATTCATTTGACCAAACTAATACCCAAAGTACCCCTGGCAACCTGTAGGTGACCAATATCAGCAATCTCTCAATTTCACCCGTAGGAGTATATATAATATAAATACTTATTTATTTTAAACTTTTTATCAACTGTTCAACCAACAATGTGTTAAAGGAAATTTATTGGGTGACAATTAGCTACCATAACACGCTTGCTGCGGCAATAGTTTTACATATTTGTTTCATGCGAATAAAATATTCTACGGAACTTTTCATTTTGTGTTCGGGTTTTTACGAAACACAATATATAACGATATCAATATATTGAAACTTATGTTAAGCCAACTTGAGACACCAGGTATGTGTTTTCACAAACAATAAGAGTCCGGGTTTCGTCTCTACATTATAGCAAATTGGAACTGCAGCCAGATGTATCTAATACATACCGGATTTTGCATATATAAGGCTGAAACATTCGTTCGGGAAAATAAATAAATGGAACAAAGGAACACTTATCTCTTCGTACGCAGACGAGATCCTGTGCCAGAGCAAACTAAGTCGCTTTATATTCGATGAAATAAACACAATGCAACATAAGAATATAAAGAAGATACGTTTCAGTATCAAATCACTAGGGTGGAAGGACCTTTCTATTGAAGGAAAGGTTTGTTTGATTTCCGACTTTTACAAATTTTCCTTGTTTAGTATTCATTACACTTGTTCAATATTTATCTTCATGTTCTGTGTTACACAGTATTTTATCTGTAAACAAATCGTCTGTTTTTTTAAATATTTTCTCTTTCAGCCTTATATGCCGGTTAGGTTAACAACTCATAGGTCCTCAAGATATTATTTGCTAAACCTTAGTTTCTGCTAGTGTTATCAAAGCATGTTATATTTTACACATAAATATAGATCAAAGTCCTATAAAACAATTAAAAATCATCTTTTAAAGCAATTGTGCATAAATTATGACACAACCTACAAATTTTTCCATAAAAGTGTTAACACCTCAATCATTTCAATTTCCACTTCACAAAATTTATGTTAGTAGGATGAACATTAGCGCAGATTTAGACCTGATGATAGATAGAGAGAGGAAAAAGTTTGAACGCAGCAAGTGCATTATGACATTGAATTTTCATAGAAATAATTTTAATGGTAAATATGTTTTTTTTTTAATGAAAGACATCACATCCGGTTAACAGTATAACTTTTATAGTGAAAATATTGCACTATAAAAACAGGCTGAATAGCTCGGTTACCAAGGTGAGTAACCTCTAGAACTAGACCAGGGGATCGCGGGTTCGAATCCCGTACATACAGTCCGGTCTTTTTCACTCGAAAGTGCAAAGGCCGGCTTCCGATGAGTTATGGACGGTGTCCTTTGTCTATATGTGTATGTAAGCTCCCGACGCACATGTCAAAGAATTCTGGGTGCGGAGTTTGTCTACTGTGGTGTTATTATTATTATTATCGACTTTAGCCTGAAGATCTTTCACACTCCCTCAAAACATTCACTCATCCCTGGGATTTCAGAGACCAAAGGGACTGAGCTCAGATGAAGCCATTTCCAAGTTACTGGGCCCTAAACGACAACGCGACACATCCTTATTTCCCAGGAATATCCGCACGGTGTGGGCAGTTGCAAGTAGTACCGCCTTCTGCACAACCTTATAAAGATGCTCTCCAAGAGCCAGTATCTTCATGTTCTCTCGAATATTCTTAGGTACCACACCAGTTGACGACATAGCTATTGGAATCACTCGGACACTATCTGCCCTCCACTGTCTCTTTACTTGTATCTCGAGGTCTCTGTACTTAATGATCTTCTCGTTGCACTTTATCTGTAGATTATTAGTATTTGGAATCAATCAATTTCACTTGGTTGCTGGACTTGTCTACTATTATTATATCTGGCCTGTTGTGTGCAACTCGTTGATCTGTGAGCACGGTCCGAACCCAGTATAACCTGTATCTTGAGTTCTCTAGAACAGGCTCGGGAATGTATCTATACAAGGGCACCTTACTAAGATTTAAAAGTCCCAGTTTCAGAGCCAGTTCTTGATGAAGTATTTTGGCAACTTCGTCGTGCCGCACTTTATACTCTGTTGCAGCAAACGCTTGACAACCTCCTGCGACGTGCTGGATAGTCTCTGATGACTGACACACAAATCTGAATTTGTCATCTTAGACCCAATTATCTCCAACTATATACTTCAGGTAGTTTCTTTTTGGGATGACCTGATCTTGTATCGCCAGCAAAAACCCTTATGTTTCCGGAGACGTCTGTCCGGACACCAACCACTAGCTCGACGCCAGTTTGTCCACATGTTCCTGGGAGGTCTCATTCAGATGTCGCCCATGGAGAGGCTTCTGCATCCAAGATTTCAGCATGTCCTGGTCAGTCCGATGGTGAAACTGTATTTCACTTTCTTTTAATTGTAGCAGTGTCAAATCATCTGCCTCGCATATGACACGGTGTAGTTCAGAAGTAAGCGCCGGCTGATGGAAATATGTATGCAAGTTCACTATCTGCTAGTCCAACTGTTTACCAATATCCAACACTTCTCTTCCACCTTGGTGTCTTGGTAGGGTTACTCGCTCGATAGCTCTACGGGGATGATGCTTCTTGGATTTTATAAGGAGTGTTCGCACCTTCCGTTGTAGATTTTTGATGTCCGTTTTACTCCAGTTCACAATCCCAAATGAGTAGCTAAGTGCAGAACATGCATATGTATTCAGAGCTTTAGTCAGGTTCTTGTTGTTAAGATGTGATCGTACCACCTGCTCTACTCGTTTCTTAAACTTATTTGTCAGATCGTTGTTCATTACCAAGTGGTTTATTTTCCTCGCTTGCTGTATTCCCAGATATCTATAACACTGCTCCACATCCAACAAGGCAATTTGCTGGCCGTTCTGCATTTTATATGTATGTGGTTGTATTTTCCCCTCTGACTACACATAAGTTGCGACATTTATCAAGCCCAACTGCGTATCAATATCTTTGGAAAACCTTTTCACGATTTTAAGGAGTTGTTTCAGGTGATTCTTTGTGGAGGACATCAACTTAAGATCATCCATATACAACAGATTATTTAGCCTCATTTTCTTCCTGCCATTGATTTTTATACTGAAGCCATATGTGGTGAAGTTTAGGCGGTTTCATAGTGGATTCAATGCGAGGCAAAACCACATTGGGCTTAGCGAGTCGCCTTGAAATATGCCTCTTCTGATTGGTATCGTGCTGGTTACGATGCTGTTACCCGTTTGTACCCGTAACTGGATCCTTGTGCTCCAGGTAGACATTGTGTGTTCAAGGAACCTCAGGATGTATGGATCGATTTTATAGATCGTCAGCACACTTATAAACCATTCGTGTTCAAATCACTTTTTGTAATTCACGTAGGCAGCAAAGAGATTTCGACGTCCATTGTAAGCTCGATTGCACACAACCGAATCAACTATTAGCTGATCTTTGCATCCCATAGATCTTTTGACATTGGCTCGCAATTATGTTGTTTCATTCCCAGTGCGCACATATGCGTTTCTCAAGGCAGGATGTGATCAGTTTTAATAGGGTCGGAAGACAAGTTATTGGTTGGTATCTCCAGGGGGCTACAAAACAACGGTGGTCCTTTGGCAGAAGATACGTGTCTCCTTGTGTGAAAAACAATGGCATCTTCTTTGGGTCAAGTATAACATCATTTATTAACACCGCCAATGGATGATGTGCACACCCAAAGTTTTGGACGCCATCAGGCCCGGGTGTCTTCCAATTATGAAGCTCTTTAATAACCTCGGAGACTTCATCTGTGGTAAATGCCCCATGATATATGGTCATAACTCTGACAAGCTCGGTGTTCTTCGTTAACCCAGCCGGCGACAATTTTGCAGGAGGCTGTTGTGGCTAGTTGAATTTGCCAGAACTCTTCAATTTGTTCCTTATTTAGAAAAGTATTGATGGCTGCATTCCTAGCTGAATTATGCTGACGGTAGAAAGTCTTTTCAGAGCGTTCAAACATTGTATTGTCAAACTTTCTATTATTTCCCGCTTTGTATCTCCTCAACCGTTCTGCATATACAGAAAGCTTTTGTTTTAAGGTGTCCAAACATTCTTGTGCATTGTGGTTGGCTGGATCTTGTGCTGAGTGTTGTCAAATTTGGCCTATTATTTCCTCTACTTGTTTCTGCAATGAGTTTGTACTCCCCCAATGTATCGCGTCAGATGTCAAATTTCTTTTCGAAGTGTTTTCACTCTACTAATCAAATTTTTTTCTCACGGGGGCTCTCTTTGATGCGAATCTCTGTATGTATGCATGTGCCCCAATGTGTTCATCTCTAGAAGCCGCGGTGGCAAAATTATTCTGTTCAACAGTTCCAATATAATTGCCAGCTTGCTAGAAGATGTTAGCCTAGGTAATGGTGGTATATTAATAGGATGTGTTCCTTCATACTCCGCGACTGCACGACTCAATTCTGTGGACAATTTGTCGATGAGTTTCTCATTTTCTTGCGTACCCTTTATGTGTTCTTCTTGCTCAGTATGTAGAGGTTTTATTATTATTATTATTATTATTATTATTATTATTATTACTATTATTATTATTATTATTATTATTATTATTATTATTATTATTATTATTATTATTATTATTATTATTATTATTATATTTCATCAAAATAAGTTTATAGTTTAAAAAGGTACAAAACGTTTTAGAAAATAAACTATTACTGGGTACTATTCTATTTCGTTCTTGCATGGCCTCTATTTCTTCATGACGCAGTTTTGCAATTTGCTTGTACTCGGGTAGGGTCACTCTCTGTATTTGCACCAAGGTATGCGTAATCTGTAGCTAAATTTAAATTTCTGTGACATTTCTATGTAATTTTAAATATATTTGATATATTCCTATGTTCTCTTAATCTATGCATGTAAATCGTCTTGTTTTGGATACGTCAAACAATGCACTTGTTAAAGTTAGGCAATTTTTGTCACAAGAATTCATAGTTTCTTACTATTTCATATATTTATCCTATCCATATTTTCCAGTTTCAGCACTTTCCATTTGTTCGTCTACTTCCGAATTATTATCATGTGATTCCGTTTCCGAGCTTTCTTACACGTTTCATATAGATTAAAATGCATATGCTTTACTTTATCCTCCTGGGTGTGTGATGTCGCAAAATACACTTTTGTTACAATGGTGTTCCGAGGCTTTGCCTCAATACTGTTATTCCATTACTTCCAGAGACTCTTTTTCCACTTCATATCTTTCTGACATTATCCCCTATGAAGCCTTCACTTTTCGGTCACCTTACTTCCAACACGTATATCTATTTGTACTGTTTTTTGTTCCTTCTTTCAGTTTTTACATAATTAATGAGCATGCTAAATAAGAAGATACTCGCATTTAATATTTTTACAATTTCACTCTGCATTAGTACAACAGCCTAACTAGTCGACCCGGAATAAATGGGCAAAATGGACGTAGTCTTAGGTGACGTGGGGTGTAGTGCGGGGTAAAAAATAGATTCTGGAACCAGCAAACTGAAGACAAACAACCGCATGTGGGCAAGCGTCGTTGTCGGTCGTTCCTCAGACATAACATTTTTTGATACTGTATTCGATATAAACTTCTTTCGTTTCCTAAATTTATTTTAAAATCTAATTTGTTGTCAACATTTGTAATTTGATTGATTTGGAAAGTTTAATATTATGCTCTTATCACCTACCCTACTGTTGTAACTATTGGTAACTTAATTTTTTTAATTGGCAGTCGAGTACTTTATAATTACATATCGACTATACACTGCAGAAAAAAATAATCTTTTTAATTTGCATTGCAATTTGTAGTTGTTTGATTTAAAAACGCATAATGCGTTTATTTTCTGAAGTAACGTTTACTAATTTTTGTTTACACGATCCTGATGCTTCTATTGCTAACATTGTTTACAGGAATGCTTTGTTGTAGTAATACCGACTACTGAAAAACACCGCTAATGAATTATGTCCTAAGTTGTTTTGAGCGCGCCCCTCAAAGGCCAGTTACTTAAAATGGCATCCGTTGGCATTTGAGTGGTCTGCGCGTACAAACCCGCGGAGAAAGCTAGTTGTTTGAATAAATTAATACTGTTTTGTTTTTATAGCTACTTCTAGTTTCTAACATATTTAAACGCTGCTAGCAATAACTGCACTTCAAAACCTAAGTTTGTTAATTTAAGTTAATTACAAACTATTAGATTTAACTAAATTAACTTATAAAGAGGTTACTTACACATTAAGTGGATGCGGTTCGTGATTTCCCAAACATGGATATACTGGAACTGAATACGTTTGCTCAAATAGCTTCATCAAGTTGCTAATATCTTTGGTATTTTGCTCAAAGCTAGTTTCCCAGACACGATGACTCATTATGTCACCGGTATAATATACGTACTTAAAATCCTGTAAATTTTTGGAATGAATGAATTGTTTAATTTACGAAACATAAAACTATCTGAAAGATTTTTAATAGGTCAATTATATTTTCATTGAAAAGTTAATTATATTTATGCCTAGAATTGTGAAAAAAAGGTTATTTGTATGAATTCAAGGCACTTTTCTTTTTGTGTTTTATTAAAAACTGCCTCGTTATCTGTTAGCGCCTGTTTTTTGTAGCAGCATTTTTTATTAACGATATAACTAGATCTAATTGGAAACACGCAGCTTTGAATTTCTTTGTGACGTTTATACAGTTGGTGAATCTTCCTTGCCTCACAAGCACATAACTGTGATTGAGGACAAGACAATGTGATGATAAAGCTTGGAACATAATTCATAAATGGTTTATTTAATTTTTTAAGAAAAACGCCCAGACAGGTTAATTTTATCTTTATAATTACCAACTTGTGATGTGAAAACTACATTTATGACATTGCCCATTTCTGAATTAAGACATCATCGAAAGTTATTTTAAATGAGAACCATATTTTTTCCTGCTTTACATATGCCTGCTTACTACTCAAGTGATGATAAAAAATTGGTACCCGACATTACATTTTTTTTTAATAATTGCAATTATTTACTTTAAAAAATGAAGACGTACATTTAATAAGAAATAAGAAATATTTTTCGCCGTTTTTATTTAGGACGAGTTTTCTTCAGGATAATGAGGGTTTTTTTCACTTTTCTGAAGTAATAAACACTTGATTTTGTGATATTTGATACGTCGTCATGTAATTTAACCGAAAGGGAGAAAATTGAGATATTAATAATAATTACATATGGCGACAGGCTTACAAGTCATCAGGAAGCATGTGAGTTATTTAACGAAGAACATCCAAACAGACCGTGAATTGCAAGATCTGCAGTAAGTAAATCGGTTTCCAACTTCACAGAAACGGGATCCGTAACAAATTTGCCTCGACAGGGTCAGCCTCGAAAAAATGAATGAGTCAGATTGGATATATTGCTTGAATCTGAAGAAAATCGTCACTATTCTACGAGGCAACTAGCCCTAAGTAACAACGTAGACCAATCTACATATCACACATTTCGTCTGCAATGTAACTTGCCATAATCTTGCTGATATTTAAATGATGGTAGCAATAAATATTACGTCAAGCACGACGAAACGTTAAATGTGAACTCATAACGTAACAGACATCTAACAAAACGTTTAGACGCAGCAAGTGCGTTATGGTAGTCAATTTTCATATAAATGATCTGGCACGAAATGTTTTTATAACTTTTTTTCTTATAATATTGAAATATACACTTGGTATATAGCTTCCTTTTAATATCCTAAACCTACTTACTAAATTTGTTTACCATAGCCATAGCTTTTCTATTTTTTGAGATAAACTGTTTTTTTCGAAAGTAAACCCAAAATTTTCCCAGAAAACCTGATTCGATTTTCCTGGCTAACGAACTTATACAAACCACTTACCAACGGAAGGTACATGCTGAACTCAAAATGGGTCCATTATTTTTTTAGTTATCGGTGTTGTACATATACATATATATATATATATATATATATATATATATATATATATATATATATATATATATATATATATATATATATATATATATATATATATATATATATATATATATATATATATATATATACATATAAAAATTGTAACTGACCCCGGATATGGGTTCTAGGGGTCCTAGATCGCGCTCATTTGAAGAATTTTTTTCAAAATTCAAAAGTCCCTATCTTCTCATCAGTGAAATTTTTCTAAGAGAATTTACTAAAACAGTGTGATTGACAAAATATAAAAATATGTTTTAATGAGTTTGTTCTTAAAATTAGTAAGTTTGATGTATTTGGATTCCTCAATTTGTTTTCTATCTAACCATGTAAAGTTCCAATATGGCGACCAAAATAAAACGAAAAATGGTAGTGGTAACTCAAATCTAGTAATCGAAAAAATCATAAATCGGATGAAAATGTAGGTAAATATGTGGAACTTACTTTTTTTCAATATTCCCACGAACAACGAAGTTATAACAAAGCTTGATTTTGATATGTTTTCAGTTTTTTTTTAAATATTTTGAGATCCGCTAATTTTTTTCCAATTTTTGAATGGCATGTTAATAGGCTCATAATTACGCAACTTTTCCTTAATTTAACCCACATTGTAGCTTTCCAAATAAAAAAATATACCCATACATAGGAGGATACCTGGTGCATCCTGTATCTAGGGTACTGATTTTGATGAGGTTAAAAGTATACTGCATTTTGTAAAATGTTACTTATTACATTTAAATTCCTCACTATTTTGCCATTAGTGAGTTACAGCGGGGCGCAAGTTAGACACTTCGCATAGGCGCTTTATACCCTCTACCCTCGTTACCAGTAGAGGCTCGGTGGTTCAGTGGTAAGAACGTGTGCCTTTGAACCGAAGGGTACTGGGTTCGATCCCAGGGTTCTCCTTTGACTTTTCAGTACAAACTGTAACATTAACATCAACCGAGGTTCTGGCATTGTATTTAAGCAAGTTGAATGTCTGCACGTTCCGCCCTTCGGAGGGGGCGTAAAGCCGTCGTTCCCGTGCCCATGCGGTGTTGGGCACGTTAAAGATCCCTACCCTCCTTACAGAAAGGCAGGGGTTCGGCAAGATTTCCAGGATGGTGAGGTGAAACTGCTCCGTGGCGTCGGTGATTGGCCACAGACGCCGAAATAGGCCGACGTTACAGAAACAAAACACACACACACACACACCCTCGTTGCCGCACTGAACAGGGCAATTAAAATTGCGCTCTTTAATGTAGAGTTTATTTGTATGTGCTCTTAATGTAACTCGACAGACATAACTTAATGAATTTATGTTGTTTAAATTAATCAAAACCTTAGTCACGCTATGGAACCTGCTTTGTTTGTTTTAATAGTATGATGTTTCAAAAAAGTCAAGCGTAAAAATTGACTAAAAGATGTGTCGCATCTATGAAAATGTTAAAACATTTAAAAAATATAAATTATACTTTTAGTATATCAAGTTAAAAGAGAAACATACATGAGTACGTGTTTGACGCATCGTCTCAGTAATGAGATGCCAAGGTGCGTCAGCATCTCTATAATCTGACCAATACCCACACTGTTCTCCTGTTTTGTTACTTGCTGGCTGATCATCTTGGCAACACATAGGTTCTCCGCAAACTGCGTTATTTCCTGGAGTATATCGAGAATCATAGTGGATGTCACTCAAATGCAAAATGTCGAAGGATCTTCCATTTTCATTCACCTAAAATAGCATGCTGTGTATTATAAACGTATAAGAATAGACGTATTGGGTATCATTTATTTTAGATTTTAAAGTTTGTAACGGCCACTCAAAAAATTAGAAACAATATTTATGTACTTATTATATCAGTGACCCTTATGAGGTAAGAAGAAGCAACGGGTCGTTGTGACTAGCTACAAATATGTCAATACTAGAAGACTAAAATGACAAAAAATAAAAGGACAATCTTTTTACAACCAGATGGTAGAAATTAATACTGCCAAATAAAATATTAATTTCTAAATATCAAACGTTAGGTGATGTGCCAAATAATAAATAGCACACCACAGTTACAAGTTACTTCACAAAAATGAAAATGAAAATAAATCTATTGATAAAAGTGGATGTAACTTGATTATAAATAGGTATTAAAAAACCCTTTGGAATGGCAAGTATTCCTTAAGTTTAATTACTTATAAGTATTAATAATCTCGAAACATATGCAGCTGCAGTTAGTTTTACAGTATAGAAATGTAAACTAAACTGTGATTATACTTAAGCTATATTTAGTTGCCTCATTTAATGTATTAAAAGGTGTTATTGTTCAAAATAATAATAAATAACCTTATAAATCATGACAACTTTTGAATTATAGTTAATATCCACAACTTAAGAAATAAAAAAATTTCGTTATGATAGCGAATTTTCATTAAGTGTTTTCAATTTTCTACAAATTTTGGCATATAGCAACGTATTTCCCAGGGCAACATATCTAACAAATTTTATCAAAATAGCTTTGCTATTTTCTGAGATACAAATTTTAAATTTTTGTTTTCAGAAACTTTTTTTTTAGAAACACTGGTCCAAGCGGGCTGGCTAACCAACTCGTCCAAGTTATTACTAAAATAAAAGTACTTGCCAAGTTTGATCACAATCGGTTAATTAGTTTTTGAGTTATCGGTTGGATATATATATGTATATACATACAAACAGTCCCCAGCAATAATGAGGTTGGTTTACAGCCTGATAGTCTAGTCTATTTTACTGGCGGATCACAGCTGAAAGAGGAGCACTCCTCCAGGACGGAAATATACATCTATGGCCTCGGAGTGCTCTTAACGCATATACCACGATGTGTATATATTTGCTCGATTAGTCAGACGGCCCTCTAGAATTTGATCAATGTTAGCTAAGCACTGGGCTGACGCTCTAGTGGAGCTGGCCGAAACAAATAATGTGCAGCTTTTGTTGGTTGTAAGACACTGTGGCGTGGCAGGAAATGGATGTGCAAATGACCTTGCGAGGCTTGGTTCCTGGTGGCAGTTTTGTATCCCAAAGCCCGTTCTAGGCATAAGCAGCAGGGTGGTCCCCAACGCCCTAGATATATGGACTAGGGAGGTCATGGAGAAGCACTGGAAGGGGGTAAGTGGCTGTAGACAAGCGAAATATTTAGAAGGAGTCGTACTGCACTTTGCCGTATCATCGGGATGCTAAAAGACCAGCCCCAGGAAACACCTTACATTGGTAGGTGTCGAGGCGATCCCACTTCTCAGGAATGCGGTGACACTAAAGAAACATCTTACTAATACCTTTGTGCGTGTGAGGCTTTTGAGAGTCAAGACATGTTTGGATGAAATCACCTACAGAGGAATCAAGTAAGTTCCATTTAATGGAAGACCGTCAGGACCTCTATTTTGAGGAATATGAGGTTTGGTGACGGAACCGAGAAGGGGTATATTTTCACTATGTGCTCCATTTTCAGTTATAAAATTTGTTTGGGGCCGTTCATCAAGCTAAAACTATAATGCATTTTAAAAATGTATTGAATCTCCCACTTAAAAACAAAAACTTTTACAAGGACGTCATTTGAAATTTCATGCCTTTGTCATTTTGACGTCGTCCGAGACCGGGTTGGATGTACTTTGCTTTTACTTTCGCGTATTAACATGGCGTTGACAATGGTTTCGGGATTTTAGTGACCAAGATTTCGCGAACGCCAGTTAGGATAGTATATTTTACTTGTTGTTTCTATTGTTTGCTCCTCTGGTATGTATAAATCTACGCATGGCAGCTAACTACTCCGTCTTTGTCAGGCTTTGGACTTTACCAACTTAGTTCGTTTCAATTCATGTCTTTCAGATTTTATTTTTCATTTGTGTAAAAACTTAAATTTTTGTGAACTTGAAATTCACAACAGATGTTTAGTTGCATCATTTCAGATACATTTAAAGTCTCATTGAAGTTACTCCAATTCTTTCAAAAATAAAGCGTATTCAAAAATATTTTTTATATGCACACACACGCGGGCACACACACACCTCATGTGAAAAAAAATATTCTGAAAGTCTCACCATCGTTACCTCTCTAGGTTTGAATTTTCTTAATGAAAATTCGCTAAAACAAAACAGAAAAGTGCAGTTATTTTGGGATAATTCAGCTTCACATCCTGAGCTTCTACTAGAAAATATTAAGATAGTCTTTTTACAAATTACTTCGTATTGACAGCCTTTGGATCAAAGAATAATTAACTTGCTACTACAGAGTTTTTATTAATAACAGGTGACCATATAGCTTAATTCTGGAGGTACAAAAAGAAGAGAAAAAAAGAAAGGGATGAACCTGACGTAAATATGCTGGGTAGTATCATATATAAAAAGCTTACCTTTATTTTTGCAACACCACTACCACCTGCGACATCTACTGTCCAATCTTTGTATAACAGACCCAGAGGGCAGTTGAAGTTTTGAAAAATTATTCCACAAAGTCTTACTGCTGTAAGGTCGTCTCTGTTATCAACCACATGTAAGATAATATCCTGAAATTTTTATCTTACTCAATTTAATCATCGAATTCCTTACGTTAGTAAAAAAAACTATATAAGATTATGTATAACAATTTTTTTTGTGTATGGGTACATTTATTCAATAAGATGTATATATTATATTTTATATGGTTGCTAAGTTTGCAGATCTTAACTGGAATGTATACAGTCTAACAAAAAAAAAGCAGGGTAGTGCGAAGGTGGTATTTTTTTATGAAACACCTGTGTATTTTTCGATTTCTGTAGTCTACGTTTATCTATAAAACATTCTTATTATAAGGTTTGGTATATATGTAAAATTAATTGTTTTTTTATTACTTAAATTTTACCAAAAATATGTTGTTCGAAGGAAAACTACGTTTCAGGTAATATTCTGTCTCAAAAATATTTGAAATATGAGCTACAGGAGGTTTCAAATATACGTTTAGCCTGGAAAACTTGAAATGTAGAAAGATTACTTTTGTAAAATGAAACACACTGTAAATTTTTATGTTATGTTAAAGAGAATCAAAAACTCCACAACTTTTCTTTAGTATGTCCTATTCTTATAACCTATTCTTTTTGAGTTATTTTGAGTTTTCTATTTTATTTAATATCTTAATGATATGTCTTCTTATTATTTGTACTAGTCCACTCACTTGACTCACCTATAAAAACTGTTTCGGTTTGAGTCTACTGAGAGTGTTGACTATGCAAAACGCAAAGTGATAAATAGGAATTTCAAAAGGAACGGAATTTGAGATTCTGCTTTCTATTGAAAAAAGTGCGTTATGGTAGTGAATTTTCATAGAATGGCACCAAATATTTTATTATAACTTTTTTTTCTTGTAACATAGAAATTTAATTTTTTTTGTATAGTTTACTTTTAGTTAATTTTCTTAAAAAAAATTCACTAATGAGGAGATCCCGACTTTCGAATTTTGAAAAAATTTCTTCAAATGAGCGCTATTTAGGACCCCCGGAACCCAAATCCGAGGTCAGTTTCAGACTTTATATGTTTATATATATATATATATATATATATATATATATATATATATATATATATATATATATATATATATATATATATATATATATATATATATATATATATATATATATATATATATATATATATATATATTTATATATTTATGTGTCACACCTATAACTTAAAAAATAATGGACCGATTTTGATAAAATTTGGCACATACCTTCCTTCCGCAAGTCGCTTGGATAAGTTCGTTAGCCAAGAAAATCCGCTGAGGTTTTCCCGAAAATTTTGTGTTTTCTTTCGAAAAAAATCGAAAAAAATTTATATCTCCAAAATTAACAAAGTAAGGGCAACCAAATTTCATACGCGGGTTTATATCATCAGGGGCCAGTTACCTACAAAAATTTAGCTCCGTTAGTTAAACGACAAAAAAGTTACAGTCATTCAAAGAAAAATAAATTTGGGTTCTCCTCAAAACGTCAAAATCGCGATTATAAACGTCAAAATTGGTGAGTACCTTCCTTTTGCAAGTGGCTTGGATATGGTCGTTATCCAGGAAAATCCGACAAGGTTTTCCCCGAAAATTTTGTGTTTTCTTTCGAAAAAAATTTATATCTCCAAAATTAACAAAGTAAAGGCAACCAAATTTTATACGCGGGTTTATATCATTATAGGCAAGTTACCTACCAATATTTAGCTCTGTAGGTCAAAAGGCAAAAAAGTTATAGGCATTTAAACAAAAATAAATTGGGGTTTTTCACAAAACGTCAAAGTTGCGATTTAAACGTCAAAATTGGCAACATTTAGGAAAAGAACATGAATCTAATACGGACTATGGAAATAAAATGTCTCAAGAAAAATGTTTTACAAACCCTGAAGTTTTAGTTTCAACCGTCATTGTCCTTCATTTTAATAAAATGTTTCCAGAAAATTCATTTCAAATAGACCCTTTCTCTGATGCGTGGTAGTAGCCTTAGCTACATTGTTTATCGTTAATAGTATATAATTTTTGTAGAATTTTCGTAAAAAAAATCAATAAAGCTCAATATATCTGTTATTATACCAGATATGAAAAAAAAATTGTATATATTAATTATAGGGTGTCTTGAGCTACATCTTAAAAAATTATTTCTACAATTACAGGGTGGCCCATAAGTCGTTGTTGATACAAATTTTCTTTTTTTTTTTAGTCAAACACGCCTTATGTTATTGCATTTTTGCATTTTCCAACAAAAATTCTGGACGCAGTAAGTGCGTTATGGTAGCGAATTTTGATCAAATGCTTAATATTTGAATAGCTCAATTTGCTATTAACCTATAAGGTTGACCAAAAAACGAGTTTTTTCGGGAACACTTTAAGTTTACTTTCGAAAATTTTTGTACATTTTCAAACAATAAAGTTATTTTGATGAAACATGGCACATTGTTTTTACTATATAGATTATACTGGTAACCAAATTTGATGCCTGCTTTCTTAAAAAACACACATTATTGCTATTAAAAAATAGTTTTATGAAAATTCACTACCATAACGCACTTGCTGCGTCCCGAGAAAAAATTTTTTTCGGATGAAAACTCGTCCGATTTTCCTGACTAACGAACTTATCCAAGCCACTTACAAAAGGAAGGTACATGCCAAATTTTATCAAAAGCGGCCCATTATTTTTTGAGTTATCGGTGTGATATATATATATATATATATATATATATATATATATATATATATATATATATATATATATATATATATATATATATATATATATATATATATATATATATATATATATATATATATATATATATATATATAAACATAAAAAAATTGAAACTGACACCGGATATGGGTTCTAGGGGTCCTAGTTCGCGCTAATTTGCAAAAATTTTTTCAAAATTCAAAAGTCGGGATCTCTCCATTAGTTAATTTTTTCTACGAAAATTCACTAAAAACCCGCAACTCAGTGGTCGTCAGATAGCAATATCATGCGAAGCGTCACGATCGACTGCCAATCAAACCACTAGAAAATTTATGATTATCCTTCCCATAGCGCGTACCTCGAAAGGCGTATAAACTTTTGCCAATGGATACATTCTTAACTTGAGATTAATACAAACTTTTTATGCTACGTTATGTTTTTTGACAAGGTTGCGTTTAGAAGTAATGGTGTTATAAATCTCCATAACTTGCACTACTGGGCATTAGAGAATCGATTTTATATCCGTCGAAAAATGTTGAAAGACAAGAGCTGATGGAAAAAGGTAATGAAATTTTTCCGACAAGCTATACCATAAAAGAGAGACACAAGAACTAGCTAAGCGAAGAAAACAACCAACTAGATTGCACGAACCCCTGGAGAGGTGAATGAATTTTTAGATGAAAATTATCCTTAAAAAATAGAGTGGTAGAGGTGTTCTTCAGTCGCCCCCAAGATCACCCGACCTTACCCCATTCTATTTCTTCTTTTGGTTTTATACTGACACTTCCAGTAGAATCGAATATATCCCTATAATTTTTTATATTGAGCCGAGTGAGTGGACTACTACGAATAATATGTAAAAGTCTAAATTAAAGTGTATCATTTCATATTATTATTCTGGAAAAATTTGGCTAAAAACTAAGATGAGCTGTTATAAAATAAGGATAGAACGTTGTGATTTTCCATCGAAGTATTTATTGGTGAGTGAAAATATTCCAAGCAGCTCAAAATTCTAAAATATGAAAAATCAACAGAATGAAATGAGTTTGACATCTGGACTTTTAATATAAATAAAATTATAAAATATACAGCACAAGACCATGCTTTATGTATACCATATTGTAAAATTAATAGAAACTAATAAATTAATAAACTAATGACAAGAAATATCATTAACATATTGAATTATATAGAAAAATCAAAATACCTAAAAAACAATAAGATACATAACACTGAAACTAAGTTGTGAGGCTTTTTATTATCTCTAGCGTGGCTGAATGAGTTCACCATAAGCAAAAATCTCTTTAACCTAACATAAAAATATACTGGGTGCTACATTTGAAAATAGTTGATTCAGTGTTAAGAACGTGTACCTCTGAACCAAGGGGTACCGGCTTCAAGTAACATCAGCCGACGTTATGGCATTGTATTTGAGCAAGTTAAATATCTGAACGTTCCGCCATTCGGAGTGGGCGCAAAGCAGGAAGTCCTGTGTCCATGCGATGTTGGACGCGTTTTAAAGACCCCTACCCTCATTACAGAAAGACAGGGTTTGGAAAAGATTCCGGGATAGTGGGTGAAACTGCCCCCTGGCGTCGGTGATTGGCGATAGTCGCGGAAATAGACCGACGTTAAAGAAAAAAATAGATAAGTAAATAACATATTATCTAACCATTCTGCAGCTTTTATATCAAATATTTCTTATGCAGAACATAAGCTTAAACTAATTCTTCCCTGGATTAAAATATAAAAGATTGCATATTCAAATGCATGTAGTACATATACATAAAGTGATACCTGTAAATGTGATTTTTGGATAAAATGCTAATTAATAAAAAAACCTAAGTTTACACATATCAAAACATTTAATAAAAATATTTTAGAATTACACGTAGAATTCAAAAATGTAATAATACACCGGTGTCTCACAAAAAATACCAACTTTCTAATGCCATGCTTTTTTAGCTCACTCTGTGCAGTCCAAAATACTTTAAAAATTGCCACAGTTAGTAACCAAATAATACAGTATATACATTTTAATTAAAAAAATTACCCATAAACGACAAACTTCTTTTACTCAATGGTTGACTCACTCTACGTAAAATGATTTAATCAATTTTAAGGTCCCATTAAAATTAATAGTAAACCAGTAACTAGTTCAATCAACAAGATTATTATAAAAAAGCGTAACGATGCTACAACAAAGACGGTAAGTTTTTATTAAGTAGTAAACATTTTATGAAACGTTTTTCAGTCTTATTTTTGTAGAGCTATGGGTCTTCATAGCGTAAAATCTTGCAAAATTGGTATGTTGTTCATCATACACTAGAGCATCAAATAGCAATCCTGTAAAGCATTTGAGTTTCTGAAGCTTATTAATTTCTAAAGTACGCAATTAATGAGTACTGGTCACTGACAAAGTAACATAAATTTGTCCTGTTTTAGAACTAAGTCAAATATTACCGGTCTATTGCGCTGATGGCAATAGATATTTTACAGTCGGTTTATCAATAAAAAATCTCTGAGCGCAGGAAGTGCGTTATGGCAGCGAATTTTCTTTAAACTATTTTTTATAGCAAATGTCTTTCTTTGATGAAAGCAGGCATTAAACTTGATTGCCTGTATAGTAGAAACAATGTATCATATTTCATCGAAATGAATTTATTTTGAAAATATATAAACATTTATCAAAAGACTGGATGCGGCAAATGTGTTATGGAAGTGAATTTCCATAAAAATGTTTTTAATAGCAAATGCGAGCAGGCATCAATCTGATTATCGGTATAGCCTATGTAGTAGAAACAATGTACTATATTTTATCAAAATTATTTATGGTTTGAAAATATACAAAAATTTTCCGAACATAAACTTAAATGTTGGTTTCCTAATCAACAAAGTTTACGTTAATAGCAAATTGAGTTATTGAAATTTGAAGGATTTAATGAAAATTCGGTAAATTTGCAGATTATCTCCCGAACGCTTTTCAAAAAATTGTTTTCAGAAATATTACTAGTACCCCACCTGGATGCACAAACCACAAGAAAAATTTCTGATTTCACATTATATTACAGTCCTTATGTATTTCCTCAGGTGCTTACTAAAAAATTCGTAGTTTATGCAAAATTTGCAATAACAAGTTTGATCCCATGACATTTATAAAAGTTTTGCATAATAAAACCTGTTCCTTGGAAACTCAGTATCGAACGCAAAACACCTCTACAATTTATTCCCAGGAATCGAGATTCAAAGATGTCGTAGCGCTGCCTTCAACCACGCCAATTTAATAGAAAAATCAGTGGGACCTTAAAATTGTATCACACTAGAATTAACTAGAACATCTTGCAATAAACTATTGATTGGACTAATGTTAATACTCACTATGTTTAGCTCGGCAGCTCCTCGACATACTCTTTCGTTTTCAAGTTTAAGAGTGGTACACACTGTAACAAATTCATTAAGAAGTTGATCCCTTGTGGCCCCTAGCCGTCTCTGAATTAGCATTGATTTTCCAACTGTAACACACAAACTGCATACTGTTACTCCAGTGGCTAAATTTTTTGTGGCTCTCGCAGCATCTCTAAAAAGGTGTGGTAACTCTATGCCCTTCAAAGCTGCCAATATGTGCTTGTTCTCCAAGTCGAACGTTGTATGGGAAATATCATTCTTTCCTATTATTTTATCGAAAACAGCAAATCTACTCTCAACTGAAACAGTATCAAATTATTCTAATAAAATCTAAGAATATAACGTTATGGAACCTGTTTATTTGTTGTTAAAATAATAAAAGCAACCGCTTAAATAAATAAAATAAATAAGAAAACAAACAAAAGTGTGTATTCGTAGTAACTATATCCAAGTTGAGTTTTTTTATTTATAATTTAGTGCCTTAATAACTAAGGTCATTGACACTAACGACACTTTAAATAATTACACAACTAAATTATATATAAAAAGAGGAACTAATAAATAGACTTAAATACTATTATATAAATTAGACTGTCTTAAAAATCTAAGTAAACAGTTTACATTCATAAAATTTAGACCTTAAATTTCAGATAAGTTTCTTTCACCAAAATTATCTAATCGTGGACAGGCATATAAGGGACATTCTAATAGAATGTGAAAAATTGAAATTGGTCGCTCGCATAGCTCACAATACGGGCGTTGCTGTTGATTTAAAAGATAAAGTTCAGTTTAATGTGCAATGCCTCAAAAAAGTCAGATAGAAATGGCAGCAGAAATTTAAAACAAGCTCAGCACACATCAAACATGAAGCCGGAAAACCTGAAAAAATGCACTACACTTGCATTGAAAGGTTTGGAAATAAGGTGTTTCACATAAGAGTTTCTTTCTAAGTTCAAAATTCCAAGGCGATAAAAAGTTATCATTATGGTCACATATTTACCAAAGAATTTTTTATTCAGCATATTTAAGTCTCCTGAAATCAACCCAAAATTTGATAAAATTTTTTTTAGAAAAATGTTATTTTTAGGTGGATTTGGCATAACTATAAAGCAAAGTTTCGTTTTCAATTACAAAAATGTAAAGTTAGGAATATTAATTAAGATTTAAAAAAAAAAATCTGTCACGTAACATTTATGTCTCCCGGATTAGCATTAAAATGGTCAATCTTTCACAAAATTAAAGCTTTTTGTTGCCAGTATCATTTACTTCTAACCTACATTTCTATCAACAAATTTTTTGTTACCATAAAAATAAAAAGTATTTTAAAACTGACATGTGTTTAAAAATGTATTTTCCACTCTAAACGTCACATACACTGGGATATATATATATATATATATATATATATATATATATATATATATATATATATATATATATATATATATATATATATATATATATATATATATATATATAATATCCAATGGGATTTTTATAAAATTCTTTTGTCTGGGAAGGAGCCTGTCATGAAATATTTAATTTAAAAAATTGTATTTTCTAAAAAACAATACAAATATTAAAACGTTTAGAAATAATTGATTCCAGTAATTCTTGATTAAATTATTTCTTCATCCTAATAATTAAAGAAAATTTGTAGTCATTTCCGAACAGCCTCATTTCATATGTGGGTATATGGCATCAAAGTTATAAGCAACTCTCTCGATCTGCGACCAAAGTTTTTGGTTAGGCGGGTTGTCAGGTAATTTTAGCAACTTATTTACAATATGCTTAGAAAAAACACACCTATTAGATGAAGTTCATTATCTTTTCAAAAATATTATATATCCGTTAGGAAATTAAGTCTTAATTGATATTTATTTATGGACTGTTTTAGTTGCAAAGTGAAGTGACGTTTCATTTTAATTTTGGAATATATTTTCTGTCCAGTAATCTTGATCCAATGAACCCATCTTGCTCTTTAAAACCAATGTTCTTAGAAGCTCCTGTAACTTCTTTTACAATCAAGGCCGCTGCTTGTGTGCGAGAACTTATATATATATATATATATATATATATATATATATATATATATATATATATATATATATATATATATATATATATATATCGCTAGTTTCCTTTGAACGATCAGCTCTACATCTTGTTTGCTCAAGCTAGTTATGAAAGATGGTGCCGTTATTGTTGTGAACTGCCAACCAATCACCTATATGTAGTATTTTCGATCAACACCAACTTCTGGTTCAAAACGCCAATTGCTTATAAGTCTGTTTGTCGAGCGTTTTGTATCCTTTTACGTGCCAAACGCATTTGACTCAAATTTAGCTTGTTGTGGTTTGAAAACCCACTTTAGTTTTAACTCTGTTCATCGAGTTGTTTGCATCCTTTTGCTTGCCAGACTCGTGTGCCTCAAACTTAACTTGTGGTACTTGTGTTGGTTAGAAAATCATCTCTGCTTTTAACTCTGTTTGTTAAGATTTTCGTCTATTTTTGCGTGACAGAAGCCCTTGCCGCAAATATAACTTGTAGTGATCTTCAAACCCTTTGTGCTGTTAACGCTGTCGAGCTTTATGTATATTTTTGCTTGCCAGATTCCCCTGCCTCACACTTAGCTTGTGGTGGTTTTAAAACCCTGTTTGGGTTTAACTCTGTCAGCCATTTTGTATCATTTTGCTTCTCAGACTCCTTAGCCTCAAACTTAACTTGTGCTGGTTCGAAAACCCTTTTTGCTTTTACTCTGTTATCGAGCTGTTTGTATCCTTTTGATTGCCAAACTTTTCTGCCTCAAACTTTGCTTGTGGTGGTTTGAAAACCCTGTTTGATTTTAATTCTGTCGAGACTTTTGTATATTTTCCTGCCTCTGTCTCAAACGTAACTTGTGGTGGTTTGAAACCTCTCTTATCTTTTAACTCTGTCGAGCTTTTTGAACATATTTCAAACAGACGACTAAAACATTCTGAAATCTTCATTAATTATCAAGCTCAAGAGACAACATAATCAAGATAATAGACACATGTGAATTTTGAAATACTCTTTATTTGTATTACTACAAGAAATTTGTTAATAAAAAAGTAGGCTAGAATTTAATGAAATCGTCAACAGCAGACCTTAAATTTGGGAAAATTGAAAATTTACCTGCTAATCTGCGAGACCTAAATTTTACATGAGAGATATATTTTTTCAACCGTTAGCTACCAATACTTTAAACTTTACATTTTTGTACTTAAAAACATAAATTTGCTTTATATTTATCTTTTTGAAAAAATGTATTACTACATTTTTGACTAACAACTCAGATTTATTAATTGTTATTGCACATAGTTGGTGAAACCGTTCCATACTAAATCCATATGTAGAAACTTCTTCTCTGGCTTTACAAGTGTTGTTTTTTTTCTTTGTAACCGCTTTCGCTGCTTGACAGCATCATGACTGGAGAAGATTAAATTTATTTATACGTATTCCTGACAACTGTAAATAAAAGGTTATTGCTATGGTATGGCGTTTTGATCAAAAATTCTTTTTTGAAGTTTTCAGAGTAAAAAAAGCACACAGAAGACAGTAACCTCCCAGTTTTAAATGAGCAAACTCCATTCTTGGAGACTCTTATTTCTCCTTACATATATCAAAGAAAATACGTCGTAATAGGTTAATGAGTGAGTAAGTGTAAAAGGAATTGGGTTCGACCATTTCATTCATTGGTCATTAATAAGTTGATGTGTGTCGATAATTTCGCAATATAGAACCTGTTTTTGTGAATTTTCTTAAAAAAATCACTAGTGAGGAGATCCCTACTTTTGAATTTCTAAAAAATTTCTTCAAATGAGCGCTATTTAGGACCACTGGAACCCAAATCTGAGGTCGGTTTCAGACTTTATATGGTTTTTAGTTAAAAACTCTTACAACTAATTATGTCAAATTGTTGATAGATTTTAGTGTGGTGTGTATATAACTTTAGGAGTACAACTTCAATTAGAGCAGCTTGTTACCAGTTGTCGGATTTATCTAAACTACTGAACACCCAAAGCGCAAAAAATTTTAACCTTCTAATGAATTTTCATTAAGAAGATTGATTAATGAAGAGGTAACGATGGTGATATTTTCGGAAAATGTTTTGAAATGAGAGCGAATTAGGGCGCCTTGAAACCGATATCCAAGATCCGTTTGAATTTTTATATGTTCATATATATATATATATATATATATATATATATATATATATATATATATATATATATATATATATATATATATATATATATATATATATATATATATATATATATATATATATATATATATATATATATATATATATATATGTGTGTGTGTGTGTGTGTGTGTGAGTATGTATCCGAGCGATAACTCAAAAAATACTCACTTGATTCAAACGAAACTTGGCACAAGCCTTCATTTCGTTACAATTGCAGACGAGTTTGTCAATCAACTATAACATATGTTTCCCCCAAAAAAGATAGAAAAATAGTTTTGGATACACTATATGTTCGAAAGTATTAAAGTAACAGGAATTATACTTTAGAGGTAGCTAGATATTAATTGAGTGAACCTCTGTTGTCAATTTTAAGTAATTTGGTTCACAAAATTTTGAGTTTTTTTCCAAATTGAAAATACAATCTCAAAGACATGAATTCAAAGAACTTATGTGGTTAAAGTATGATGACAGACAAAGACAGTATCACAGCCATACCTCATAACGTTCATACCTGAACTGTGGTGATCCCACTCTAATGACCGCCTTCGGGTATATTCGGATGCGCGGATTTGTACAGGAAAATAAGGACGTTTTATATCCGCTACCTGAAGTAAAAACCAGATGGGATAGTGTGCTTTGTTCATTTATTATGATTTGACAGTTGTTTTAAGGTTAAGTAAATGATTGTATATTGCTTTTATAATTAAAAACTAAAGAATAAGAACATGTTATGTTTATTTATGACGGTTTGACAGTTTTGTTTCGAGGTTAAGTAGTATGTGATTGTTATTGAAATTGATATAACAACCTGTACCTATGTATATTATGCTTCTAAATTTGGAAACTGAAGAATATTAACGTGTTTTGTTTATTTATCATGGTTGAGGTTATATAGTAAATGATTGTACGGAAATCAAACAATAAGAATATTAACGTTAATATTTGTTGACTGGTTGTTTAAGTAGGTAAGTTATTTGAATAATTAATTGACTTCTTGGGTACGAATTAAGTTTCCTTCTGGTAAGCTTTTGTAACTTCAATGAAATTTCTTATACAAGTTTCTTTTAAAGAGAGTTACAGTACCTAGATTCATCAAGTCTTTTGGGGATTAAAAGTTTTTTTTCTTAAAATGAGCTAAAACAGAAGGTTTGAATATTTTTTAGGATAATATATAGAGAGAAATTCTTCAAATGAGCTTGTGTTAAGACCTCTAAACCCGATCTTCGACGTCTGTTTAAATTAAAAGTATTAATTTTAGTAATACGCCTTACTATTTGTGTAAAATTCTTATGAAAAGTCACTATTATAACGCACTTGCTACGTCCAGAATTTTTTTTAATTTCACGTAACATTCGATTGCCCAGATCAAACTGAACTCTGTTAAATGCGTTTGCAAGCACGATCAGGTAATTCGCACAAATTTTAATCAGGGGGTTGAATAAAACATTGCAAATTTTCTATGCCGTCAAGATGCTCCCGTTTGAAAAACCAATGTTATTTCTTAAATTTCAACTAAAAACATTTTGAAATAGGACACAACCTACAGGGTGGTGTTTTTTTCTCTTAAGGTTTTTATTTACAGAATTATTACAAAAAGAGTTGTTTTTTCTGTTTTCGGGTATACATTTTTCACGCGTCAACCTATTTCTATAATCGAGAACTCATATTGAAACTAAACCTTCAGGCAAGAAGGTTCATTTAACAGAATCGAGGCAGAATAAACCATTAATATGCAGTGCGGCATTAAACGTGATCCAAATCCTAATCGTTTCAACAATTTCGTTTCGACAGCAGAATTAACTGGAGCTTGAACGACTCTCTTTAGAAACAAGCTTTTTGAACCACAATTTTCGGCCTATACAGACGATAAACAATTGTGGTGCTCACAATGAATGGTTCTTTCATTAACAAATTGATTTCCAGTCAATTCTGCTATCGAAACGAAAATTTTAAAACAATTAGGATTTAGATCACTTTTGCCCCCACGCTGTATATTGGTCGTCCATTCTCCGTCGATAAATGAACCCATTTCTGAAGCTTTGGTTTCACTATGAGCCCTGTATTACGAAAATCTGTTAACGTGTTTAAAAGTTACACCCAAAAACAGAAAACACTCTTTTTTGTGTAATCATCCTGTAAATAAAAAGGATAAACGGAAAATTCAAATACAATTCTGTAGCTTCGACCCTATTGCAACATATTTTTGGTTGAAAGTTATGAAATAAAATTTGTTTTTCAAATCGGAGCTTCTTGGCGTTATAGAAAATTTTCATTGTTCTATTCAACAACCTGTATAACATTGATCTGAATTGCCTGATATTTTACAAAACAACCCGCTAATAGTGAAAAAATCGCGCTTGCAAACGCTTTTGACAGAATTTAACTTGATAGTGGCAATCGAAGGTTACATAAAATTAAAAAAAGTCTGGACGCAGCAAGTGCGTTATGGTAGCGAATTTTCTTTAAAATATTTTTAATAGCAAATGTCTTTCTTTGATGAAAGCAGGCATCAACCTTGGTTGCCTATATAGTAGAAACAATGTACCATATTTCATCGAAATAATTCTATTGTTTGAAAATATATAAACATTTTTCAAAAGTCTGGATGCAGCAAGTGTGTTATGGAAGTGAATTTCCATAAAAATGTTTTTAATAGCAAATGCGAGCAGGCATCAATCTGATTATCGGTATAGCCTATGTAGTAGAAACAATGTACTATATTTTATCAACATTACTTATGGTTTGAAAATATACAAAAAAGTTCGGAAAATAAACTTAAATGTTGGTTTCCTAACCAACAAAGCTTACGTTAATAGCATGGAGTTTTTGAAATTTGAAGGATTTAATGAAAATGCGGTAAATTTGCAGATTAGATCCCTAACGCTTTTCAAAAAATTATTTTCAGAAACACTACTAGGACCTCACCTGGATGCACAAACCACAAGAAAAATTTCTTGTTCAAACCCACCAAGGAAGTTACGGGACTGGGAGTGAATAGGGGTGCTGGGAGGGGTAGGTAGTAAAAAGGAAATATGAGCAGAAAATGCGAAGAAAACTGCTTGAAAGCTGTCTATTTGAAGCCATATCCCCATTAAATCCTACCTACCCCGCACAGCACCCCTATTTGCCCTAGGTCACGTAACTTCCTTGGGGGGTATGAACAAGAAGTTTTCTTGTTGTTTATGTAACGAGGGCGGTTGTATGCACACGAGGGGGGAAGGAAAATGTCTACGACGAAGCAGACCCCCCCCCCGTTCGACTTACGGCAGGGGCGGGGGGTTGGTGGGAGGCTGCTTCGTCGTGGCGATTTTCCTTCCCCCTCGCGTGCATACAACCAGCCTCGCTGCATAAACCACAAGAAAAATTTCTTGGTCCTACCCGCCAAGGAAATCACGGCACCTAGAGGGGGGGGGGTGTGCTGTGCGGGGTAGGCAGGGTTTAAGAGGGATATGGCTTAAAGATGTGAAAAAGACAGCTTTCAATCCCGTTTGATTCGCATTTTCTGCTCATATTTCCTTTTTACTACCTACCCCGCACAGCACCCCTACTCACTCCTTGTTCCGTAACTTCATTGGGGGTGTAAACAAACAAAAATTCTTGAGGTTTGTGGATCCATGGGGGGCCCTAGGCAGATTTCTGAAAACAGTTTTTTGAAAAGCGTTCGGGACCTAAACTGCAAATTTACCGAAAATTCGCTACCAAAACGCACTTACTGCGTCCAGAATTTTTTTCTTACAAACGCATCATATTTAGATAAAAAATGCAAAAATGCATTAATGAATTTGTTTTACGAAAATTTGTTAAAAAAATTATAGTCCGTTAAACCATAAACCTCACTAAACCTACAGCGAAAGCATTAACTTAACTAAACCGACAGCCAAAGCATCAGAGAAAGGGTCTATTTGAAATGAATATTCTGTAAATATTTTAGTAAAATGAAGGGCAATGACGGTTGAATCTGAAACTTAAGGGTTTGCAGAACACTCTTCTTGTAACATTTTCTTTTTACAATCGGTATTTGTTTCACGTTCTTTGCCTAAACATTGCCAATTTTGACGTTTAAAATTACGAGTTTGACGTTTTGAGGAAAACTCTAAAATTTGTTTCTTTAACTGCCCATAACTTCTATGTCTTTAAAGCTGGAGACCTAAATTTTGGTACAGAGTTCATTCTTTATAATACAAACGCGCGTTTAGTTGCCCTTACATTGTTATTTACGGAGATATGAATTGTTTTAGAAAGAAAATACAAAACTTTTCGGGAAAACCTGGTCCGATTTTCCTGGCTAACGAACTTATCCAAGCCACTTGCAAAAGGAAGGTACTCACCAAATTTGATCAAGATCGGTCTATTATTTTTTGAGTTATCGGTCGGATATATATATATATATATATATATATATATATATATATATATATATATATATATATATATATATATATATATATATATATATATATATAAAAACACAGATCTCTTCCTTAGCGAATTAAAAAAAAATCGCTAAAAAGGGTAACATTTTTGCGAGCGACGCTTTGAGTGTTGAATAGTGTATTCCAAATAATATTAATTTTGTACAGAACCACGTCATACTATATAATATATAAATAAAAACTAGTAGACTCATATGGTAGGGTAGACAGATAAACAGCATTTTGGCAAATACCTCACCTACAATTTACTTATAAATATGCATTACTGATTTCATAAAGAAAAACTACAATTCACCCCACGTTACACAAACTAAAATTTTTACTTACCATCAAAATTGACGTCAGATGAATTTTGACACAATGCTGCACACAGATATAAACTATAAACTAATATACTGAGACATATTTTAATATCAGGTAACATTTTCTTTAACTGTCTAAGCTAAAATGTTAGTACCTATCATTGGAATACCCACAGTCATTATAAAAGTTTTCCTTTTATTTAATCAGTATAAATTGAAGAACTATTTTAATGAGGTCATGATAAGCGATGAAAACATTTACATAATATTATAATATTAAAAACACTTAGCTACATCTAGATTAGGCTAATAGTAGTACTTACCAAGAAAACTAAAATCGGATGCATCTTTACACACACATATAAAAATATGTAAATTTAAATATATTAACACACTTACATAATATGTCATATTAATTACTTAAGTAAAGATAGTAAAATTATCAAAAATGTATAACTATTAAAAATATATGTTGCCTATGTAAAGATTATAACAGTCAATCCTAATGAGGTGCCGATAAACATATGAAATTATTTACATAATATTATGATATTGATGATAGTTCATTAATATAAATAATAATATGAATGTGACATTGTAAAAATGCAAATAAGTAAGTCGAATTGTTCAATCAAAAATTAATTAAAAATATTCAGCAAATAATTGTCTTACGCTAACGCTTATATACTATTATCTGTTCTCAAAAGTTTTTCTAGTTACATGGCCAGAGCTTCTTTAGCAATCACATCACGTATTAAAAACATTGAAATAGAAATTGGTTAAATGAAACAATCACACTAAAGAAGGTATTTATATAAAATGTTCTGATGCAATTAAACCTTGATGAGTTTTATTGTTTGTTGCGTTATACTGAGTTAAAATAAAAAATAAATACGTTAAAGTAAATGCATTTGTAAAAGTAGTGATGCGGCCAGTGAGTTACTTTTATGTATATTTCACAAGATGAAGATGTGATGAGCACTGCTAAGTATACTTGGAGAACCCAAATCACCACAGCATATTTAAAGAAACCTGACGATCGTTTCACTAACCAAGCTAGCGTCATCAGATGATAAATAATTATAAATAACTTACATTTACAACTTTCTATATAGTCTTGTGCAGATAGCAGGTTCATAACGATTAAGGGTGTCCCAACAACACAAAAATTAACATATTTCGTTCGGCGTAAATACCTAAATTATTTTATTATCAATTTGACGTGCTTCTCTTGGTCTTTCTTGTGAAGTGACCAATTAACCGACCTAGCATCGGTGGTAAGAACCTCGGTGGTTCAGAGGTAAGAATGTGTGCCTCTGAACTGAAGGGTAGTGGGTTCGATCCCAGGGTTCTCTTTTCACTTTTTCAGTACAAACTGTAACATAAACATCAACTGAGGTTCTGGCATTGTATATGAGCAAGTTAAATGTCTGCATGTTCCGCCCTCCGGAGGAGGCGTAAAGCCGTCGGTCCCGTGTCCATGCTATGTTGGGCACGCTAAAGACCCCTACCCTCCTTACAGAAAGGCAGGGGTTCGGCAAAATTTCCAGGATAGTGAGGTGAAACTGTTCCCTGGCGTCGGTGATTGTCCATAGTCGCGGAAATAGGCCGACGTTACAGAAACAAAACACACACACACACACAGCATCGGTGGCGAGGCCAAGTTTATACACTTTCTATTAGTACTATAATTTTCATTATATATATATATATATATATATATATATATATATATATATATATATATATATATATATATATATATACTTTATAAGCGTTTAGCTGTCTCAGTTGTCTAACATTTTTTATAAGTTTTAGAATCTCCTTAACTACGTGGTGGTTATTATCCCAAATATGCCGGGCAACGGAAGATCTATCTATAGTACCGTATCTTTATTCTGCTAAATATTCATTAAATCTAATTTCAATAGATCTTTTTGTTTGTCCGACGTATTTAAGATCACAATCTTTACTTATTACTTAACTTATTTCATAAATTCCCGACATTTCAACGGTTCTAGTCTTGTCTTTTGGGATACCTAGCAAGTTTTTAAGCATTTATTGTCAAAAATGTTAGATGCAAATCGGCTTTTTGTCTTGTCTTCCAAAAATCCATAAACCGGGAAACGAGACCAATTGTTTCAGCTATAGATTCCCAGACAATTTTTCGAAGTGGTTCACAAATGAATTTAAAGGCGTGTCTGTCAAACAAAGAAATTATTCGCTAACAAACTGACTTGAATTTACTAATAAAATTTAAAATGCTTAGTTGGTTGAAGGCGAGGTTTTCATTTCACTTAATGTAACTTCATTGTTTCCTACCGTTCCCACGAAGCAAACGTTAACTTATTCAGAAGACTTGTTAAAATTTATACCATAAATGAAAAGGTCCGCAAAGAATATTTAACCTTAACAAATATTTTTATTAAACAAAATATTTTTAAATTCAACAATGAGGTTTTTGAACGTGCCTTGGGTAACCCCCTGTCACCATATATTGCGGACCTTTTCATGAGTTGATTATAACGACAGAACTTAAAGGTAAAGTGAGTATTTTCCCAGAGTAGGCTTTCGTTATGTGAATGATATTTTCGTAGTGTTTAACACAAATATTTGCAAATAGACGATTTTGTTGCCAAATTGAACAATAAATTTGATTTTATAAAATTTACACTCGAACTAGAAATTATTAATAAATTACCCTTTATAGATGTAGTAGTTATCAAAAATACAGACACTTTATAATTCGATGTACATAGAAAGCAAACCACCACTCTAAATTACATCCCGAATGACTCACATCATACGTACGCACAAAAAATGGCCAGTCTGAATTTTTTAGTAAACAGGTTAATTAATTTTCCTTTGAATTAAAATAGATATACCAAAGAATTTGGCTATATTAAGAACGTGGCCGAATATAACCAATACAGTGCTTGTCTAGTGGAGAAATTAATTAGCAAGATTGTGATCTTAATTCCGTCGGCCAAACAATATTATCTATTGAAATTAGATTTAATGAACATTTGGCACAATTAAGAGACGGTTCTATAAGTGGATCTTCAGTTGCCCGGCATATTTTGGATAATAATCACCACGTATATAAGGAGAATATAAAATTGATTAAAAATGTTAGACAGGCGGGACAGCTAAACGCTTTCGAAAGTACATATATTGCTAAATATAGTAATAAATCAAAGTGTATGTACTTGGCCCCGCCGCCTATGTTGAGTCAGTTGCCAGATCACCTCACAAGAAAAACCAATAGATAATAAAATAAATCATGTACTTACGCCAAACGAAGTATGTTGATTTTTGTTGTTGGACCACCCTCAATCGTTATAGACTGCTCAATAATGTAAGCAGAGTTGTAGGTGCAAGATGTTTAGTATTATTTATCCTCTGGTGACGCTAACTTGGTGAGTGAAAGGATCGTCAGGTGTTTTAAAATATCTTGTGGTGATTTGGGTTCTCCAAGTGTACTTATATATCACACTTATAACTCAAAAAATAACAGGCCGATTTTAATAAAATTTGGTAGTTGTCTTGTAAGTGGTTAAAATAAATTTGGTAGCGAGGAATATCGAACCAGTTTTTTTTGGGGGGGAAAATGTTGGGTTTCAATATGAAAACTTTTGTATCTCCAAAAATAACAACGCCATGGCAACCACACTTGCTGCGCGGGTTTCTGTTTTCAAAGTTATACTACACACCAAAACTTATGTCTCTAAGTTCAAAGAAAACAAACTTATAAGCATATAATGAAAAAAGTTTTGCACCCCCTGGCGATCAGATAAGTGCGCAAGAAGAAAATGTTTGTGTGCCAAAACAAAATATATTAGATATTACAAACAAAGAGTGACTTTCTTTGGTGAGAAGGGGTCAAGGAATACGAGAAAAAATAATTTGAAAATTTTCTTTTCTGAAAATGACAAAATGGCGATTTAAAACGTCAAAATTGGTGAATTTTGGCAAATATTCTGAAACCTGTATACTTTATGAGTAGTAAATATTGCGTAAAATATCTTTACGATGCCCTAGATGCATGTTTCAATTATTATTCTCACACATTTGATAAAATATTTTTAAAATGCATTTGAAATCGACCTTGCATAGTACAAATTAAAACATACATACGACCCTATGTGGTTATAGGATATCTAGCCGACATTGCAGTTTACTTGACGCCGTGGCCGCGTCATATTAAGTTTTGTAGCTATATGAAAAAATATAGGGTTGGGTGGGGGGAGGGGGTGTGATCAAATTCTATTGGTCTCAAATCTCGTTTTATCGTTTCTTAGTATTTTATTAAATAATCTATCTTTTACGTTAACTGATCAGCTTATGCAATTACTATGAATTTATTAGCAAATTGTGGTAGAAAAAAGTTGCTAATGAGAATATGGCGACTTTTAATTTCTCGCAATAAGAAAATGAGTACCGCTCACTGAGAATGCTGAGTGTATATACATCCATCATTCAACTTAGATTATCTGTAGCCTGGTATTAACAGTTTTGTCTATCAATGTTACCGTTGATGGAAAAGTTTCTTCATCTTAAAAATTTGCTATTTTTTCAGTTTTGAGTTATAATACATATCTGCTGTAATTGTTTACACAGTTGATTCCTACAGTCAAAGTCTTTTTAAAATAATTCGTGTGGCGAGAAACCTTTGTACGAATAACACCTTTGCTTCTGCGCAATTCGATAAACCGTCAATTTTGATATGTCATGCGTTGACCCAATCGGTTTAAGCGAATAATGTGGATTATTCTGCAGCAGCAACAAAACATTTAATTGAACGTATTCAGTTAGCGAAGGCCCTTGAGATTTAGGTAAATCTGAGACAAATGCCTTTAATTTGTGTTTTGAGAAATTGATGGACAATCAGGGTAACCGCTGTTGAATAATTGAGCAGCACTCACGCAAAAACCGACAAATCCACTTTGTGCAGTTCTGAGTAAATCGGCAAAAACATGTACTATGCAATCGCGAGGATATTTTTCAGTAATTTTCAGACAAAGCGTGCTACATGTTGATCTATGAAATCCCGGGAATTCAGTAACATTTGAATGCACAAAACGTCTTTAAAAAAACACAGTTATTGAATTTATCGGTTTTTGCACACTCAAATTATAGCGGAATTTACTCAAAAAAATTTTCAAAAAAAAAAATCAAAAATTAAGGCATTTAATATTGCTCAGGATAATAATAGTAACAGTAAAAACACAAACGTTTTGAATAATTTTTATTTTCGTAAAACTTACCGTTGGCAAAAACACTCAAAATGGACAGCGGTTTCCTCTTCAAGCAATCGCAAATTTGTTACTTTTCATCTCCTTCTTCTTCATCAACAACAGATCCACGTAATACATTTTTGTACTACATGATTTCTGGCATTTACATCTCTTTCCAAGTAGAACAAAATATTTTTCCCTGAGGGCTCGTCCCCGGCCTTGCCGCCCCGATAGCACTGCAACCTTTGGTTGATTCTGCATACCCTTAGTCTTACGCCACCCATTCCAAAATCACTGTGCCTTGAACTAGTCTGCACAGCGATTGGTAGGGTGAAGTTTTATATTTCTCTATCTCCGGTCTAGACTGACCGTAGATCAGTTGTCTTCTGCGGTCCAGAGCTCCACACTCGCACAAGATGTGCTGGGCTGATTCCTCCCCCTCGCCGCAGAGTTAGCACGCGAGGTTCCCTTCGAACCGCCCCATGCAGGTGTTTCTGGACGTCCATGTGTCCCCTCAAGAGACCTGTTGTGTTTCTGAGCTGTCCTCTGCTAAGATTTAGCATCTCCACAGCTCTCTTTGAACTGGGTTCGTCAATTATTGACTTCGCATGTCTGAGCCCTGGACAGTCTGCCTAGTACACCTTGTGTTGATTTCTGATCTAGCAATTAATGGTTCCCCTGGCAGTGCTCTTTGTCACGCCCAGAGCCGGTTCTGCTCCCATAAATGGTTCTGCTGACCCTCTCTTTGCAAGACTGGCAGCTTCTTCATTGCCTTTGACCCCCGAGTGACCCGGCGCCCAGATGAGGGTCACCTCATTCTGCCCAGCCAGATCGCTCGTCTCGTCTCGGCACTTACTCACCAGCTAGGAATTTACCCGTGGGCCACTTAGTGCCTTAAGGGCTGCCTGGCTGTCTGTGGCTATGAGGATCCTCTTGTTGGTGTAGCTTCTCCTCTTGTTCTCCCGCACACAATGCAGGATGGCGTACATTTCGACCTAAAACACCGTGGCATGGGCTCCGAGGGAAATACTATGACTTATCCTCGGTCCTTCCGAGTAAACACCTGCATTTTCGTTTTGTCCGGGATGCCACAGTCTAGACAGATTTCTTATAATGCGAGATTTTTGTCATTAGCTTTATTAGTTAACAACCCTTCAAATTGTTGTATGCCTGTGGCGAAGCAAAAGTTTGGGCACCCACCCGCAATATTTTAGAGAACCGTTCCCAAATTTCTTCGAAATGATTGGCTTGAAATCGGATAATCCTTTGAGCTTCTTGAGGAATGTCTCCAGTTTTTAATGTCGAATGTCTTCCATTCCGTTGGTAACCTTTTCACCTCTTCGATTTTCTCATATACCTATCTGTTCATATTATTTGCAGGAGATTATGGTTGTGTTATGCCTAATATATTTTCTACCATCTAATAAACCATATCTGCTGGCAAAAATACGTGCCCACCAACAGGGAACATTATTTTAATTTCAGAGACCATAATTGGCGACTTAAATCTAAGCCAAAAATATAACACACGCATAATATGAGTATTTTTTTCTGCGCCCCACAGCCGTCGCAGATGAGCCAAAGCGTTGTCATGTCAGCGAATTTCAAGAAATCTGGGTACTGTAAGGGAGCTGCACCAACTTCCGTTAATCCTCTTCCTGATTGAATTTTCGACCACGTAAAAAACGTACAATGTGATGCTTAGAAGGGGCATCAACGCAGCAAAATGAGTAAATACATACTTGGTGCGCATCAACCGCGTCATTTTAAGGTGTTTTAGGAAAGTGTTGGACCTGTTTGAGGTCGAAACATGTGTAATGTAGCCATCTATTGTGAAATAGACTAAGTTTATTTTAATGCTTTCACTACTTAACGACAGGTAGCGATGCAATACGACACAACATTAACGATTTATCGGCTTTTGTTAAAAACCGGGATTTAACGGGCAACTTCATATACGATTTTAGAGGGGATAGACTGACTTTGCTTGAATCTGACTTTATACATCAATAGAATACCTTAAAATTAATATAAATCGATGTCTAACTTATTTTTTGCCAAAAGTAGATTTATCTGGTTTTGCTCAATTGCATTACTTGTTGCTGGATACAAGTTTGGTCACCAAAACCAGTTATATTTTATATTGTAATGCGTTCTAGTTCAGTTAACTTCACCTTTATTTTTCAAACACATCTAATAGTGGTTTTGACAAGGACTCAAGGGAAATTATTCACTGGTACTGACTCTCGGTAGAATCTGGTCAACTCTGAGACATCTAAATTGAAAAATGAAAAAAAAAACAGATAAACATGCGCAGTGCTTATCTGCTAAACTATTTAAAATATTTTGAGATAATGCAGCAAAACAAGATTCCAAAAACCAGCAATTGGGTCTAATACCACAGTCTCAAAAATAAAGTCGGTTTAGTATTTTTTTAAACGCATTTAAAAGTGTTCTCTGTCAAACAAAACAACCATTTTTTCACAGTATAATGTTTAAAATGTTGCTGCTTAGGCCCTGCTAGTTTGTTCTTTTTTACCACTGTCACATATACACAGTGGCAACAATTTCCATATTTCCGAAAGGGGGTATTGAGTGACACCTTATCTTGAGGCTCATAAAATTCTCTTATTTAAAAGTATCACTTTTCAAAAGTTGGTTAAGTAGTTTTTTTTGTTGAAAACGCATTTTAAAATGTTATCTGTCAAACAAAACACCCAAGTTTTTCACAGTACAATGTTTTACATGTTGCTGCTCGAGCGCTGCTAGTTTGTTGTTTTCTTACCGCTATCACATATACAAAGTGGCGTAGCGGAAACGAAACATACCTGATTTTCCATATTTCCGAAATGGCTATTGAGTGACACCTCATTTCGAGACTGATCAAATTTTCTTATTTAAAAGTATCACTTTCTAAAAGTCGGTTTAGTATTTTTTAAACGCATTTGAAAGTGTTCTCTGTCAAATGAAACAAACAAGTTTTTCACAGTATAATGTCTGAAACGTTAACCTCCAGCTTCCACGCAATAACACAGGTTTTGCTCAAAGCGGTTTCAAACGTTGCGAAGCACTTCGGGTGAAATTTTATGATATTCGGTGATGATGCGTCGGCGTAAATGATTCACGCAATCTGGGAGTGTACTATAAATGTTATTTTTCAGGTAGTTCCACAAAAAAAGTTTAAACTGTTTAAATCTGACGATCTTGGAGGTCATTCTATTACTCCTTTTCAGCCAATCCATCTCGCGGGAGAAATCTATTTGCATTTATTCCCTCGCTAGAGCAATGAACTAATAAACTTGAAGATATCGAGAACACGTTTGCCTCTTGAAATATAAATTGACGTGTGCGAGCGATTTTTCTTTAATAAGAGTAATAATGAAAAATTGAATCTGTATCGTTTTCACTACGCCCCTCTGTATATAACATGTCGAAAATAAATACAACATAAAAAAAGGTGGCCCCCACAAATTATTCAATGTACACGCAAATTAACCTAACGCCCACTTTAGAAAAAAACATCGAAAAATAGTCAGTAACACGCTGACAAATTACCCTGCTAATAATTAACTGCTTTTGACATATCAACATAGTTTTCGGCAAGCACGAAGCACTGAAACCGCAATTGTTCAATTTCTCCAGCAATTTTTGGAGCACATTAACAAAAAAGATGTAGGTTTGGGACTTTATGTAAATTTCTCATCAGGCTTTGAGTGTGTATATCATGAGATGCTAATAAGTTTACTGTTGGTGTATGGAATCATAGGTACTGAGTTGGACTGGTTTAGAAGTTATCTTACAGACAGAACACAAATAGTTGTAACACCTAACCAGTTCCAGTCTTTTGGAGTGACGGTTGCAGTGCCACAAAGAACAGTTGTTGGACCTACGCTCTAGGGTAGCTATCCCACCTTCAGTACATAGCGCATCAATCTGGAAACAACATCAATCCAAACAACAAAAGCGCGATCCCCTCCTATGATGATGATAAAAACTTGCTGATGGGTGGACTTAATGTTGAGGATATTGTGATTAATACTGACGAAATTTTCAAAAGGCCTAACGACTTTTAAAAACTTAACAACATTGAGAGAAATAAACTTGCATTTAATAAGAATTCATATCCCTATTAAGTGCTGTCTTCAGCATGCGTGCTTGTCAATCACTTAAAATATAAAAATATATTGGACAAGATGTAGAGCGTGCTGGCCAAAGCGTTACTTTGCAGAGCTCTACGAAATTACTAAGGCTTCCTATCGATAGTAAGTACTGTCGACGGCTATGAACTCTGCTCGAGAATTTCACCCCTTTCCTGTGTAATAAAAACACTAAGTCAATGGTGCAGTACCTCTAATATATCACTGTATTATGCGTGTTTTTATTCTCAACTTAGGTTTGGTATTAAACACGGGATTAGTAAGTCAAGCAAATCGGATACTTAGACAACAAAAACAAGTGATGAGGATCATATTCAACATTTCATATAGACGTACTTGCAAAAACACCTTCGAGGAACTAGGTCTCTTTAGACTCACCAGCATCTACATCCTGGAAGTGCTAGTTCATCTTTTTTAAAACAAGATTAAATAGATACCCAGTGCAGTTGCGCATGGTAAGAGGTACAAATAACCTGCAAATTGACAAACATCGCACAGCTTTGTACCGAAAGTCACTGTTCTACAATGGCTGCAAAGTCTTTGATGCATTACCAGAAGATAGACGGAATGTGAACACCAGCTTCTAAGAAGAGAGTGAAAAAAATTCTACTGAACAAGACGTACTGTGGACGACTTTTACAATTAAACTACCACTAAACTATCCATCCTTTTTTCATATTTTTTATGGGTAATATGCACTGCTTATTGTTAATTATATGTCTACCATCGTATAAATCTCGTGAACTTGATTTCAACAAGCAATATTGGATTTAGATCTGTATCCTGCAACTTTTCTTATGTGCTTTTAATTATTTTTGGTTTACCTTTGTGTGTTATTTAAGGAACATTTTTCTTAACTGTTATGTTAATTGTTTGTGTTATCGTATTTTTTTTGACTTGTAGAGGCAGATGAATATGCCCGTGTCACTTAGGCGGCATTGGCTTGTTTCATTGTTAATATATACATTCTATATAAAACTAGATGCATTCTCACAACAATTAAAACCGTAGACCGGTTTCGCTCTAATTAGAGCTCGTCAGTACGGCATACTAATTGCTGCGAAAATACACCTATAAAGTAATACGGCTATGGTAGCCAGGCTTCCAACACTAAGTGAGTGGTAAACGTGTCGCCATCTAGTGCAGAACCAAGTAGTATGTTGTCACGCCAGCTCCAAATTACACAAAGTGTTTAAAAATAGAGACTGTATACAACCAACTAACAATTTTAGTAATTTGTCAGCCGTACTGACGAGCTCTAACTAGAGCGAAACCACTATACGGTCCTAATTGTTGTGAGAATGCATCTAGCTTTACATTCTTTGTCCCTATGTTAGGGTAGAAATGGGCCAGGGCTGAGAATTTACTAAAATTGTTAGTTGGTTGTATACATTCTCTATTTGTGTTATTTGGAGCTGGAGTGACAACATACTACTTGGTTCCGCAACTAGGTGGCGACACGTTCATCACTCACTTAGTGTTGGAAGGCTGGCTACCATAGCCGTATTACTTTATAGGCGTATTTTCGCAGCAATTAGTATGCCGTACTGACGAGCTCTAATTAGAGCGAAACCGGTCTACGGTTCTAATTGTTGTGAGAATGCATCTTGCTTTACATACTTTGTCCCTATATTAGGGTAGAAATGGGCCAGGGCTGACAATTTACTAAAATTCTTAGTTGGTTGTATACAGTCTGTATTTTCTAACACTTTGTGTTATTTGGAGCTGGCGTGACAACATACTACTTGGTTCCGCAACTAGGTGGCGACACGTTCATCACTCACTTAGTGTTGGAAGGCTGGCTACCATAGCCGTATTACTTTATAGGTGTATTTTCGCAGCAATTAGTATGCCGGACTGACGAGATCTAATAAGAGCGAAACCGGTCTGCGGTTCTACTTGTTGTGAAAATTCATCTAGATTTACATCCTCTGTCCCTATATTAGGGTAGAAATGAGCCAGGGCTGACAATTTATTAAATTGTTAGTTGGTTGTATACAGTCTCTATTTTTTAACACTTTGTGTTATTTGGAGCTAGCATGACAACATACTACTTGGTTCTGCTACTAGGTGGCGACACGTTCACTACTCACTTAGTGTTGGAAGGTTGGCTACCATAGCCGTATTACTTTATAGGTGGATTTTCGCAGCAATTAGTATGCCGTACTGACAAGCTCTAATCAGAGCGAAACCGGTCTATGGTTCTAATTGTTGTGAAATGCATCTAGCTTTACATACTTTGTCCCTATATTAGAGTAGAAATGGGCCAGGGCTGACAATTTACTAAAATTGTTAGTTGATTGTATACAGTCTCTATTCTTTAACCGTTTTTGTTATTTGGAGCTGGCGTGACAACATACTACGTGGTTCCGCAACTAGGTGGCGACTCACTTAATATTAATTCTATATTATTATACATTATACACCGCTGTTGTGCACTTCGCACCTAAACAAAATTAAGCGATGCATAAGAGACAGCCTTTTTTTACTTTGCAGTATAGTTTTCTCTACTCTATTGTCATTTTCGTCAGTTAGGTAAAAATTGGTAATATAAAAATCTGAACTTTATTACCAGCAAATCCACGTATAAAATCTAATATTAAATAAATCAGCCGAGTCTTAAGAAAACAATAAAAAACATTAAAAATAACTTTATTGTTTATATGTTTTGAAATACGGTTGTAAGTCAGACAAAAACAAAATAATTAATTTAATTGATACTAACGTTAGAGGTGAGATAAGGCATCATGTTTCAAAGCGAGGTGGTGTCCGATATAACCAATGACATGGGTAAATTGATAATAATTAATAATGTATTGTATAAGTTTCATTTACGGCCGCCTTAAGCAATAATCAATCCTGTTTTTATCATCATAATTGACAACCAGAAAATTATGCCAATGTAACATGATTAGAAACCTTAGATTTCTTTAGCAAATTTTCGTAAATATTTAGGTTCAATAATCACCCTAGAACCCATATTTTACCTTATACTTGTCCAGTCTCGGACATTTATTCTTATCTTGTTCAAGAAGTTATTATTAAAAAATGGAATCATCAATACAAAAGTGACGACAAAGGTCACTACTATAAAAGTATTCAAATACTTCCACCCATAATGTCATGGTTTAACCAATTATCTGTAAGTAGATCTTTAGTAACTAACGTTTGTAGGTTAAGATTCGGACATGTTATAGTACCTCAATATCTGTACAAAATAAATAAAAGAGATAATCCAAATTGTGAGTGTGGTGAGATTGGGGACCCGGAACATGTGCTTCTAGCTTGTACCATGTCTGACAAAAAATTAAAAATTAAATCTTTTTTAGATGATATAATTGAGATGAAGATAGTTCCCAGTCCTTTTAATCTTTCTCACTTACTAGAAACTAGTAATGTACACATATATAGAAGTATTTTACTACATATTACAAATCTAAAGATTCATCTTTAAATTTGGAAACCTATTACTAGTAGTCAGTGTATCGTTATCCGCATGTGTGCGTGTATGAATGTGAACGTTTATATGTACGAACGGGATTTTGTGTGAGTGTTTAGGTTAAAAAGGAGTTAAAACTGTTACTAAAGAATCAAATAATATAAGTGTTAAAACCCACTAAAAATAATAAAAATGTAAGAAAATAGAATCTAGAGTCCTATCGTTTTTCCATATGTCTTCCCATTCTTACCAGGGTCCTCTTGTGTGTCTTTAAAGTTGTCTTGATCGACCCCAAGGCATGAAGATTATATCCCAGAGTCTTATCCCAATAAAATTAAGTACACAAAATAGTAGTAACAAAATTAATAAGAATTTCAATCCAAGACAAATGTTTGTGTGCGTGCACATATATAAAATAAAAACAAATAATTTGGGTAATTCAGTGCCCGCCAGAATGATTAATTTATGTATTGAAATACATGGTGATCTGAAAAAACAAACAATTCATATTTATATATGTTCGTATTACCCCACTAAGTATTATTCAGACAGATATATCCCGGAAATATTTTTAAAATCACAGAAAAATGTGCGAATAGCAACCTGCCGCAGCAACTATTCGATTGAGAAAGTACAACAAAAGTAAATAGAGAAATTAGCAAATAAAATTTAATTATTGTCATTTTAAGACAGAGAAAAGTACCATGAGCTGATCGACCCTAGGTATTTTACTAATAGAACGTAAAATTTAAAATTAAAAATAAAAAAAGGAACGCACCATACATATGTGTTACGTGTATTAAATAACGATCATAGAGAAGTTTCAAGCAATAAGCAGGTGCATATTTGAAACGGGTAAAGTTGGGATGTCCTGTACACAAAAGGTGTAAAATTATATGTTAAATTCAATTAGTTATTGATGTGAGGCATATATAATTAGATGAAGATAATATAAGAAGTGCAGTGATGACAAAACATAAAATGGAGCTTAGAACTTGTAAAAATTAGAATAAGTAGATATGGTAAATGTACGTAATTGTATTTAATCAAAGTTGTTATAATTGGTGTAAGTTTTAGAATTAATATTAAGAACGTATACAAAAAATAACAGTTAAACGAGAATCTGAAGAAATATTTGTCAGGAATGACAGTGATAGAAAAATTCGGATAGAAAAAATGACAGAACACAAAAGCGGGGGTTATTTGATGTAACGAGATTGGGGTGGAAAGATTTGGATAGAAGGTTGTTGACAGAAGAAAGAAAGGACAGCATTATTTGTCATTACTGGTTGAAAACCGGAGAAAATAGATATTTTAAAGGTAAATCGGAGACAGATAGCGTATATTAGTCAGGGTAATAAATACGCGAACACTAGAAAGTGTGAGGCTATCCTAGGGTAGTTTAAAACCCAACAATATTACAAATATAGAAGCAAACAATGTCCAGACGACATCAGTGAAGAGATGTTAGTTGGCAAAAACAAGAAAGCATACAACACCAGCAGATGGCAGAAGATACAGTGAATTCAAATTTACCAACATTTTGATCTATGTTGGTTATGTTCCATAAAAACATCCAGCTGTGTTAATAAAAATAATAAATAAGATAAGTTATTCGCGTAAATGAATATTCTAGTCATAAAATCAGTTAGATCTAGTTAGATATGACACCAATAAATAATTATATATTTTGTTGGAAAAATTTTCTCTAATAAAAAAGAATTGTTTTAAAAGTTCAGCGAATAAATTATACCTTTACTATAGGTGAAACTAACATCAATGGCTTAATTGAATTAACGAAAAGAGGGAAATAAAAAATATAACAGATTCAAATTATTTCTCAAAAAGGGGTATAAATAACACAGAACGTTGGTGATTTATTTTAATAAAACTTGTATAGGGACTTTGAAACCACGACATTTGTTTATTGTCTCATACCAATAAAATTCACAATAATAATAATAATAATAATAATAATAATATATATATATATATATATATATATATATATATATATATATATATATATATATATATATATATGTATATATATATATATATATATATATATATATATATATATATATATATACACATTCGAAAGCGTTTAGTTGTCCCGCCTGTCAAATATTTTGAATCAATTTTATATTCTCCTTATCTACGTGGTAATTATTATCCCAAATATGCCGGGCAACGGAAGATCTACTTATAGAACCGTCTCTTAATTGTGCCAAATGTTAATTAAATCAAATTTCAATACATAATATTGTTTGGCCGACGTATTTAAGATCACAATCTTTACGACTTATTTCACAAATTCCCGACATTCTAGTGGTACTATCCTTGTCTTCTGGTGTACCTAGCAAGTTCTTTCAAGTATTTTTTGTCGATAATGTTAGTTGAGATTTGGCTGCTAATAAACAAACAAAGTTGTTTTACGCTTTCTCTCTTCTAAAGGTCGTTGATTCCGCTAACGTTTTCTTTGTTGTCTGTTTGCTAATTAATTTCTCCACTAGGTAAGCATTGTATTAGTAATATTCGGCCACGTTCCTAATATGTTGTATTTGCAAAGTGAAGTGACGTTTTATTTTAATTTTGAAATATATTTTCTGTCCAGTAATCTTGATCCAATGAACCCATCTTGCTCTTTAAAACCAATGTGCTTAGAAGCTCCTGTAACTTCTTTTACAATTAAGGCCGCTGCTTGTGTGCGCGAACTTATATATATATATATATATATATATATATATATATATATATATATATATATATATATATATATATATATATATAACGTGTGCCCGAATCAACGCATAAATACGAGAAAAATAAAAACAATTCAGTGAATTTCTCATCCGTTGGGGTTCATGCCTGCTTGGATAGAAACTGTTTTGTGCCAATTTCCAAAAATCAAGTATGTCCTGAAAATTTACAAAAACATTATTTGTCTCACTAGTAAGGTGTTTTTCTGTAGGAGATACGACAAAATCTTATAATGAAACGGCTTTTAAGAGAAAACAGTCAGAATGCGGAGTTTTAAATTCCTTTGCAAACTTTGATATATTTGCTTTTCATGTGGAGGATATTAAATTTGTTCAGAAATGTAGTTAAAAATTATAATTTTACTTCCACATCGTCAATATGTGTGGGAGTATGGTAACATCGCAAAAAGTCCCAATACATTCGTTTGTAGCCAGTATAACTTAAGAATGAATTAAGGTATCGCCTTCTAATTTGGTATAGCACCACATAAACAAATGGTTCGGATTGTTTTGGGGTTATATCCCTCCAGGTGGTAGGGGACAAATGGGGAGTGATTTAGTGAAAATTGATTTTTTTCCGTTAACACGCCACTAATATAACGTTTTAGGGTTTGTTTATTAGAATATTTTCAATTTCATCAAACATCTGGTATTTTGTGCTGACGTTAAGCTGCTGGGGTTGAATGTATGGGGTAGAATATTGGGACATATTTTTTTTTGCTAAAACGGCGTAAAATGTCTCAAAGCATATAGAATACTTGATTCTAGAACCATTATTTTCTATCTGTCGTTCCGTCGGTCTGTCGGTCGTCTGTTAGTATGCGCAATAACTTATCAACAAACTGAGATATAATCTTCCAGTTTGGTGTACAGTTAGCATCCGACAAAGGAACGCTTAGAATCGTTTTTGGGTGAGACTGTTTTAGCAGGTAGGGGATAAATGCGGTGGTATTTGTGAAAATTGACATTTTTTAGTTAAAGCTCGAGTAATATAACGTTCCGGAAGTTTTTGGGTAAATGAATACTAATATTTTCTTTGTGATCAAGTCATAGGAACCCAGAGCTATGTGGAAATTATGATTCAATTTGCAACACTATTTTAAAGAAGTTTAGAAAACGTGTTAACGTTGACAACTTATGCTTGCTTATTTAAACGAGGAGTTTATATTTATTTATGGCTTCTAGTTCGCACTCATTTAAAGAAATATTTTCAAAATCAAAAAGTCGCGGGGTCCTTGTTAGCGAAGTTTTTCTACGAAAATTCTCTAAAGTTATAGAGTATGAAACCATAAACTCTATAACTAAAACTACTTCGATAGCATCAGAGAAAAGTTCTATTTGAAATGAATTTTCTGGAAATATTTTAGTAAAATGAAGGACGATGACGGTTGAAGCTGAAACTTAAGGGTTTGTAAAACTTAGTTCTTGCGACATTTTCTCTGCATAACCTGCCTTTGCTTCAGGTTTTTTGCCTAAATATTTCAAGTCGCGACTTTGAGATTTTAAAAGAAAAAACTAAAAAATTTTCAAAGTAAATTTTCCAGCATTTCTTGACGATTGTGCGCCAAAAAAAACTTAATCTATGTCTGTAATATACAATGTGTTTTGTATATATGTGTATGTTTTGTCCACACAAAATATTTCGTTTTTGTGCGTTAACAGTGGCACCAGTTTTTTTTAAAAGCCTATTTTTTTCTTCTAACATTTCTTTCTATACGTTTCCTGAAAAACTGGACCGACTTTCCTGGCTAACGAACTTATCCAAGCCATTTGCAAAATAAAGCACTCACCAAATTTTATGGACTTTTATGGACATCGGCCCATTATTTTTTGAGTCATCTGTGTGATACATATTTATGTATATCTATCTATCTATCTACCTATCTATATATATATATATATATATATATATATATATATATATATATATATATATATATATATATATATATATATATATATATATATATATATATATATATTGAAACTGACCCCGGATATGAATAAATTTGCAGATTAGCTCCCGAACGCTTTCCAAAAAATTGTTTTCAGAAACATTACTAGGACCCCCCCCCTGGATGCAGAAATCACAAGAAAAATTTATTGTTCACATCCCCCAAGGAAGTTACTGGACTAGTAGGAGTGAATAGGGGTGCTGGACGGGGTAGGTAGTAAAAAGGAAATATGTGCAGAAATGCGAAGAAAACGGGCTTAAAAGCTGTCTTTTTCACATCTAGCACCCGTATTCCCTCCTGGTCCCGTAACTTCCTTGGGGGATGTGAACAAGAAATTTTTCTTGTAGTTTGTGCATCCAGGGGGACCCTAGACATGTTTCCGAAAAAAGTTTTTTTAAAAAGCGTTCGAGAGCTAATCTGCAAATTTACCTGGATATGGGTTCTAGTGGTCTTAGTTTGAATAGATTTTTCAAAATTCAAAAGTTGCAATCTCTCCACTAGTGATTTTTTTAAAGAAAATTCTGTAAAAATAAGAATAAAATAACGATCTGACAGTTGCAATGGCGGTGAGCACTAATGTAATGTTTTTACGCTATAAAATCAATCTCAAATATCTAGAATACCACTGTGTCAGGAAAAATAAGCTTACTCTAATAGAAGGAATGTACGTAAATCAGTAACTTGGTACAGGTGTGTTATTTATTCCAGCGGCCATTAGACACACACACTTTATACATATATATATATATATATATATATATATATATATATATATATATATATATATATATATATATATATATATATATATATATATATATATATATATATATATATATATATATATATATATATATATATGTATATATATATATATATATATATATATATATATATATATATATATATATATATATATATATATATATATATTAGTTATGAAACTTTGAAATTTGAAAACAGTATAGCGGGTAGGGGCTACTTTAGCGTTTCTCAAACTTTTTGTATTTGGGACCCAATTATTAATCACAATTATCCTAATTCCGCCTCCTCCCCTATCTTACGTTCGCCATAATGAGCATTATCGCGGCTACGCGGGAAGGTTTTTCCGATTTGTTTCGGACATTCTAGCGCGTCCTCGTGGCGTGTATAAGTGCTGCATTTCGTTCACTTCCAGTCTCAGTCAAGTCGATCCTTCTACCAAGAATGTGTATGTTCTAATTTGCGTGTTAACTGCAATTCACGATATTCGAGTAGCAGTAGATTTATACAGTGTACACATAATCATTGATAATTTTTTAAGTGGATGTAGGCGACCATTTGACGATAGTAAATCATCAACAAGTGCACATACGAGAGTGGTTCTGACACAAACACCAAGAAAAAAGCCTCAAGAATATTTTCAGTTTGGATCTACCAGCACTAAATGAAGAGGAAAGGCTCCTGTGTGTCATTTGCTCAGACCTGAAACCTAATAAGCTCAAACGAGATTTGGAAACGCTTTTTAGCTAGTACGTTAGCAAACCTCGATGATTCTTCTAATTACAATTAAAAATGATATGAAAAGCAAAAATCATTAAAAAAAATTGGGCCTCAAATGAAAAAGCTTAACTTGCCTCTTACAAAGTTTTATACCAGATAGCCAGATATAAAAAGCCTCACACCATTGGGGAAGAGCTTATTCTGCCAGCTGCAATTGAGGTCGTAGAAACTATGTTTGAAGATAATTTGACGAAACAATTGCAGTCCGTTCATTTATCAAATGACACTGTTGCCCGTCGAATTGGTGATATAGCTGAAGATGTACAGCAATTTTTTTGTTCAATTCAGCTTGATGAGGCAACAGAGAGCAATAAAAATGCTCATTTAATTGCCTATGCTCGATTTTGTGATGGTATGGTATAAGTAGGATAACTACTACTCTGCAAACCAATAGAACTTAAAGCAATAGCACTTGCAGTATTTGTCACCTTAAATGATTTTTTGAACGAGGCTAACATGGAGTGAACAAGTTGCGTCACCGATGGTGCCTCGTGCGATGTCTGGGAGATTCCAAAGTATTCAAGCACTTGTTAAAGCAACATCTCGACAGTGTATCTGGACACAATGCATGATCCACAGAGAAGCTCTGGCTTCCAAAGAAACGAGTCCTGGTCTGAATATTGTGCTAACGATGGTGGTAAACGTAGTAATTTATATAAAAATGAGACTCCTAAAAACAAGACTCTTTTCTGTACTTTGTAAAGACATCGATGCAGTACATTCCGCGTTACTATTTAATTGCGAAGCGGTTATTATACTTTTGCACCATGTTTTGAATTAAGAGGTGAAATCGCTAGAACACGAAAACGGACCGGAACCCGATAAGTTTCGAGATTATTTATTTGTGATGAAATTGAGCTACTTGGTCGCCAAATTTGAGAAATTAAGTACCCTGAATCTCTAACTGCAAGAAGCAAATACATATATGTTGGGTACGAGTGATAAAGTTAACTTGAATTATAGAGCAGAAAAGTAAAGCAAAAAAAAAACTAGAAATATTTTTAAATATGAATGACTGTTACAAGGCTGAAGAACAATATGTGGAAGTTGTTTTTGTAACCATGGAAAATCATTTAGCCATGCTGGTAAAGAATTTAAAAAAGTATTTTCTTGCCGACTTCAACTAGCAAGTTACAAGTGGGTTCGGGATCAGTTTAATAATACTCCCAAGGTGTCTCAACTGCCGAAGAAGAAATTTTTATAGACTAGGTGGCGAAATCAAAAGACAATTTAGTAATAAATCACACTTTGAATTTTGGGCAGGGTTGAATGATCTGTTTTCTGCACAGAAAAGAGGAGCATTTCGTACAGTATTACCATTTTAAACATCGTACCTTTGCGAAACTGGATTTTCTGCGATGGTTGCTTTAAAAACAGAATATAGGTATCAGCAAATATAGAACAAGAGCTTAGGGTGTCAATTTCTAATAATAAACTATCTTTTGAAAAACTTTGTTCTGCAAGACAGGCCCAATGGAGTCACAAATAATTATTAATCTTGTTATTAATCCTGTTTTTAAGTTAATTATTAAATACATTGTGCAGTACTGATGCAATCCTATTTAAGTTTATTCTATTGCTTTTCTTACAGTAAACCAGTAGCGGCTCGTGCCTTAATGCATTGGGGGTGCGCAAGAAAAAAAGTTCGGGATGCAGCAAGTGCGTTATGGTAGTTAATTTTTATTAAATGCTTCAAATTTGAATAACTCAAGTTTATACAAACTTAGAAAGTTGAATTTTGGTGTGTTGTAGCGTTACTCAGGGCAATATATCCACCAAATTTCATCAAAATAACTATGTAACTTTCGGGGAAAATTTTTTTCCAAAGAAAACTCAAAATTTTAATAACTCAATTTTTTAAAATTTTAGAAAGTTGAATTTTAGTCCGTAGTAAGGTCTTTTACAAGGCAACATATCCTTCAAATTTCATTAAAATAGCTTTGTTTTCAAAACTCTATATATATATATATATATATATATATATATATATATATATATATATATATATATATATATATATATATATATATATATATATATATATGAACATATAAAAATTGAAACTGACCCCGGATATGGGTTCTAGGGGTCTTAGTTCGTGCTCATTTGAAAAATTTTTTGCAAAGTCTCTCCATCGATATCTTCTATTAGTGATTTTTTAAAAATAAAAATTCACTAAAATTGAAGGGCTCGCCTATTTTTTCCCCGAAAATGTATTATAAAAAAACCTACTTACTAAACTAACTAAACTTAATAATTATTAACTATACTTACCAAGTTTTCCTCTGGTAAGTTATAGGTTATAATAGTTAAAAAGTCCCTTAAAAAGTTAACATTTAAATTTAAAATAAGCACTGAATTAATCACAGTACCACAATTATTTTCTCCACTTATTAAGCAACCCGAACTAGTAGCCATAATAATAATTGTCTTGTTAGAACATGTAAACAACAACGAAATGATCTAATTAAAATCAATCCGACGTGCAGCACTACAAGAAAATTACTAAATACATGCTACACACGCTCTGCCAAAATTCCACTGCAAACTACAAGTGTGGAATTTGAGAGCGCACACCAGATTGCTTATTCGGTCGTTTTCGATTATGATACTCGATCATTTCGCACTGAAGTATCGCATTTTCTCAAGAGCGCCGAAAAATACACACCGCCGGCAACTGATGTATATAATATGGAAATTTGGATATGGGTGTATTTACCGATAACGTCTGCAACCAACCATTAACACTATACTTATTCTGATGCTGTATTAATGGTTGACGACTCTGCGATCCTCGATCCTAGATATACTAATTTTGTTTGTTGGATGCAGGAATGCAGGAGATAAAAAAGCAAATAAAAATTTATTAAAATATATCATAGCAAAAATATTTTCCACGGCAGACGGCAGTGCGCGCGCACGGGCGCACTTTTTGAGGAACCGCCTCTGCAGTAAACTAAATATATATTTTTAATAATATATTTTTTCTCATTTTTTTCTCAATATGCTCTAGCCCCCCTTCCCCCCCACCACCGCCCCCCATTTAATTTTATCACACCTGTCTACGGCGGCGCGCTTTAGAGATTGTGAATCGTTGGGTTAATATAAAAACTTAACATGTGGTTTGTTTGGTTTCTAGGTCTTAATAATATTTAGATAATATCTATACAAATAATAAAAGGATGGGTATAACATCAATTAATCTCACGTCGGGAGGCTTATTTATAAGTATTTACCACAAAACAAGTGTCCACAGGGACAGTAGGATTTATTTGGGGTCACACAGCTGGCATTCATCATACTTGTCCTAATCTAATAAAGTACTTGAGATTAATTACTGTATAAATGTTGAATGAGACAACATTATCCACTTACATTAATAAACTTCATTTGTAATTGTAATTGAAATACCTACATATATTTTCTTGTACAAAATTGTAGCAATGTTTATATTGTCGAATTTCCGCTAGGAGAAATCCACGTTTAGCTAGATCACTGTTATTTGACTTAAAGAACCTTCACCTTAAGTAATAGAAAGTACGGACGCAGCAAGGGACGTTATGGTAGCGAATTTTTTAGAAAATATTTGTGATGGCACATATGTCTTGTTCTTAAAAAAAGGACATCATAGTTGGTTAGCAGTATAACCTATACATTGGTAACAATGTACCACATTTCATTAAAATAGCTTTGTTGTTTCAAAAAGTACAAACATTTTCCTAAAATAGACTTAAAATATTCCAGGAAAAACTGGTCCGATTTTCCTCGCCAACCAATCTCTTCAAGCGATTTACACAACCTGATATGATATAATTATTCAGAAAAAGCTTTATTACCAAAATTGGAAAAAAGAATATGAAAATTTGCAAACAATTTCTTTTACAAAATTCACAAATTTTTTTAAAGAAATGGGCTTTAGTGTTGCTACAAAAAAAATTATTTTTTACAAAAATTCGATAACTTTTTTTTACAATAACTTATTAAATATTTATTAATAATTACCAACACTTCACAAAAATCTTACAAAAAATTATTTCTACGGAAACACTAAAAACGTTTCTACGAAAACTTTTCCGATTCAGCCGCTATTTGAGAGCGACTGTATATGGCAGATGCATTTTTTCAACGAATAATAAAAACGAAAACCTCTCTGAATGCGTAATTTTAATCGGGCTCCGCTATCTATTGGTAAAAATGCCGTAACACAATTTGTGATATGTCTTTGTGACATGTGCCAAAAACGTGAAAAGTTGCAAAACGATTGAAATAACTTAAAAACGATGAAGTGTATCAATTTTTTTTCTTACATGCATTCTTATTCGTTGGAAAATACAAAAATGCAATAACGCAAATGGTGTTTTATTAAAAAAAAAAAGAAAGTGCGTATCACTAACGACTTATGGATGAGACTGTGATTGTCAAAATAGGTTTATAAGATGCAGCTCGAGACAACCTATAATAGCGTATATAATCTTTTGTCATGTCTTGTATAATAAAGGATATAATGAGCTTTACGTTAGAAATGCGCCAACCTGTATATGTGGAAACCGACAAAAAACTGAAACTGATTCCGTATATGGGACCTAGTGGTTCTGGTACGCGCTCATTTGAAGAAATCTTTTCAAAATTCATAAGTCGCGGTCTTCTCATTAACGAATTTTTTCTACGAAAATTTGCTAAAAGTATGGACTATTAAACCACAAACTCTAATTAAATGAAGAAATGGTTGAAGGCTTTGTAAAAACACATTTATTACGACATTTCTTCTACATTACATAACCCGTATTCTTTTCAGATTATTTGTCCGAAAAATCCAAATTTTGGCGTTTCAGATAGCGACTTTGACGTTTTAAGAAGAAAAACTATAACATATCCATGTTTTCTGATATTTCTTGACCTTTTGTGTCAAGAAAACTTAACCTTTCCATGTCATATTCAATGATTGGTTTGGTTAACCACACAAAATATTTTATTTTTCTACGTTCCTCTGATCACCAGTGCCATCTATATTTTTTAATGCCTATAACTTTTCTTCTTTTAACTTAGAGATCTGAATTCTGGCATGTAGGGTAAGTTTGATAGTAGAAACTTGTGTACCAAATTTGGTTGTCATAGCTTTATTAATTTCGAAAATACAAAAATGTTCTTAAAGAAAACACAAAATGCGTTTAACGAAAAATTCTCTAACGAACCTCCAAAACTAATATGCACGGTCCGTTTCGACTTTAGCCAACTTTCAATAAACAAATGTTTGCTTATAGAGAGCTAGCGACTTTCCATTTTTTGACAAATGTACAATATATTTTACGCAGCATCTGCGCCATCTAAAGACTTCCAGTTTAATACATTGCACTGTAAAATTGTTTCTGGCCACCAAATTCGCTAGCCAGTTCTGATAGTCATGTTTTTACATAGAAAATTGCAAGTTATCTTCTCAAAAATGCTGTATTTTTAAAACTTCCCTATTTAGTTAAATGAAATTCAACTTATATGTTGCCATCCAATTACGGATGCAATCTGCCAAAATTCAATATTGTGCAATAATTGTAATCAAATTTTTTCCGAAATTAAATTAGAAATGAAAGTGGAATATGCCGCCAATTATATTCGTTGTTAATATAAAAGGAGATTTTTGTGCGCCATAAAAATAAATATAATAAATACTGGTTGTCAATAATGTTTCTAACCAACAGAATCTTCCACTATTTTTTTGATTTTTCATATTAAATTGATCGGAAAAATTTAGACGCTTTGGAATAAATTATTTATAAAAAGCAGTTATCTGGTTGTAACGTATTACACGTTTCTATTTATTATAGAAATTATTCTAGCTTAATGACGTCATTGCCTCTATCCATTTCTACTCTGTGGCACGATACAGCAAGTGCTTGACATCTTAAAGTCAACTTGGACTCTGAATCATAAATGTCGCTTGTCTTTGAAGACTGTATATACCTTCACAGATCTGATAAATTCATTTTTCCAATTAATTTATTCTAATAGTTAAAGTACACTATATAAGGAAATGATGGCATATGCAAAGTATATGTTCCATTACGTTATCTGGCTCTTCCAGAAGCCCGTCATTAATAGAGGAGAACACCTTACTATCAGGAGCCAGTTTCTAGTTGGACTTCCATAATATCAGTTTTACCAGCTTTGAATAGTAATTACATCATGGTGGCAATCTCACCAGCTCTGAATGGTTACATCCTGTTAACAGTCTCGCCAGCTCTACATGGTCAAATCAACCCCAGTTTATGTTTTTTTTTTAATTTACGTTTTACTAGCGCCCAACGTGGGGCGATCCAAAACTGCTTTGACACTCTAAACGAGTTTATATTTTGTCTGAGTGAATATCATTCTCTTTGACTATCTGGACCCGAGTACGTCCTAAAACTGCGTCCACACTTTGAAGAAGTAAATATTTTCATATCTTCTATTTGACCACCTGGACCCGATTACGCCCTAAAACTGTGTTCATACTTTGTCTGAGGGGATCTATTTCATCTCATTCTGTTTGACTATCTGGACCTGAGTACGTCCTAAAACTGAGTTTGCATTTTACGTTCGAGTGAATTTATCTTCAGATCATTTTGTTTGGCCATCTAGACTTAAGTACGTCCTAAACTGTATTCATACTTTGTCTGAGTGAATCTATTTTATCTCACTCTGTTTGATCCCTGGACCCTACTACGTCCTGAAACTGTGCTCATTCTTCTTTACCACAATAATGAAAACGGGAAACCGATACAATCGACACAGACCGAAAACATAAACAATCAGAGAACAGAGAACACCGATAACTCAAAAGTAATCGGCTGCTTTTAATCAAATTTACAGAATATCTTCCTTTTGCAAGTGGCTTGGAGGAGTTCGTTAGCCACGAAAATAGACTAAGGTTTTCCCGGAAAATGTTGTTTATCCTTTCGGAAAAAATTATATATCCGGAAATAACAAAGTAAGGGCAACCACATTTAGTACGCGTGTTTGTATTATAATATTATCTTCCCAAATCTAGGTCTGTGGGTTTAAAGACAAGAAAGTTATCAGCTTTAAAGAAAAAAAATGGGGTTTTCCTCAAAACGTCAATGTCGCGATTTGAAACGTCAAAATTGGCAACATTTAGGCAAAGAACCTGAAACTCATTATGTAAAGAAAAGGTCGCAAGAAGAGTGTTCTGCAAACTCTTAAGTTCCAGCTCCAACCGTCATTGTCCTTCATATTCTTAAAATATATCCAGAATATTAATTTCAAATAAGCACTTTCTTTGATGCTTGGGCAGTAGTTTTAATTAAGTTTATGGTTTAACGATCTATAATTTTTAACTAAGTTTCGTAGAAAACATTCGTTAATGAGGACACCCGGACTTTTGAATTTCAAAAAGATTTCTCTAAATGAGTGCAGACTAGACCCCTTAGTTTTTATCTGTTTACATATATACAGGGGGAAGCATTTCTACGGTAAAGCTTAATATAATTCTTACTATACAAGATACAAAAAAAAATTGTAAACGTTAATTCTAGAGTGTCTTGAGCTGCATCTTATAAAATTACTTTGACAATCACAGGTGGCCCATAAGTCGTTGGTGATACCTACCTTTCTTCCCAACATCCCGTATATTATTGCATTTTTGCTGTTTTTATCGAAATATGATGCATGTTTATAAGAAAAAACTCTCGACGCAGTAAGTACGTTTTTGTAGCGAATTTTCAGTATATGCTTCAAATTTGAATAACTCAATTTGCTATTAACCTAAGGTTCGGTACCTAAGAATAGTTTTCTACGAAACATTTAAAGTTAATCTTCAGATGTTTTTTACATTTTCAACCAATAAGTATTTTTTATCTAATATGGTACATTGTTTCTACCATCTAGGTTATACCGATAACCAAATTGATGCCTGCTTGCATTAAAGAGACATATTTTGCTATTAGAAACATTTTTTATGAAAATTCACTTTTATAACTCACTTGCTGGGTCCAGAGTTTTCAATGTGGACAGTAACTGTTTGCATGTCTACTACGAATAATAACAAGAAGTATTATTTATCATTAAGATAATGAATAACATTAAAAAAAAACAGGGCGAAAAAAATTAGATATAAGACGAGGAGATAGTTGAGAAAATTTGTGGTGTTTTTAATTCACTTTAACAAACTATAACAATATACTGGGTATTCGATTTAATAAAAATTGATTTTTTAGAATTTAAAGTTTCTCAGTTTTAGCATACATTTTAAACACCGTGTAGCTTTTATCTCAAATATTTTTCAGGTAAAGCAAAAGCTTAAACTTAGTTTTTATGCGGTCAAAATATAACAATTTTCGTAGAAAAATACAGGTTAATACTAAATAATCAGGTGTTACTTGTAAACGTGATTTTTTGGATAAATTTCTAATTTATTTTAAGCCAAAACAATTTTAAAATACGCAAACTTAGTAACAATATAATAAACAAATAAATAAATAAATAAATAAATATATATATATATATATATATATATATATATATATATATATATATATATATATATATATATATATATATATATATATATATTATTTAAATGGTACACTCAATATTGACAAACTACCTACTTTATTTAATCATTGGCTCAGCTTGTATATTATATTTGAAAATGCATATAAATAGTTCAAGTGGCCATTTGTAATTATTTATCAAGATGACTGAATAGGTTATGAAAAAGTTTTATTATCAATTAATTATGTTGTTAATAATTTTTAGTATTTTCTTACCTTATTGTAGTTGCAAACTTTTGCAAAGCAACTACTTAGTTAGCTGTAGTTGACCATTGATGAAATATTTTACTCTCTGTATCAGATTTATAATAATCAACAGCAGCAGGCCACTTTCAGAACACACTCGGTAAGTTTTGTGAAACGAATAATATCGCAGTAGACCAATAGATATTCCTCAGTACAACACAGTCAACCAAAAACATTGTTACGTCTTCTTTTACTCGTATTTAATTCACTTGTTCACTTTTCAATGTCACTTGATAGTATGTAAAGGTGTTTTAATTTTTATGGTTTTTATTTTTGTTTTGAACTGGTGGCTTGCTGCTAATGTTAAGTTCGTTGGTAGCACTATTATTAGGTACCAAAGGCAGTGGTTGCGATTTTAATGTTTTTAACTTACGTACATGTTAATGCTTACCACATATTGCGTATTTCATATTTCATCCCAGTAACTTAATCACAGGGTAATTGCATTTTAATTTATGTTCCACATATTGTCAATTGTAATACAAAAAACATGACCAACAGTACAAAACAAAAGTTTCCACCAAAATGTGAATGTGTTCTAAAAACGCTGTGTAAAACAAACAAAATTTGCTCTGCATAATCAACGGCTTAAAATTCTCCCGTAAGAGATTTTATAAATTTCAGTGTAATAGCATTTATGAATAAAACATGCAACTTACCTTCTTTTGTCTAAGTTTGATTGCGAGTTTCAGTCTATTGAGGTGCATCCTGTCTCCGTGCTCGAAGGCAGGACCCGTAGGATCGTGGTTGAGTAGAACTTCCAGCTCGTAAGAGCTTCTTGTGTGATCTAATAAAGCTGTTGCAAAGTCCTGGCACTGCTTACGAAGCTCTTGGTATTCGCTTTTAAATTCGTGCTCCATAAAACTCAGTCTGGAATAAATATATCAAACTTGATTCGACAATATTTTACTATGAAAATGACGCACGTAAAAAGCATTACTTATAAAAATAGAATATACGGAAAGGGACCGTTACTGACTTTTTTTGCCTTTATATTTATTTAGGACAAACGTATTTCGTGGCTACAAAGTAAAACATTAACTAGCGTTAACAAGAACTTTAGCTGCCCTAACCAACTATACAATTCTGTTCCCCTTTCTACTTTACCTTCACAATACATATATACATTACTAACTATAGGTTACAAGTAAAGATTGTAGCCTGTGACGACACCAAGTAAGTACATTTGGGGAACCCAAATCACTACCACACCCTTTAAAGAACCTGACGATCGTTTTACTAGGGTTATCAGTCAGGGTCATCAGAGGATGAAAAATTCTAAAACTTTGACGACTACTCTACGAGTCGTCAAACGTTTAGAATTTTTCATCCTCTGATGACGCTAACTTGGTAAGTCAAACTATGGTCGGGTTTTTTAATTGTGGTGTAGTAATTTGGGTTCTCCAAGTGTACTAACTAAATAAAGGTGTAGAACTTTATCTTGCGCTTCATAATACTTTATTCTCTTGTCCACAATGATTTCGCGTCTACAGCAATGCAACGTAAAATAAAATTTTAAACATCCAGGTATACGCAACCATAAAAATTGTTAGAAAGAGATATACCCAGGGGAAAACTTGTGTTAGACCTAATCTAATTGATGTAATGCGGAATATGCAATGTAACGTATTTGGAGTGGTGGTTGCGACGACAAGGCGACATCGACTACAAAGGTGATGAATATAGTTTTATTTAAAAAACATATACCTAAATTTCAGCAAAAATCCCAGAATCTTTCTAAAATATTTTATATTTTATTTTTATGGAAACGTAGAAAAAAATTCAATCTTGGAAAGACTTTTAAAATAGTACATAAAACAAGCGCGAGTTGCAATGCGTTGAATCTATATCCACGGTCAGTTTTAATTTTTATTTGTTCATATATATATATATATATATATATATATATATATATATATATATATATATATATATATATATATATATATATATATACAAGGAACAAGGTTAAGGGCAAGGCCGCAAGAAGACAACCTCATACACGTGTTTCAAGCTTATTAGCTATCATCAGTGCGGTATAGCCAGGTGATTATGGGAACAGTCTGGATGACGAAGCAAAAATACACGGAGTCACAACAGGCAACCAGTGCACATTTGCAGCATCATTCGGAAGACCCTCAATTCGAGGACAACAACCAAAATCGCCACGGAGGCAAAGAAATCACCTGCGTGAGCATCCGAAGCCCAGGCGTCATACTATTTGATATACATACCAGGTGATGATGGGAATACTCTGGATGAAGAAGCAAAAATACACGGACTCACCTGGCTATACTGCACTGATAATAGCTAATAAGCTTGAAACACGTGTATGCGGTTGTCTCCTTGCGGCCATGCCCTTAACCTTGTTCCTTGTATAGTATACAGAAATGCCGTGATAAAAATCCTGTTATAAATAGTATGAATCCTGGGCTCCGGATGCTCACGCAGGTGATTTATTTGCCTCCGTAGCGATTTTGGTTGTTGCCCTCGAGGGTCTTCCGAATGATGCTGCAAATGTGCACTTTTTGCCTGTTGTGACTCAGTGTATTTTTGCTTTTTCATACATAGTGTTCCCATCATCACCTGGCTATACCGCACTGATGATAACTAATAAGCTTGAAACACGTGTATGCGGTTGTCTCCTTGCGGAGAAAGCAAATGCATTCGCGGATCATCTGGGTTTGCAGTTAAGATTATGAACACCATGCTAAGACTTCAACGTTTTCCATCCATGTAGAAACTTCCCGATATCATCAATATCGAAAACCTAGCAAAGATTCAAGATTAAAGGTAATAAAGAAAACTAGGTCCAAAACTAAACCCAACACACAAAGCCTGAGAAACAACTAGAGATAAAGTTGCTACAGAGTTAAATAAGTGTCTCTTAGTAATAGACCGTCAACAAGCAAGCAGTACAACGATAACAACTTGTGGAAACCTATAAAGCAAATACTAATAAACACCACGGAAACACAGTTACCAAGAACGCAGGGGAACATAAAGAAGGATTGGATGACAGCGGAGATACTAGAATTGATGGATGAACGAAAACGATACAAAAACAGAAATACATCGGAATACAAACGACTGAACAGTGAAATAAGACCAAAAATAAAGGTAGCAAAAGAGACCTGGACGACTGAGAGAGTAGGGTAATAGAGGAACTACAGGACAGACATGATTTTTTCAATAATTACAGAGAAATTAAGGAATTTATGCATAGCGACAGGAAACATTCACATCTACTAGAGGACAACAATGGACATCTAATACAGAGCACTTAAGATAAATTGAAGAAATGGGAAAGTTATATCAAGAACCTATTCGAAGAGGGCAGAACCGAATAACTTTTAATCGACGAGGACGAAGGCCCAACAATTCTAAAGAGGGAAGTAGAAGTCGCCATGAAACAGCTTAAAATAAATAAAAGCCCAGGACTCGACTAAATTTACCCGGAGACAAACGAGAACAAGCTCGACTTACTTGTCTCCCTGTTTAATAAAATTTACGAAACAGAAAGAATACCAGACGAATGGATGGAGTCGATCTTCGTACCCTCGCCAAAACAACCACACTCCCACACATGCGAGGACTTTAGACTGATAAATCTTATTAGCCATTCCCTTAAGATACTATTAAAAATATTACATAACAGGTTATTTAGAAGATGCAAAGCAGATATAGGAGATGATCAGTTCGGTTTTAGGAGTGGTATGGGAGACAAGAGAACCGCTGTTTAGCCTACAAGTGTTGTGCCAGAAGTGTGACGATCAACACAGGGACATCTTTCTCTGTTTTTTCGACTTTGAAAAAGCCTTCGATCGAGTGCAGCATCCGAAATTGATAAACGCCGTACGAAATATAGGTCTAGATGGCAAGAGCTTAACATTAATCAAAAACTTATACCGGTACCAAGTGGCCAAAATTCGAATAGAAGGCGAAACTTCTAACAGCATAAATATTGGGAAAGGAGTAGAACAGGGATGCGTATTGTCACCCATGTTGTTTAATCTGTATTCCGAGCTTCTGTTCAAAAAGGCTCTTGAGAAAGTTAATGAAGGTATAAAAGTAAATGGCGTTCGGATAAACACTATTAGATACGCCGACGACACCGTATTAATGGCAGATACGGATACCGGCTTACAAAATAGTGTAGATCAGCTAAATGAGACATGTTCGGAGTTTGGAATGCGAGGCAACGAGAGGAAAACGAAAATAATGGTAATGCAGAGGAGACAGAATGTACCTATGCCCTTCATTATAAATAATAACATATTACAACAGGTCAACCATTATAAACACTTGTGATGCTGGATAGACAGCCAATTAAACCCAGAAAAAAAATCAACAATTGCACAAGCCAAAAGCAACTTTACAAAAATACGAAGCCTTCTTTGCGATTCGCATCTCGACATAAACCTAAGGTTAAAGTTAGCAACATGCTACATATGGTCAGTCCTTCTGTATGGAATAGAGACATGGACGTTAAAAATAAGAAGCATGAATAAACTGGAAGCTTTCGAGATGTGGGTCTATCGGCGCATACTAAAGATACCATGGACAGCAAGATTGCGAAATAAAGAGGTCTTACACAGAGTGAACAGAGACAGAGAGCTTCTCCAGGTTGTCAAGCGGAGGAAGACAGCATATCTGGGCCGCTCATTGCGCAATCCCAAATATTATATCCCACAGCTCATAATTAAAGGTAAACCAGAGGGGAAAAGAAGTGTAGGCAGTAAGAAACTGTCATGGCTGAGAAACATAAGATATTGGACAGGTCTGGGCTTTGAGGACTTGATGACAGCGGCGGAGGATAGAGAGAAGTTTGCTGTTGTAGTCGCTAACCTCCATTGGTAGAGATGGCACCCAAAGAATAAGTGCAAAGATTCGCTCTTTCCCCAAAAATACAGGCCAATTAGGCTACTCTGGCATCGGAAAAATCCCAAAAATTTAAATCATAAAAGGCTAGCCTCATACTCCTCGGAGAACCCCATCCTTCTGGAAGATGAATTCAGATTCAGACACCAGCTATCCACCACAGACAAAGTCCTTGAAGGGTTAGAAAACATCGCCAAAAGATTCAGCAAAAATAACTCAACTAGTGTAATATTTATCGACATTGCTGAAGCCTTCGACCGGGTTTGGTATGCAGGCATCCTTAACAAATCATCTACTTACCCGCTCCCTCTGATACTCCTCATCGGGTAATACCTGAAACAGAGGAACTGCCAGGTTAAACACCTGGGAACCAGATATAGAATCTACTCAGCCACGGCTGGCCTTCCGGCTAGTTCTGCTATTTCCCCTCTGCTGTGCAATATATCTGTCGCATACATAGCCACATCGCCCCCAATTGTGACATACGCACTGTACGCAGACAACACTACTATTCTCGGGAGCTTCACGCAACTGAGGAGAATAACCCAACGTCTACAAAGTTCCGTAGACAATCTGCAAGACTGGTATAGGAAATCATGTCTAGCCATAAACCACAACAAATTCTCAGCAGTCCTATTACCCAACAGAAGACCCACACCTCACGATCACATAACATTAGCCAACATTCAAATTTTCTAGCAAAACTCTACCAAATGCATCGAGGTGTTCCTCGCCAAACGCTTAGCATTGCGCCCCATGTCCAAGATGCCCAGCGGAAAGCTTCGATGTTCATCGAAGTTCTTTCCACTTCTTAACAGAAATACCAAATTGTCCATTTATTAAAAATGCAAAACTGTTTAGTTATCTGTAAATTTAGTTTATGGTTATAAGAACCTTATACATCTTAATCATAGATAGGCTATATAGTTAAAAAAATCCTACTGTCTTTCCATATGTTAATACCTATGTTTCCCGTGTGTGTCGTTTTTAAGTCATCATAATAGACCCTATGACGTAAAGAGTGTCGCCGTTGCAATTCGTAGGCTGTTAGTATAGTATTGCCATTCTAGGTATAAAACGATAATATCATACATCTTTATGTTCATTTTGCAACATATAATAGTCAGCTTAATAAGTGCTATTATATGTGTATATATGTGTGTACATACTTGTTATTTGTATGCAAACCTTTTAATCCGAGAGATATCAGCGCTCACTTACATGTGCAGCGACATAATTTAGTCAATATGCTACTGCTGTGCCCATGTGGTTTCAGAATCTAATGTGACACAGACCGTGACTATATGAATTCGTTAATCAATTCCAAGCCAATAACAATTATATACAAAATAAAATTATCCATGAACAAAAAACTGCTCTTGTACAAAGTCCAAAGTCATAATCCGTCCAGCCTTGATATATGCATCTCCCGCATGGGCTACTCCGGCCGACACAAACATCTATACCCTTTAAATCGTCCAGAATAGAGTTCTGAGTATGGTTACCGGAGCGCATTCTGCGGTTTGTTACAAACAGATAGATTCGCTTTGTTTTGAAAATGACACGAATGCTTGAGTTGAAAACTCAACTATCCACCACTCAGTTCGCGAAAGCCGCTTTTTGTCACAATGATTTGCTCCGTAGTGCTACTGACTACGATAAGCAACTTCCACTGAGGCATAAGTGTCCAAAGCTCATTCTAACCCAATAACACCCACGCGGAAAACCGAATGGATTTTTTCTCCAAGGTAAAAAATAACAGAACAAGGCTATACTCCAAAACGAATTTATTTAGTAAAAGCGCTACGCGTTTCGGCATATACATCAGGGCATATTCAGGGGCTTCCTGAAACATTACAAAAGTGGCTGTGTCAGAAACAAAGTTCCTGGTAGGTCGGCAAGTATCACACGACACAAGCGTTACAAAATTCTAAACAGTATTACAAGCAAAGTCTAAATAGAAACTAAAGTCAACGCTAACATGCTCTACAACAGTTACGTTTATAAAATCAAAGCTAAAAGTTAAAAGTGGATAAGTTAAAAACATCAAAATGTCCAAAGCCTGGTCGAGGCACCTCCAAGGAGCCAAAACAATAATGCAAAAGCAGTAGGAACAGCAAAAAACGGGTAGAAACCCGAGTAAGTTAAGTTTAAGTGCACTAACACATCACAATCTAAGGTCTTTAAACAAACAGATAGAGAAGCTGACAAGGCAGGCTGCACAATCAGTGCAGAACTTTCAGAGAAAAGACTGAGTTCAACCTATGATACCTATAAAGAATAAAACCAAAATGGCTAAACATACTTACGTTCTGTTTTTTATAACAGGAACTGAACTTTACAAGAAATATATCATAGTGGCTGCTTTCATCGACTATCGGTCTTGTTTCCCTGTACTATATGGGTGAAGGCAGAATTAGAAGCATCAAAACCTCAAATCAGAGCAATGGACACGCGGCAATACAAATAAAAATTTCCCATTTGAAATGGAGGACAGTTAAATGCCGAATATCAGAAGTGTACGGGAAGGTTCAAACAAATGAACTACGACTTTTAGCTAAAAGTGACAGGTGACAGACAAGTGACGTTGACATTTAGCCGGCCGTGCCGAGTAGCACAGAACAAGAAACATTTCCGGGCTCCTTGACTCCACAGAATAATTAGGTTTTTAGATGGCACTAATTTAGTATATTTTTATAAATTGGCGGAAAGTTAATCTCACTGGTATTAGAAGCATTTAGAATGGCATTGTTGAAGTTGTAGGTGTATCTGTAGATTTCCATCTCCTCAAGGACGAACTGCTAAATATGTCTAACTGCTAAATATGTCTAACTGCTAAATATGTCTAACCCAGACGTTGTGACGTTCACAAATTACAAAACAGAATGGAGGCATTCAATCCAACATCATATGTGAAGCCATTCCGACGGAGGTATGGACCAAGGTCCGGTACTCCAGGAAGAAGTCTTTAGTGAGCGCGAAACCCACACTACCACAAATTCTCACACAGTGTCTGATTGAGATGTCAATTTAAAATTCTTCACTCGCGTATCAAAAAAAGAGTGAAACTAGAAAGTATCTTTGTCTCTTATAGTGGCCAGGATATATTTAGCAAACACTTTTAAGCTATCATTTTACAGTTGGTATTGAAACTAACATTCTAGCCAAATAAAAACATAGAGAAGGTGTTGCATATGAAATAATAACTTGGTAGCTCTTCTAATAAAACTGTAGATCTGACAACAACGCTGAGATGAAAATCAAATTTGTCGTATCATCAGCAATCCCCGCTTTATAATCTTTAGTGAACAAAAAATAAACGTTTTTTCTTAAATAATGAATATGCTTCAAACTTTACAGACGCAAAGTAAAATGAAAAATTTTATATTTATACGTGCAACATTAATATTTCTCACTGTAGCGCGTTTGTTATGGGTCTCAAGGTATTTGATATCGATAAGTTGTGAAATGTTACACGTTTGAATATTTTTATCATGTACGTTATATTTTGGAATCCGTCGAATAATGTTTGCAGATGATCCTCTCGCCATTCTGCAGGGTCGTATAAAATTAGGGTTCTACGGAGAGCGGCGTGTGTTAGACGTGTCTAAAATAAAAACTAGATGTAGCATTTCTACAGCTAACAAGCATACTCGTTAGCAGTAAAAGTTAGTAATTTTTAATTTTTCGTTAATTTTCTGGATATTTATGCAACAGGGAATAGTATCAGTTAATATGCATAAACATTAAAAACTAAACAAATAATTTCAAAACTCGCTTCCAAAGCAACCGAAATTGCAAAGAATTGCACTTAAAACAGGACAGTAATGGTAGATTTTCACATATCGCTTTTATAACCATTACGAGACAAATCTGAAGAGATCTCGATCATATTTATTCTATAGCCATAACTTATTGAGTATGTAGGAATATTATAGTCGTTCAATGTTCTTGCACAGTGTGATGATAACGTTTGGAACATAATTCATAACCGCGTTATTTTTTTTTAAGAAAGACGCTCGGACAGGTTAATCTTATCTTTTCAATTGCCAACTTATGACGTAAAAATTACATTTATGACGTCACTTATTTCGGAATGATGACTCCATCATAAGTATTTTTAAATGACAACCAAGTTTTTTGTTTTTCCATAGAAGACCTGCTTACTACTTAAATGATGGTGAACAAAATTAGTACCTGACAAAACAATATTTTCGAGAAAAAATGCCTTATTTACCTTAAAAAATAGAAACGTAAATTTAATAAGAAATATTTCTCACCGTTTTTATAAAGGACGACTTTTCTTTAGAACATCGAGCTATTCCTTTACTTTTCTAAAGTAGTGGACGCTTGATTTTGTGATTTTTGATACGTTGTCATGTAACTACTTGACAGGTGGAACGAAAAGTAGGTAAAGTGAAAATCAATTTTTACTAACACTCGTTCTGATGATTTATTGATTATTATCTGTTATCAGCATTGAGTTATCGGACTTTTATCGTAGCATGGATTTGGAATTCAGTAAATAAGAACAATAATGGTAAACCGCGAACTAATTTTCATTATTACCTGCCGTTTAAATTAATTGATAGTCTCAGTGGTTAGAGTGTAAAAGTGCTAAAAGTAACCAATTCTGAATCGAATTTAAGAAAAATGGCAGGTTTAATCTAAATGGAAAGAAATAGATATTATTGACGATTGTATATGGCGACAGGCTTAGAATTCATGAGAAAGCATGCAAATTATTTAACCAACAACATCCTGATAGACCACCAATTGCAAAATCTGCAGTAAGTAAATTGATTGCCAAATTTATAGAAACGGGATTCGTAAAATATTTGCCTGTACAAGGTCGGCCTCAAGTAAGTCAAGAAGTCCGATTAGATACATTGCTTGAATCTCCATTCTACAATGCATATAGCAGTAAGTAACAACGTAGACCAATCTTTAGTGGTAAAATTACTCAAAGAAGAGGAGTATCACCCTTACAAAGTACGATTGATCAAGTCACTGAAAAATCCTCGTTGGACCCAAGACTCCCACAGCCAACGGCATGGCAAAGTGAATGTATGGATGGGAATTATCGGACGGCGTTTCGTAGCGCCTTACTTTTTTCAAGTAAATGTTACAGCACCATATTACTTAAATTTCATGCGATTGAATTTAATGCCAGCTCTCGCAGTAATTTTGCCAAATAATCACGAGATAGCTGTACCCCATCAAAACATTTGGTTTCAGAAAATCTCCTCACATGATGTATACGCTTGTCAATATCTGGATGCCACATATCCTGAAAGATGGATAAGGTATCGACGAGCAATTGAGTGGTCACAAGTAATGCTATTTTTCCAAAAAAATTGTTGTCAGCTACCATTTAAAAAAAAGTCTGAACACAGCAGGTACATTATGTTGTTATATTCTTCGAAAATAAACTCAAAGTGTTTCCGAAAAACTGGTTTCTAGCCAACGAACGTTAAGTTAATAGCAAATTGAGCTATTAAAATTTGAAACATACAAGGAAATTTTGCCACCAGAAGGCACTTGCTGAGTTATGGGCCACCTATGATTGTAAAACTAATTTTATAGGATGTAGTTCAAGACAGACTATAATTACAAATCCATTTTTCTCGTATCTTGTATAATGACGGATATATTGAACTTTACCGTGGAAATGCGTCACCCTGTATATATAAAAACAGATAAAAACTCAAGCTAACCCTGGATATGTGTTCTAAGGAGCCTAGTTTGCGCTCATTTGTAGAAATCTTTTCAAAATTCAAAAGTGATGGTGTCCTCATTAACGATTCTACAAACATTCGCTAAAAATTATAGAACATTAAGCGATAAACTCTATAATTGAAACTGCTGCCAAAGCATCAAAGAAAGGGTCCATATGAAATAAATTTTCTGCGAGTATTTTAGTAAAAAAGACAATTACGGTTGAGGCTGAAACTCAAGGGTTTGCAAAACACTCTTCTTGCTACATTTTCTTTACATAACCCGTATTATTGGTTTCACGTTTTTTTGGATAAATGTTGCCAATTTTGACGTTTCAAATGGCGACTTTCACGTTTTAAGAGAAAATCCCAATTTTTGTCTAAATGTCTATAGCTTTTTTATATTTAACCTACAAATCTACATTTTGGTAAGTTATTTACTTGTTATGACGCATACCCGCGTACATAATTTGGTTGCGACAACTCTGCTATCTGTGGAGAGATAAAAAAAAAACTAAAGAAAACACAAAATTTTTGGGGAAAACTAGCTGATTAACTTGGCTAACGAAACACTTGCAAAAGTAAGGTACTCAGAATTTTTCATCCACTGATGACGCTCGCTAAGTTTGTTAGTAAAACGATCGTAAGAGATGTGTTGTGGCGTTTCGAGTTTTCCAAGTATACTTCTCAGGACTCAGGTTTCAATCACTTAGGAAGGTACTCACCAAATTTGATCAATATCGGCCCATTATTTTTTGAGTTATCGGTATATATATATATATATATATATATATATATATATATATATATATATATATATATATATATATATATATATATATATATATATATATATATATATATATATATATATATATATATATATATATATATATATATATATATATATATATATATATATATATATATATATATCTATTAGAAAACTGTGCAACTGTATTAAATATGGAACGATTTCACTAAGCTAGGCAAGAACAAACAAAGGTATGCTATTCAAATAGAATTAAGTCTTGAAACTTTTGATTTCCTCTTTATTACATTATTTTTTATACCAAAACTCGCTAAAAAATTCACCGGAATAACAACAATCAGATAAGATAACGGTAAAATGAAACGAAGGACTGGACAAAAATTCGACATTGCAGATGTATGTACTAGCAGGTATATACGCTAGTATGTTCATTTTCTAAAGTCTTTATGATTTTTACCAAACAATTTTTATGCACAATGGATTTTTTGATTATATTTTAATGAAATAAAGGAAAATAACAACTTAGACACCGATCTAGGAGCTTATTGGTCATTTAGTGTCGTATTTTTCACTCACATGAATATGATTACCATAATTATCAATTTTGACGTTTTTTAACTTTTCTTAATCGGAAGCTTGCCTATAGCTTTTTTGTATTTTAACTTAGTGATCTTAATTTTAGTACGGAAGATATCCTTTATGACAGAAATCAGCGTACCAAATTTGGTTGCCCTTACTTTTTCATTTCCGGAAATATAATTTTCATTGTCAGAACGTAGTTTATTTCTACACATACTCACACCGTCAGTAGGATACTATCCAACAGAACTTTCACAAGTGCCGCTAACAAACGCTACACTGAGAGAAAACATTATTAATATAAAAAATGGGACACTCCAGGTGCGTTATGGTAGAAAATTTTCATTAAATGGTCAAATTTGTATAACTCACTTTTCTATTAACCTAGAAAGTTTAATTTCAGTGTGTGGTAAGGTATTTGCGAGAGCAATGTATTAACCAAATTTTATAAAAAAAAATTTGACACTCACACACACACACACACACACACACACACACACACACATATATATATATATATATATATATATATATATATATATATATATATATATATATATATATATATATATATATATATATATATATATATATATATATATATATATATATATATATATATATATATATATATATATATATATATATATATATATATATATATAAGTAGATAGGGAGCCACCTGGGACCATCCCCTCCACTTTTTTCTGCGCATGCGCGATGACGTCACGCGTATGCGTATGACGTTGACAGTTGACAGTTGACAGCTGACCTGTCAGGTTTGACAGCTGTCAGCTGTCATCTGACCTGTCAGTTTTGACAGCTGTCAACGTCAGCTGTCATCTGACCTGTCAGGTTTGACAGCTGTCAGATGTCATCTGACCTGTCAGGTTTGACAGCTGTCAACGTCAGCTGTCATCTGACATGTCAGGTTTGACAGCTATCAAATGTCATCTGAACGTTCCAAGATGGCTGACCTGTCATGTTTGTGTCCATAGACAGCCGCAACCCGGGTTAGGTCTCTATGTGTGTCTGTCTTATGTCACATCTGATGACGTCAAACGTTCCATAGACAGCTGCAACCCGGGTTAGGTTTCTATGTGTGTGTTTGTTATTAACTGTCTTATGTCACATCTGACCTGATGACGTCAGACCTTCCATAGATAGCCACAACTCCAGGTTAGGTCTCCATGTGTTTGTCGAATCTCTGCTATCTGGTTGTTTGTTAAGGTTATCTATGTGTTCTATGACAGAAGCATGCTGATTACCAATCATCCGATTGTTTATTAAGGTTATGTTCGTACACATGTTGATTACCAATCATCTGATTGTTTATTGAGGTTATGTTCGTACACATGCTGATTACCAATCATCTGATTGTTTATTGAGGTTATGTTCGCACACGTGTTGATTACCAATCATCTGATTGTTTATTAAGGTTATGTTTGTATTTGTTATGTCGTCAACGTGCTATCTGAATGTTTGTTAAGGTTATGTTCGTACACACACACACACACACACACACACACACACACACACACACACACACACACACACACACACACACACACACACACACACACACACACACACACACACACACACACACACACACACACACACACACACACACACACACACACACACACACACACACACACACACACACACACACACACACACACACACACACACACACACACACACACACACACACACACACACACACACACACACACACACACACACACACACACACACACACACACACACACACACACACACACACACACACACACACACACACACACACACACACACACACACACACACACACACACACACACACACACACACACACACACACACACACACACACACACACACACACACACACACACACACACACACACACACACACACACACACACACACACACACACACACACACACACACACACACACACACACACACACACACACACACACACACACACACACACACACACACACACACACACACACACACACACACACACACACACACACACACACACACACACACACACACACACACACACACACACACACACACACACACACACACACACACACACACACACACACACACACACACACACACACACACACACACACACACACACACACACACACACACACACACACACACACACACACACACACACACACACACACACACACACACACACACACACACACACACACACACACACACACACACACACACACACACACACACACACACACACACACACACACACACACACACACACACACACACACACACACACACACACACACACACACACACACACACACACACACACACACACACACACACACACACACACACACACACACACACACACACACACACACACACACACACACACACACACACACACACACACACACACACACACACACACACACACACACACACACACACACACACACACACACACACACACACACACACACACACACACACACACACACACACACACACACACACACACACACACACACACACACACACACACACACACACACACACACACACACACACACACACACACACACACACACACACACACACACACACACACACACACACACACACACACACACACACACACACACACACACACACACACACACACACACACACACACACACACACACACACACACACACACACACACACACACACACACACACACACACACACACACACACACACACACACACACACACACACACACACACACACACACACACACACACACACACACACACACACACACACACACACACACACACACACACACACACACACACACACACACACACACACACACACACACACACACACACACACACACACACACACACACACACACACACACACACACACACACACACACACACACACACACACACACACACACACACACACACACACACACACACACACACACACACACACACACACACACACACACACACACACACACACACACACACACACACACACACACACACACACACACACACACACACACACACACACACACACACACACACACACACACACACACACACACACACACACACACACACACACACACACACACACACACACACACACACACACACACACACACACACACACACACACACACACACACACACACACACACACACACACACACACACACACACACACACACACACACACACACACACACACACACACACACACACACACACACACACACACACACACACACACACACACACACACACACACACACACACACACACACACACACACACACACACACACACACACACACACACACACACACACACACACACACACACACACACACACACACACACACACACACACACACACACACACACACACACACACACACACACACACACACACACACACACACACACACACACACACACACACACACACACACACACACACACACACACACACACACACACACACACACACACACAGCTGTCATATCAGCTCACTCATTTTGGGTGTTTATTGTGTTGGTAAGGTATGTTGTATTGAAGTTGTTAGGGTATTTTGTTTTTGGCGGGAAATTTGAATTTTATCGAAAATTACCATCTGTTATGTCCAGTGCTCTGACTCTTCGAGGAAGGGAATATTCTAGTGTAAATTGGTAGAGTGGGAGAATATTCCCTTCCTCGAGGGGGGAGGGCAGTTGGACACAGTCATTCGGTATAGTCACACACACATGCATATATGAGAAAGATATATCGGTAATTTGAAATATGATTGTTTGAAAGAAAAGCATTCGCCTGAAATTAGATTTGAACCCACGAACCTCGAATCGACCATATACAGCTTTCTCAGATACATACTACCGCTATACCAATAGCTCCACAGACGCATACGATAAAAGTTTGTTCGCCGTTGTATATATATAAAACAAAACCAGTTGTTGTTGTTTACATATGATAATTTAAACGTGTTTATCAGGCTGATGAGTGTGTGTGTGTGGGCGGTATCTCTATTACATTCCAATTTTAACATAATAGGAACGTTAATTTTAAAAACATTGGTAAATAGATTTATAGTAAAATAGATTTAAACACGTTCCAATTAACATATCTAATATCAAATTCTAAAAACAAAAACGTTTAAGTAAAACTATTAAATCAATAACAAAACGTATTTACATATATATGCTAATTAACCTGTTTCTGGAGCTGTAATAAAACTGGTATCAGTTTTTACGTAGGTGTTTGTTTATGTGAGTGTTTCCTATTAGAGTGAATCCAAACAATATTATATATATATAAGGAGCGATCAAAAACACAAGTAACAAAACTCGATTTAAAACATCAAACTAACTTTGATATACGAGGATTGTTTGATATGTATTGTTTGAATGCAAACAGACTGGTAAATAATATAATAGTATACTTACATACAGCAAGAGACGTCATCCTTGTTTCACAGCTTAACACACACTAACGTCTGTTGAGGTCTTGAATGGTCGTTATAGAAATAACACAGTTGTTTAATGACATCCACTTGAACCAAACAAAACATATAGACGCCGTTGTTGGTTGTTACAACACACACACACACACACACACACACACACACACACACACACACACACACACACACACACACACACACACACACACACACAAGCACTCTATGACTAGAGAGTTATAGAGGTACAACGGTCGTACACAAGCTAGTCTTGTGTTTGCTTCCGCAAAAACAAGAAACATCTAGTTGCATACTATGGCGTTCTCAATTGTTGGAGAGTCGACAACAAGAAACAGTCGTTTTAATATTATACAGAACACGGTGCGTTTCAAGTTGAATCCACTCAATAGCAGTGACATCAATGATCCTGAACAATGGCTTAAGAACGGTATGCAGGAAATTTATAACCGAGTTATTAGAGACTTGAACAACGACACCAAAGTAGGCTTTACATTCTCCGGCTTGGATAGAGACTATCATGTGCCGTTTAGGAAGCTGTCGCTGTTGACGGTTGAAGAAGTGTGGTCTGAGCTGTACAAGATGTATCAGAGCAATAAGGGGGCCGTCGAAGGTGATGCCTTTACTATAACAGCGACCAGTCTAGGATCATCACAACACCAGCAAGCAACCTTTTCACAAGGCTCTGGTTTGTCGACGCAGCAGCAGCAGCAACAGCAGTTTAATGAAATCAATCTACAAGAGAGTGAAGAAGAACACACCGCCGCGAGACCAACAACAACACCACAACCACCAACACAGGATGACAAGCAAGAACTGAATGATGAGGGTCTCCGTTGCTGTGCCGTTTGTTTAAAACGCTGTCCACCAACAGAGAGAAGCTGTTGTGACAAATGTTTCATCAAAAATGGTCAAAACTTTGGAAAATGGCTACCATACAACGCACACTCATGGGAAATTTATGAAAATTTCGTAAAATGGCAATACACGTACGACAGGAGGAAGGTTACATGTTCACACTGTAATAAACAAATGTTGAGAACATCCATTTATAGACACAAACAAATATGCCTAAAGAGACCTGACGTCGATCCTAGGCCTGTAAACGAGTAAAAAAGTATGTCACTCTGTACACGTGTCCATAACAGAATACATAACACAATAAAACAGAGAACAAACAACATGGTCATGACTCATATCCTGTAGAATGACATCCTCCCATTATTCGTGTTTGAACCTGTCTAGAATACAACTGTTGCCATAACAGGATGGATGACATCATCCATAAACCTGTTTGAGCTTGTCTGTACAGTTATGATCTAGGTGTTAGTTCGGTTAGGTGGCATCCTGCCATCAGTTGTGTTTGAGCTTGTCTAGAAGCTAGTTTAGTCGGTGTACGTTGAACAAGGTGTAGCTAAAAACTAATATGGTGCAGAATACGCGAAAACGAAAATCTCTCAACACAGAAAATACTGGTAGAGGTGTTGGTGGTGGTAAAAAGCTTAAAGTGTTACAAGATGTCTTGCTGGCTAACGCAGTTGAAAGTATTATAACAAAAGAAGAACCTAAGACGTGGGATAATATCATAGGTGAACTGTACACAAGCTATCCAACAACAACAGACACAAGTGAACCGAATAATCTCTCTGATATTAGTATGAATGCTGCAGATCCTACAAACATACAAACAGCCGAATATCAGCCTACACACGATGAGATATTCAATGAGAAGTTGTTGGAGATCAATCAGAAAAGTATGGAGAAAAAACTAAAAGCACAAGACTGTAAGCTCGTTGGTCAAACAACGTTTTCGCTGTTACCAAACGGTGTGAAAATACTCACGATTGGTGCTGACCCCCTGCTAAACTTTTTGCCTCTGGTTAAGGTTTCACAGAAATATTGTAACATACCTGTGTTTTTCGATATGTGGACCTTTGAAGAATTTTTAAACGTGTTACCCACCATAATTTACAACCTGGAAAACCAATCACAAGGTACAGACAAAAGCGGCGATTCGTATACACTTACTAAATACTTGGTTCAAACACAACGAAAATCAGTGTTTTTTAAGTTTAGGCTGTGCAGTGATGAATATGTCACTAATTTCAACCTAAGCTTGGAATCATTGAAAATACTAGAAGATGTTGGCTCTGTGGTCAAAGACTTATTGTTGGAATTACGTTTTAGGAGTTTCTTCGACCTAAACATGTTTATGGCTGACATCAGATCGGAACTGTCCAAGTTCAGAGACAGGGCAGTCATACCTTGTGCCTTCTTCATTGCCCGGTTAAAATACTCTGAGAATCTGTGTATAGTGTGTGAATTTATTACTAAATATCAACTTGTACTGAAAGATATGCTAACGTGTAACAGATTTACCTATAACACTAGTTGATAATAAAAATATATGTGTAAAAATCTCTGTGTGTGTTTTATTAGCTGTATTTTCTGACAACCATTCTGTTGGCGTGAATGCATAAAGGAGGATTTGAAATAAAAAAATTCTTTTAACATGTTTCCTTTATTCATAACATAATACAAGTTATTTAATGTCTTTGGTGTTGACCCAGGAATTATGGGTCCGATCAAAACCAAGCCATTTCACGTAAGACTTGGGGCCTTTTTTTCTCAACACTCGTTCGATTAAATACAGGTCAGAAGATAAAGTCTTTTGTAGTTCTTGCTCATAAAACCCTCCGCTGATTGGTTTGCCTTGCATGTCTTCTAGTAAATACGTCACTGGGATAGTGGGGTGCACCGTGGCCACCTTAAACAACTCTGTGGACCAACGTGGTGTATAACCTTTCTCAAATAATGTATTTGCCTTGCTTATACGTACAACATCGCCCACTTTAAATTTAGTTTGTACAGACACCGGTATGGTGTTGGAATAGATCTGCTTACGAATAGCTGCCTCGTTTTTCCTAGTGACATCCAGAGGTTTGACACCTGTGGTACGATGAATGGTTGCGTTATATGTAGCTGTGACATTGGGTAGGATATGTAGCCACTTGTAAGAACCAGACAAGTGAAAGTTTTTATATATCTTCTCTTTCAACGTACGTATGACTCGTTCCACCATTGCCGCCTTCTTCACACTATAGGTACTGTAATGATTGATGTCGTATTTGGTCATTAGGGCCTTAAATTTAGCGTTGTAGAACTCCTTGCCAAGATCAGACTGAATGTGGGATGGTGCTGTGCTGTTAGCTAAAATATCGGCCATGGCTTTAGTCACCTCTTCGGCGTTTTTAGATTTAAGCGGACGCGTCCACACATACTTTGAAAAACAATTGATCACCACCAGAATGTACCTGTAACCGGAGTTTTCACGATGATAGTCTGTAAACTCGGCCAAATCAATTTGCCACAAGTCATTCAAACCTCTAATTATGGTCTGTCTACGTTTAAACTTGATTCTAGCAGGCTTGTACAACTCGTTTATAATTTGTTTCTTAGCATCAGATGGTTCATCGTTACGTGTTTGTTGTTGTTGTTGTTGCCGGCGACGCTTCATGGTGATGTTGGATTTAAAAGTATCCACTTGTCATGTAAATCTTTTAGATTTTTGTCTATTTCACCCAACTTCTTCTTTAGCTTTGGGTTCTTTGACAGATCGATATCTTTTAAAACTTGAGCTGATATGGTCTTGGTTAAAGTTTTCAATTTCTGTTCCAATTCGTGCTTCAAATCGTTCAACTCCGGCTTATGCACAGCTTCTAACACAATGGCCACTAGTTTTTGTGTCACTTCATCTTTATTCTTCAGATACTCGGCTTTATGTTTCTGATAGTCGCCCACCCAGGCATCAACAAATGATTTAGTTACGCCATCTGCTGAATCGATAGGGTTGGCTACGTTACACAATCTATGGTTTTGTACGTCGAAATCACCACGTGCAGTTCTTGGGAAAATCTCTCGTTGAACCACGTGGTTGTGTAGAGAACTGTTGCTGTTGAAGTTTGCAGCAGTACGACCAAACTTGTCGATAGACATGATGAAACTGATGGTTGGCGTGTGTTAACGCTTTATATGATGCGAGCCTCCTTCAGCTCCTCCAAGATTGACTGTATCTCATTGTTATGAGCATTATTACCTGCAACTTGGGAAGCCACGAGAAGACGAAGTCTGTCAACCAGTTCGTTCACATCATCCCAGTATACATATTCTTTCTGTTTCTTAGTATGTAGCATGTATGGCATACCATGACCTAAAGTTACTGAGGAAGAGCGCGCTCTAGCACCTTCTTGTTTTTCTAAAATTGGTTTTATTACATGTTGATATTTGGTAGAGGTGTTTCGCAGAACGTCTTCTTTAGGATTGTTCTCTTTTCTGTGAAGACTCGTAGCTGCCATAATGTCTGCATAGTCACGTAAAGCGTTCTTATTTTTCATAGCACTCATACCTGGTTTTCTCAAAAAGATCAATTCCAATAGGTGTTGAGTGCCGTAATATCTTCTGTCACCAACAACAATTTGTAAGCTTTCTCTATTTCTAAAATCTACGTCAGTAACAACAAATTTAACAGGTTTATTGCCAAGCATCCAAGTATTAGTGGCTTTATCATAAGTAACACCATATGTTTCATCACATAGCTGATTATCTGTGAAATATTTATCAACATAATAGCGAACAACTACAGGATACGAACTTAACGCTTGGTCGTAAATAGCTGCCGGTGTATTTGCTGCGGCATCTAGTTTTCTATAAGCTTTCGTAACCCACAATTCAGGTTCGGGTTCAGGTTCAGGTGATTCTGCTTCTAACTCAAACGTTTCATCATCACTAAGAAATTGAACTTCCTTCTTTGCTGATGGTGGTGGTGGTGGTGGTTGTTTGACATCAAGTTCAGTTTTAGTTGGTTGCTGTTGCTGCAGAGTTGTTTGAGCAGTTGCCAACGCTGTGGTTGCTGTGTTTCTAGATATAGCATCCAATGGTTTTAACAGAGGTTTATATAAACGGTGTAACGTTTCATCCGTCTCTGTTTTGCCCAGTTTCAAAGCTAAATATTTGTTTCGAATAATCTTTGATAAATCGGATATTTTACGTTTGATATTGGGCGGCTGTGTTGATAGTTTTTGTTGGCGCCGATGACTTTTAGATTTTTTCGCCATGCTCACCGTATGTTGAACACATGAAGACTAACACACACTCACACACGTGGCAGTTTAAATATATATAAAATGATCGAAGCCTTTGCGATACCGCCCTTGTGCTAAATCACAATCTTTAACGACCACCATCACATCATGCTTGGTCTGCCAACATTCACCACACAGTGTCTTGAACTTTTCAAAAGTCATATCGGTGGTCACATGATCATCATACACATGTTTAAGATTGGTTTCGTCTTGTTTGAATAACACAACAACGTTTGCGTTGTCACGCACCAGTTGTTTTGGTACTTTGCTGTATGTCTGACAAAGATAGAAGGAATCAATGTTTTTATGCCTGCCCATACTAAAGTATGCTCTTATTTTATCTTGTTTGTCGCAAGCTACATCATCAAACATAAACACAGAGTTGTCCAAGGCATCTCCCGGATCTAATATGTCATCGTTTTCTCGATAAGGATAGTAACCAACACCATTTGTAGCATCCAACACCTCCTTTAACATCTTGTATTTCGGTTGATACAGTGACTTTGAATACACATAAACGTTTTCAAACTTTAAACCGTTTGCTTCAAACAGTAAACTTAGCATGACATTGGTTTTACCACAGCCACTAGGACCACATATCAAACAACGTACCGTGTCGGGTAACAGAAGACCGTGTCTGTGTTGTGTAACTGTTTCCACACGCACAACATCGTCCAAGTTTGTAACTGGTAGGGCTGTTGTTGTGTGTTTTACGATACGCATCGTTAACTAGACTAACACCAACCTGCTTGTTGTAAGTATAAATACTGGTGTTTAATACAGCACCGCTTTAGTATCAATGTTGGTCATTAAGGGTGAAGGCCTCGTTAACACACTCATCAACAAACTGCCTGTTGAGTTACACATACCCGGTTATCAGTTTTGTGGTTCAGGCACTAAACTTAAAGAACGTCTTGCCAGAGGCGATCAAGGTATCAACCCGCTAGATCGTGCTTGTCGAGAGCACGACATCGCCTACTCTCAATCCAAACAGTTGAGTGACAGGCATCGTGCCGACGAGGTGTTGGAGCACCGAGCCAAGGAACGAGTCAAGTCAAAGGACGCAAGTTTTGGTGTGAAGGCGGCCGCTTGGAGTGTAGCAAAAACAATGAAAGTTAAACGAAAACTTGGTATGGGTGTGAACAAACCCAGAAAAACTAGTAAGAGAAAAGTCGGTGGTAAGGTACCGTTTAAAAACATACTGGCTTTGATGCGCGGCGCTATCAATGTGGGAGAGGAGGTGCCGTCTGTGAAAAATCTACTGCATGTAGCGAGAAAAGTCATCAAAAACGCCAGTGGTCGAAAGCAAGTTAAGGTACCGCGAGTTATTCCAATACCCAAAAGCGGTGGCTTCCTTCCGCTGTTACCTCTTATATTTGGTGGGCTGTCAGCACTAGGAGCTCTGGGCGGTGGTGCTGCAGGTATTGCTAAAGCTGTGAACGATGCCAAGTCTGCGAAACAGAAATTGGAAGAGGCAAAACGCCACAATCAAACAATGGAGGCCATTGCTGTGGGCAAACGAGGTACTGGTGTGGGTGATGGTTTGTACATGAAGAAACAACGCACCGGCTACGGTTTGTATTTACACAAGACAAAAAACGTGTGATACCTTTACCAGCAAGACCTCTAACAAATGTAGATCTTGTCAAGTTTGCTGGTAAAATGAAAATCCCATATTTTAGAGGTGTATACATGCGAGACGAGCTACCTAGCAATGGACCACGTAAACATGAATCGTTCATCATGAATTTGCAAACACACAAGGAGCCAGGCAGTCATTGGGTCGCTGTGAGGAAACGCGGTGACATCGTTGAGTACTTTGACTCGTATGGAAACCTGAAGCCTCCTGTAGAGCTGCAACGTTACCTTAAAGACTATTCCATACTGTATAATCATGATGTGTATCAAACATATAACACAATTAATTGTGGTCATTTGTGTTTAAAATTTTTGCAATAAAAGACTCAAACAGTAACCTGTGTGTATCAGTCATGTCGCTAACGTTCGAGTTGAAAGGCTCTACGTCCTCCCTGTCATTGGATATATTTCCACCGATAGTGTTGGACCCCCGGTTCGAACATTCGGTGGCACTCTCGAATTTTCACACATACAACACCATACCAAATATAGAGACCGGTTGTAATAAGTTGCATTTTTATTTTACACTCGACGCCGAGCCTAAGAAAGATGGTGTTATACAAGAAATAATAATTCCCAATGGAGCATATGAAATTAGCGATATGGAACGCTGTATCCAAAATGAAATGGCCCGTATCTATCTCAAGTTGAATAATTTTCCAGAGGGTGCCGCTGTTGACGATGCAAGTAAACTGTTCAGTTTGAAAGCCAACAACAACACTTTGAAGTGTGAGATACAGTGCAAGTATGACATTGATTTGACAGTGGACGCCTCAATAGCTCCTCTCTTGGGTTTTTCCTCAACCAGATCTCTTATTAAGGATGTGGTGCACGCATCCGATTTACCAGTGGAGATTGTTAAAGTGAAAACGATCCGTTTGGAGTGTAACATAGTAAGCGGGTCTTACCACGAAGGCAAACCGACACACACACTATACGAGTTTGCTCCTATGGTTGATCCGGGCTATGCAATCGACATAAACCCCCACAGTAAACTGTTTCTACCCGTCAACACACGTATCATCTCCCATATAAATGTAAACATCATCGATCAGAATGCAGTGCCTGTGAACTTTCAAGGTGAAGAGATCATCGTTATATTACAGCTGAGCAAGACACCAGCGGTATGTTAGTTATAAATACAGGTGCCGACGAGCAACATCGGTCAGTATCGTTGTTGTCTGCATCACAGACGGTTCTATCCGAAGAGAACGTACAGTTTCTACAATCATTGGGTTACGATGTCAAACAAACTACATATCTTCGCAGACCCCGTTCACGACGAATCCATCAAGGGAGAAGAAGTACACACGTACGCCCCGCAAACCAGATCATTTGATTACAACGACACATGTGAGTTTGCCATCAACCAACAAGATGTGTTTTACGATTGGTCTTCGGCAGCTCTCCTGATCAGCTGTTCCACTGAGACAACGGGTACAACTGGTGATGTGTCGGTAACAGCGAATGCGGCAGCTCATTTGTTCTCCTCTGTGGCTGTTGAGATGTGCAATCAAATTATCGAACATGTTAGAAACCCAGGCATCGTTACAGCAGTCCGAACATTATTACAAGCCAACAGCGATGAAGCACGAGCTCTCATCCCTGCCGGTTGGCATCCGAACGAAAGGAACACCATGGTGAAAAACAACAGATTTTGCTATTGCCTACCGCTCAGCTATCTGTGTAATATTTTCAAAGATTACAGAAAAGTGCTTTTCAGTCGTTTGTTGGTACGCCTAACACGCGGTCAGAACAATAGAAATTGCTATATTCTGAGCGGTGTAGCAGACGCTGACAAAGCTATAAAGTTTAACATTGAACATATGGCTTTGCAAGTCAAACACATACACCCCAGCGATGTGATACAACAGCAGCTGTTGCAATCGATCGCTCAAGATAAAAAGATTCTTATACCGTTTAGAAAATGGGAGATGTACGAATTACCGAATGTAAGTAATTCAACCAAGGACTTGTGGTCTGTAAAGACCTCATCAAACACCGAACGACCTCGCTTTGTTATCGTCATCTTTCAAACGGATCGCCACCACAACCCAGGAAAAGATATTAACCAGTTTGATCATGTGGACGTTCGAGATATAAGACGGCACCTGAATTCAGAACAAATTCCGACCGAGGGTATGAATCTGAACTTTGGGCAAGCAAATTATCTGGAAGCATATAAAAACATGATTGAATTTCAACGAGCATATCTCGGTAGAGAACCACAGCCTACGTTGGATTACAAAGCTTTCGCAAAATATCCCATGTTTGTGTTTGATTGTTCAAAGTATATGGATTCCATCAAACCGTCCACTGTCGATATCAAATTGGAAATGGAAAGTAACCAGAACTTTCCCAATAACACTAAATGTTTCTGCATAATTATACATGATTGCATCATCGAATACTCACCACTCTCTAACGTTGTTCGTTCTATCATCTGAGTATGGCATACAACGTCGGTCCACCACCTCTCAACCTAGAGGTCTATATAAGCCGATGTGGAAGTATAGTGGATGGGGCAGTGTCAAGATGAGGTTCGTCGTTGTCGACACTCAGGGTTTCTGTCTCCCCGACTTCACACCTAAAGAACTAGTAATTTATAATGGGTATCAAACTGTACAGTATGTGTTTAAGCCGCCACAACCAATGCGTTTTCTATCTGCTGATGTAATCAAACAAGTCAAGTTTCTGCAGACCCGTCACCATTGTATCGACTATAATTATGGTGCTGTTTATTTAGAAGAATTACCAAATATCCTGATGAAACACATCGTCGAACAACAGGTGGACAGAATCTATGTGAAAGGCGAGAATAAACAGAGATTTCTGACACAGATGCTCCTCACTTGTGGCTACCGTGTGGACGTGATCAATTTAGAAACAAACGTTGATTGTCCTACGTTGGTGCCAGACATTCCTAAGTGCATGCATCACTCACCAGGATACACTAGAAGCTGTATATGCAGCATCAATAATTGTATGCTATTATTTTCGTATGTTGTAAACTTGTTACCGAAATAAAAAGTTGTAAATTATATATATATATATATATATATATATATATATATATATATATATATATATATATATATATATATATATATATATATATATATTTACAACTTTTTATTTCGGTAACAAGTTTACAACATACGAAAATAATAGCATACAATTATTGATTATTAATATATATATATATATATATATATATATATATATATATATATATATATATATATATATATATATATATATATATATATATATATATATATATATATATATATATATATATATATATATATATATATATATATATATATATATATATATATATATATATATATATATATATTTATATATGTTTTTCTAGTACCCCTTAAGAAACCTTAAAACTAGTAAATAAAACAAAAGTGTTTATTTTATATATTTGTATTAGCAAACACGTTTGCGATACATGTGCAGATAAGTGCTATATTTGAAACAAAAATACATCAATATGAATATGGTAAGACATGTGAGAAAGCCAGTGGCTATAAACACAAAAATATACTTTGAAGTGAACAGCTGGGCGTCAGTCAACACAAGAGTGGTCCAATCAGGTGTCTCGCCCCGACTACCATTATCAAACAGAAACATAACTTTGTAACGTATCACATCAGATGACATACTTTTGGCTGACATGTTGTATGTTGCAAGTGGGGCTAAGTCATCGTTGTGTAGATATGTTGTTGTTGTAAGAGCTGACCATATCATGCAGTCATCGGTGTCGAAACAAATTCGTACTTCTGTTACATTGGGTGGCTTATGAATATACAACACATTCTGACACAGTGCTGATAGAACGATGAAACTTACTTTAAAAAGAACCATGGCGAATGTTGTGGATGTCTGTCAATACTTGTTCTTGAGCGTAGTGCAAACACTCCAACATGTAATATTTAAATGCTGGTGTTACAGTGTTGAGTAACGTTTTTATAGTTTGTATGGTTTGCGGTACACTGGCGTCCCATCTACCCAGATCGTTTAATATTTGCACTATGTTTTCCATAAAACACGTGTAAGTCCATGTAAATTGTGATTCTTTCAGATAGTTCAGTCTTGCTTTAACCAACACCTCAAGTCTCAGCAGCTGTTCTACACACTCTTCGTTTAAGAATAGATGCATAGATGTGAAACCATTATCGATACACAAGGCTTTTTCACTTAGCACGTTTGAATAGGTTATGCGTCAGTAATTAAGATGATGCACTATAAAGCTATTTGGCTCGTCTTCACCTTTAAGATATTTCCTACACAGCTCACGTATGTTGTCTAGGAAATCGTAAAAATCCCACTCTTCCAAGGCCAAATATTGGTTTTCTTCATCCAACGCCAACGGATTGACAAATTTCACAACATTTGTAAAGTCGTTTCTTGCACTGATGCCGGTAATCAATTTCAAGGATCGTCGAACACTAAAAGTGGTTTCCATCAATAGCCTGTCGTCAGCTTGATACTTGTTAAATAAGACTCGTCGCGTTCGGTGTTCTGTGAAATCGGGGCCATCGTTTTCATCAACGGCATAATCGTCGTTGTTATCACTCTCCGACGCCGACATATTCATGTTAATACAATCGCAAGACATGTTTACGCAAACTCTTTTAAGTTTAGACTGAAGCTTGCTGACCATGTTAAGTAGGTTTTGTTGTTCCCCCACCACAAACCTCGGTTGAATGGTTCTGATTGGTTTCCTGGTAAATTTTACAAATCTATTGCGATCACTAAATACTTTAGCATATTTCGTGCTACACTGCATGATCATCCAGATATTTCTGCCAGACTTTAACAAACTTGTCTACAGCAACACAATCTTTGTTCTCATATCTATCCCAATCAGCATTGGTTGGAAGACTGTCGAAATATTCGCTACAAATTGTATATAACATGTCGGTGACGTCTGTACGGTGAAGTTTTCGTGTTAGAAAATTAATGGATTTAGTACGTTCAGCATCATCATCATTTAAATTATAACTGTGTTTTAATATATCGTTTAGGTGGTCTGCAACCTTGTGGATGCCATCACAGCTTGAAAACTCAAATTCTTTATTAAACCCTTCTCTCATCGTCTCGAGTGTTTCGTGTTTGAGTTCTTCCTCGGTTGGCGGTTCAATTTCAATGTTCGTTGTTTCGAGTGTGACCTCATCAGCATCATAATAACTTTTGTATTGATTTTTTGCTTCTTTAGGTAAATATTTAAAAAATGGTTCACTTAACAGGGCCCCCGGTTTGTGTTGAATGAGTGCCACAGCAAAAAATTGTGTAGAACAAAATCCACTTAAATATAAGTCACACAACTCAACCATATGTCTACTTTCATATTCTTCGGCTTCGGACTTACGCCCGTTTCGATCAGCTTGTTTTTGTATCTTGAACACTAACAGTCTGACTTTTGTGGTGTCGTTCTCACTATTCATTCTCGTTTCATCTGTATACCACGGGGCTTTTTGTATAAACTAAATAGCCTCTGTGTGGACGGTTTGTTTATCGTAATAACGTATGTATTGATTTTTTGCTTCTTCGGGTAAATACTTGAAAAACGGTTCACTTAACGGAGCTCCTGTATGGTATCGAATGAGTGCCAAAGCAAAAAATTGTGTAGAGCAGAACCCACTTAAATATATGTCACACAACTCGACTATATGTCCGCCTTCATAATTTTCCCCTTCAGAATCGCGTTCGTCGATAAAGGCTTCTTCTTGTATCTTTAACACCAACTGTTTTAATTCAAATTCACAGTCTTCTTCAATCAATCTATTTTTGTGTCCATACCATAAGAAACTGTTAAACGGCATGGTACAACAACTAATAATATAACCGAACTTGCTCACTTATTTATACCCACGAACTAGTATGCGTGTATGTGTGTGTGTGTGTGGGTGTCTACAAATACTTTGTTTCTTATGGGAAACCGTGTCAAACACAACTGCAGGGGTGATGTCAGCCAACGGAAATTACACTAGATAACAATTGTACAGACAAAGCTCAAACAGGTCTATGGATGATGTAATCCTTCCTGTTAAGACAACAGTTGTATTCTAGACAAGCTCAAACACGAATAATGGGGTGATGTCATCCAACGGAAATTACACTAGATAACAACTGTACAGACAAAGCTCAAACAGGTCTGTGGATGATGTAATCCTTCCTGTTATGACAACCGCCAGCGGCTGTATTCTAGACAAGTTCAAACACGAATAATGGGGTGATGTCATTCAACGGAAATTACACTAGATAACAACTATACAGATAAGCTCAAACACGTTTATGGATGATGTCATACTTCCTGTTATGATAACTTCTAACGGCTGTATTCTAGACAAGTCCAAACACGAATACCATTTACCCATCAAGGGGGCCCCCTACAGCAGTGTTATTTAACTCATATATTGAACTGCTGTCGAGTGTACTCTAGACACTCTTAAACAGAACCGAGGTCTTGTTGACAAGGAATAAAAACACATATACATGCTGGTAAATATTTTTATTTTCATACATTAATATGTTAAGCTAAGTGTCAGCTGTTTGATCTGTTAAACAAATATTTTGTACAAGTTACACACTATATATAATCATTATAGTCTTCAATATTTGCTGGTTGGTGGTCAGTGTTATCCTTTGTATAGCTGATAATCTTCTGTAATAGCAGACTGAGTTGCTCATATAGACTGCGGGTCAATACCAAACATAGATAAATCTTTACGGCCTATTGTAACGACCTGATTGGTAAACTCATCAAATTCGTAATATTTATTTTTCCGAAATATGTATATCCGCCCATTGGTGTACCGGAATTCGCCATCAATCTTAGCTGGGAATTCGGGAGAAAATTTGTCTATATAACCTGCTTCTAGTCTATAGAAAACAGCTCCCTTCTCACCGATGATTTCATACATGTTGTCCGAATGAAATATAATGGTTTTTCCTGTATATGTGTTTACCATTGCATTTATCCGGTCAAACCTCAACGTATTCAGATATGTGAGATTATTAAAGGGGGCTACGAATGTAGCTTGTATGCTAGGAAACGCAACAATGCTGAATGTTTCGTCATTGGTAAACATGACCACTTCACCACTAGGCCTCTGATATATATGTTTAATTTCTTTTAAATTTTTCAAATGTGGTAGCCAATCTGTCACAAGTTTTACCTCCGGATAGGGACCCTTCATATTGTTCAACGGGACAACCCACACCCATTTCTTATAAAACAGATACATGTTGTGGTTTATAATGACCAACGGTCTGATCTTGTCTATATAATTACACAAGTCCATAGTGTTTTTGGTTTCAGGTTTTACAGCGAACGCCTTTGGTTTTATCGAAGGTCTCGTTGTAGTCTTTGTTGTAGTCTTTGATGTCTTGGTTGTAGGTTGTGTTGTTGATGTTGTTGTTATTGTTGTTGTAGTGCGTTGCCCATACAGCTCCTGCATTCGTTGAATATCTCCGTCAGATATACCGGACCCAGCATATGGATACATAAGAGAGTTTTGATTGTTGGAGTGTTTGAGTCCTAAACCGTGTCCCAGTTCGTGTAGAATAACCATATAGTATGATGAGCCATTTGATGCGTGTGGTCGAAGGTTCCACGTGAGGTTATTGCTTATGTGGATCTCTATGGGTGTATTGGCAATATTTGGAAAATAAGCGTGTCCTAAAACATCACCGCCAATTGGATATGCACACGGTTGCCCACCTCTCAAGTAAAGATGTTGGTTATCACAAAGACTTATAACTATGTCGGCTTCCGCATAGTTATTTGTTCTCACTAAATTCAAATTAATATGTTGTTCCCATTGTTTGAATGCTTTTTGTGTTAGCACTAGTACTGTAGGATCTGAATAATGTATGTACCATTTCAAAGTTTTCTTTTTCCATATAGGTTTTACTGTTAATAAGGAATTCTGGGAAAAATCTTCTTCACCACATCGTTTACGTTTCATCAGTTTAATGTCTCTACTAGTCAAATTGTTACTTTCGGGTAAACTGAAAAACGTTTGAAACATGTTTAAAGCCTCTGTGAAAGCTTCTGTCTTCTCTAACATCGTTAGCTGGTCATTGTTAGTGATATTACTGCTTAAATAACCATATTTGATGAGATAATCGTTGGCTAGTTGTCTGTCTGTTTCACTTACATCCTCTCCACAGGAGGCACTTAGACAAAGAACACAGATACCCAAGAGTAGCTTGAACATGACTGCTCCCCACGTTTACCAGCGTTATACTGTTCAGCTCTCGCTCTAGCTGTTGTTAAATAGTTGTTTGTCTGTCGGTGTGTTATTACATACATCTGTCTGTCAGTCTAAGCAAAGCCGTCGTACTGTCATGACCTATGTGTGTGTGTGTGTGTGTGTGTGTGTGTGTGTGTGTGTGTGTGTGTGTGTGTGTGTGTGTGTGTGTGTGTGTGTGTGTGTGTGTGTGTGTGTGTGTTATATCCTTTCAAACAACGTGTACAAGCTCCGACAAGGTTCTATATGATACTTGTTGGCAATCAATTGTCTGTCTGTCTGTCTGTTTTGCTGTGTTTTACCAGTGTTACTCACTCTAGCTGTTGTTAAACAGCTGTCTGTCTGTCTGTTATTACACATGCATCTGTCTGCCTAAGCAAAGACATCAAACTGTCCTGTGTGTGTTATATCCTTTCAAACAGCGTGTACAAGCTCCAACAATGGCAATCAGCTGTCTGTCTGTCTGTATCCTGAACACAGGAGATACCTGTTCAGTATGTGTTAAGCTGTGAAACAAGGATGACGTCTCTTGTTGTATGTAAGTACACTCTTGTATTATGTCTGTTTGCATTCAAATAACAAATACAAATATAACCTTAACAAACAATCAGATGATTGGTAATCAGCATGTATACGACATAACAAATACATACATAACCTTAATAAACAATCAGATAGCGGGGAAATCAACACGTGTACGAACATAACCTCAATAAACAATTGGATGGCGGGTAATAAGCATGCTTCTGTCATACAACACTTACATAACCTTAATAAACAATCAGATAGCGGGGGAATCAGCATGTATACGAACACCTAACCTTAACAAACAATCAGACAGCTGGTATTCGACAAACACACACATGGAGACCTAACCTGGCTATCTATGGAACGTCAGCTGTCACCTGTCAGGTTTGACATAAGACAGTTAATGACAAACACATGGAGACCTAACCTGGAGTTGTGGCTATCTATGGAACGTCTGACGTCATCAGGTCAGATGTGACATAAGACAGTTAATAACAAACACACACATAGAAACCTAACCCGGGTTGCAGCTGTCTATGGAACGTTTGACGTCATCAGATGTGACATAAGACAGACACACATAGAGACCTAACCCGGGTTGCGGCTGTCTATGGACACAAACATGACAGGTCAGCCATCTTGGAACGTTCAGATGACATTTGACAGCTGTCAAACCTGACAGGTCAGATGACATCTGACAGCTGTCAAACCTGGCAGGTCAGATGACAGCTGACGTTGACAGCTGTCATAACTGACAGGTCAGGTGACGTTGACAGCTGTCAAACCTGACAGGTCAGCTGTCAACTGTCAACGTCATACGCATGCGCGTGACGTCATCGCGGATGCGCAGAAAAAAAGTGGAGAGGATGGTCCCAGGTGGCTCCCTATCTACTTATGTATATATATATATATATATATATATATATATATATATATATATATATATATATATATATATATATATATATATATATATATATATATATATATATATATAATTCAAACGGACCCTGGTTTCGGGTTATAGGGGCCCAAAATCGCATTCATTTGATCAAATTTTTACAAAGTCTCACCATCGATTCCTCTCTAGTAGCGATTTTTTTTAAATCAAAATTCGCTAGAAACTGAAGAAGAGTCACAGCGAAGAGAAAGTAAAATGGACAATTGATAAGTAGTTTTATTGATTACTTTTATGATAACTTAAGTAAATTAGTATAAGTTAATTGGGATGAAATATTAAGATGAGACGGCACTTTTTACTAGGTATTTTCAGGTCTTCTAAAATTAATGAAATGGTTTTATTTGAATCAAGATGGAACGTATTTTAAAATTTTATTTTAACTTTTGAACAATGCTTTTTATAGTGAAATACTGAATCAAAAAATATATAATATACAGTGTGGAACAGTCAAATGGAATAATTTCAGTATCTCAACCATTGTGCATGCGCTGAGTTTTTTGAACAAGTAATATTCTGTATATAATATAACATGGCGTTGAAGTCACTCTTGCAGTATATACCCTTATTTGATAAAAAATTTAATCAGAGGGATTTTTGTCGGGTAAAGCTATTTTATATAAATATCATTAGGTTGTTTTATAACAAAAGGACCCACTTTCGTTTTACTTTTATGCGTTCATAAATGACTTACAAAATAAACACATATTATTAAACTGCGGTAGGACGGTTTGCCGGAAAGCTAAAAGCCAGATTACCAAGACCTAAAGTTATTCAGTTCATTCATGTGCCTGCCTTTACTACTGGAAACCTAGTTACATATAATCAATACAGAGCACTCGACTCTGCATTTGTATTCGGAAGTCATTGTTAAGGCCGTTACTATTTTCCGAACTAGCTTTAAAGAAAAATTGATGGTAATGAACGTCTAGGTGTGGTTTTCTGGTTTAGCTATTCTCTGAGTATCTGATTTTTACTCGAAAAAAAACATTATTTAAGGAACCATACTGCGCGCAAGAAAAATTATTCCTATTAAATAACAAGACTTAAAAGCATATTCATTCTTAAACCTTAAATAGCACACTCAACATTCAAGAAAAATAGAAAAAAATTTATAGAAAACATATATAACTTGGAAAGTTTTTCTTATATGTTAGATGTTTAAACGTTAATATTGGCTGTATAGTAGTAGGTTTGAGTGTTCAAACAATTGAAATATTGTCAATTGATAAACATCTTGTATATAACAATATACAATAAAATATGTTTTGAGGAATTCTTATAGCAAATTCTCACCCAACAATGTTATTACTTAAAAGAAGTTCCGTTAAGAGAGCGCGAGGTAGAGGTTGTAGAACCCAATATTCAGGGGCAGTTTCTGCATTTACAAAACAAATTTTCGCTATTTGACATGACATTTGACCTGACCTGACCTGACCTTCGAAGGGTTCAACACTATCTCTAAATCAGCGGCAATTAAAACTCCCTATAACATATATTTAATATCCGTAAATTTGTATATGATTATATATATATATATATATATATATATATATATATATATATATATATATATATATATATATACAAGGAGCAAGGCTAAGGGCGTAGTCGTAAGTCGACAACAGCATACACGTGATACAATCTGATTAGCTCTCATCAGTACGATATAGCCAAGTGAAGATGGGAACACTCTGGATGAAGGAACCAAAACATACGAAGTCACAACAGGCAACCAGTGCACATTTGCAGGGTCTTTCAAATGAAGCTGAATGGTACAATAGTGCACAGTATAAACAACACCTTAAATATTTGAATAAGAGCTTTTATATTTTAATTGCTGTTATATATAGAATAAAGTTTATATTTTCCACTCTTTAAATGACTTTCATTCGAAAATTTAACAATGTGAGGTACCAAAATTTTAATGGTACCGTATTAACAATTTAATGATCTATCAAAATGAAAAACAAGGGTTGTCATTTAAAAAAAACCGATGGCGTCATATTTGAAAATCAGGAGTGGGAGAAACGTAAATTTTATGCAAAAATATGTATTTTTGAAAACAGGCATTTTGTCAAATTTTAATGAATTTAGTCCATAATTTTGTCGCTCACTGTATATATATATATATATATATATATATATATATATATATATATATATATATATATATATATATATATATATATATATAATAAACTTTTGCTTTGTATGTATGTGATTTTTATGACGCTCATACGTTGGGTGTCGCTGGAAACTGGGTATATATTTGTTGTTCTATATTGTACATATAAAGTAATTATTGAATAATAAGTAGAAATATATTTAAAATTTAGTATTATTAAATTGTATTGTAATATTTATTTTAATATTGATTGATTATATTAAGTAACTGTTCACATAAAAATTGAACATTTTTTAGGCAAAAAGGCTTATAATTTTCCTACCCGTTTTTACCTACTAACTCGAAACTTCATGTTTCCCATATGAGTGTCATCCATTCTTCCAGTCACCTCTGCTAATGTGTCCACATATATGTAATGCCCTGATTTTCAAACTTTTATTTCCCTGACTAGCTCTGAATATATTTTATTTAAGAAATTTTCAATCATAATACAATGCTTCTTCAATTTCACTCTTCAATCTCCTATCCTCTGCATTTTATTAACGCACCTTTTTAGTTTGCGAATGGTGAACTCGCTCAATATCGTTTCACAGGAACGATTGATGACTTTTCACTTGCGTGATCAATTACACCAATTCTAGTTTCACTTTTGTAATTAAACTTTAATTATATTACTGACTTACCGAGACCTGTTTCTGGACAATTTATTTATGGATTAATATCACGATTATGCTTTAAATATCCCGTGTTAGCTGCTTACAATATCATTTTTGCTACTTTAAAAACAAACGAGCATCGCAGCTATACTGACTTGAACTACTTCTGTTATAATTTTTAAAACAATCGTGCTTCCTTAGCGACCTTTGCCGCGTAGCAATCATAAGATGTTCGCTCATGTCAACAACTCAACCTGCTCCACTCGGACTTTCTTGTATAATGACTTGCTCTTCCCAGTTTATTGGTTATCAACCAATTCCTGTCAAAACTCGGAAGCGTTAGATGACAGCTGGATATAAATATTTTTATATATTTTTCTAAACTTACTATTGTTAACTTATTTTAACTCGACTCGGTTTTTAAATATGTGGAGCATATTCTCCATGAAATAAGCTTTCTTTTCATACTCATTACAGTCACTTCTGAAGTCTTTTCATATTAAATTATGCAACTTTAAATTGCTGTGTCTTGAATGTCTTTAAAACTATGCTTATCTTTCTTTTTCTCGTTCTTTTTCTAATCTCTTCTTAAATTCTATTCACTTCAAAAATTTCCTCGTTAAATAACCTCTCTTTTAATGTATTTTAACCTTAATTTAACAAACTATTACATAACTTAATTAATTTTCACACACAACTAGTTCATTCAATTTTCCATTTATTGTTTATTTTTCTCGCTATAATCATGTAATTTTATAGCAAAAACTCATTTTATTGTTCAGGCACGATCAATACACTTTATTTATTAGTGTAGTTAAATTGTTGCACATGGATTTATATTTCATTAATTTGGAAAACAATTTATAGGTCTTGCATCTAACAATTTTATTTATGTGTATTGTGTTTTTACATTTTTCTTTAACACTTAAAGCACTTCCTCTCTTAAATTTTGTGCTGGTTCTTTTTTTAATGGCGTTTTATTTTCCTACAATCACTATTTGCTATACTGTCCCTTAAACTTTCTATTTATATTTAAATATCAAATTTCCCATAACCTATTTGTTTGCTGATTATACCTGGCGATTTATTTAACACCAGTTTTAATTATACACGGATATATTAAACCCCTTTTATGCACAAGATGTGAAAAATTTTTCCATCTATCTTTTTTAAATAAACCTTTTCTAAGAAATATTAATCAGTAAGTGAGAAATGGTCTACTTATTGTGAACTTTGTACATATTTTGATTCCTTAATATTTGGTGATTGAATTTGTATTTGTTTTTAAATATTTTCTTTTCTTTTTCAATTGTATCACATTATACCTATTTAGCTATTCTTGTTTGACATGTCTGTTTTATGTAAGTTCCTTTTTCATTAAATTATTGGATATATATTCAGGTTGTATTTTTCTCTTTTCTGATATCGTATTAACTGTCTCTGGTTTGGATTTAATTCGATAATTTTATTTAAAAAAATATCTATACACATTCTAAAGCTCAACTATAATTTGTATACTTTCGAAAATGCTATATTTTTGTAAGTATCAGAGTAACTGCTAACACCGAGATAACTCGAAACTTATGGGCGGATTATGATTAAATTTAGCAGGTCTTCCTGTTATAAGTGGCTTGGATAAATCTGTTAGCCAGTAAAATCGTACTAGTTTTTCCGGAAATTTTTTGTATCTTCAAAAATAACAAATCTATCGTAACCACTTTTGGTATACAGAGTTTTATTAGGTATAAAATGTGTACTATATGCCAAATTTTTATTTTTTAATAAAAAAAGGTTATACGCATATAAAAAAAATTGCTTCCACCGTAGCTCAGAGGAGATTGAAACAGTTGTGCATTGAACGAAATTCATTGAATATTACAGATAAATGATATGTTTTCTTGGTACATGTATAATTTACGTAAAAAAATTGTTTTAGATCACCATAGCGCACTTGCTCCGTCCAGAATTTTTTTATTTCTTTAACATTTTTGGTACATAAGAAACTTTTTATAAATGCAACTTGTGTATTAAATTTCATCAAACCGAGTTCATCATTGTCTGAGATACAGTTCCTTTTTAATTTAATTTTTAGTGAATTTTCCGAGATTTGGAGAATTTTTATAAAGATTCGCTACCATAACGCACTTGATTCATCTAGGCTTTTTATCTCTTAGACATAAATTTTCAGCCTGCTTTTTTTCTTTGCTGAATTAAATACACACATATTACACGAGAACCACAGAACAACAATTTTAAATATACAAAATCAAAATATTTCCCGCAGCATTTAAATCAGTTTTGTCTCGTGGAATATACCCCACCTATAATATTTGTCAGCATTCTCATAAGAAGAAATAAAGCCAATAAGTAGATTTACATTACAGTACCTTGTAAATAGACTTTTTCCCTAACAAAGAGAATTAAATTACCTGCGCAGCTCCCAGGAGAGTTCGAAGGCGGTGAGGATAGGATCTTTAGACGATAGGGCGATAAGGGAAGGCGAGGCCAGAGCTCTGTATGCGTTGATCCTACTTCTTGAGTGTCTCAGGGAGTCTTCCATTCGGGAGGTCACGCATTCATCGCAACCGCACCTGAAACAAAACAGCTTTTTAAGTCTAGGTGTAGTCATAAACGCTGTAATAACAATACTTTAGTAGCCCTTAAAACACAGCTACCATCGAGATAGATAAAGTACTTTTTGAGCTTCAAGAAGATTCCATTATAATGGTTTCCGTGCAAACAAAGGGACCATTGTTCTCAACACTGTTAATAAATTCGTTTCAAATATGTCCCTAAGTAACAAACGGATGCCGAAATTGTAAGGCTAATTCAAATTAACCTAAATGTGGCGTTATAAAACTAATTTAAATTAGTCGAAGCGATTAATTTTACACGAGTTTTACCGCTTCTCGGTGACATAAGATTTAGTTTTGTTATAAGGCACTTTAGGTAAAACATGCTTTAAATTGTATTATTTTTCTACAAAGATCACAAAACTCACTGTAGAGATAACAGAGACTATGTATAATTAAAATCTATAAATCATTAATAAATAAAATAATAAATATCACTAAAGACTATACTTTTAACAAATTTATATTCATAATAATAATAATCTCAGTCGAATAAAAAGTGTCAAACCCATTTCTTGACAATCGTTACTTAGCCTAAGATCATGTAAAAAACAGGCTATCGTAAAACATTTTTTATACAGGAGAATTCTTCCAACTCACTTCCACACGCTAATACACTGAAATACTTACTTACGTTGATTTACTACCCAGAAACTGCAACACTCAAAGTTACTTAATCATTAATATTTCTGACCTTGGAGGCAGTTATAACATTCCATGTCAATAAGTGCCACCCCGTAAAAGACAATAAAGGAAGTGAAAACATTTCGAAATGTAAATTACATCCAACTAACAAAAATGTTCTATAATTTTTAAATAATAGTGCAATTTTGTTGTGTTACTGTTATATTACTGCTCTTCAAAAGCAGTTATGTTCTATTAAGACTGCCAAGGTGAGTATTTAGCTTCTCGCAGCAAAATGCTTCTTTAAATTTATTGTTATAATATTCTTAGAGCAGAATTATAAAACATTTTAGAGATTTAGTTTTTCGTTGTTTTGTAAACGTCTATACAACAATCTTTATAGAATATATTAGCTTACAGAACAAAATTTTTCTGTAATGGCTTTATAAGAACGATCTTCCAAACATATCTGTCAACTTGCAAACATTTATAGAGCTTTTCTTTAATTGATTATATGAGCAATTATAAAACAGTTTTGTTAACATTTTCTACGATACAATATAGCTTCAAATAGCATTTTTATTGTTGGATGGAACGCGACTGTAATAGAACGCTTAGAAAACAATTATAGTACAAAATTATTCCTTTGCATAAAAGTGGGTTCGCTGGGATCTTTATAAAACATATTATTGCTTTTGTAAGAAGCACCGTTATATACTTTTTATTTCGTGGGAAGTTGTGTATTCTGTAGCGTGTAATTTCTAAACATGTCCAATTTGCAATCAATAAATAAATGTAAACAGGTCAAAAAAGTGGTGCTTTTCGAAGGAAAGTCAATAAATATAAAAATATTGTAGAAAGTAGCAAATTTGTTAATAAACATGTTAGTAGTGTTTTACATCGTAAGCAGCACAACAAACAACAATATGGGATTGAGGTTAAGTCAAATTGCGACTATATTTTTATGTTGCATAAATATCGCAGCTAACGAGAGTTTAGCACTATACTGATGTGTAAGTGTTGCCGGAAATGCTTTTAAAGAACAATTAAATACACCGTATGTGTTATAGAGCTACGCGCAGGTCTTTCTCAGTGCAGCAATGGGAAAGATATTATTTCAAAGTTCTATAAGCGCTGTTTGTGTAACAATCTACTTACTGCGCCATCTGAAGCCACACTGTCAATATGATCATCAGGTTGCCCAAATATTAGGGCACAGGACCGTACTTAGCCATAAATAGTTGTTAATGGTTAGTTACCCATGATCACGATACAACAAGTAGAGATATTACATACACATCACATTACATATTACATACACATACACATCCTCACACACGCGCATGCACACATTAAGATCCGAAATAATTTTCTGACTTAAAATTAATTAAAGTGAAGAAATTGTCTTTGTTATTATTAACTGCGGGGGATTATAGTAAAATGAAAATATCAAAATCCTAAAACTTTTTGATCCCTTGTAGGAATGGGGAGAAAAATGTAGTAATAATGTAAAGCATACATAGAGACTTGAAAAATATCGGTGGCGCTAGTCTACTTTTACTGTAAAAGCCAAACTTTAAAATTGACAATAAAAGTCAATGCCAAGCCTACTTTATTTTTGTTTAAATACGTCTCTGTTCATATTACAGGTTTTAATATATCGTTTGTTTTGTAGCAGTGTCTTAAGAGATAAAATAGTTATGTAATGGTTGCAGTCGTAATAAAAGTGATTTATAAAGCAGACGCCATGTTGTTATGCAATTCCTGTATTTGCTTGGTAGCCATTGTGAACGAAAAAAATCAATTAATAAATATAGAAATATTTGTGACTTGACAATTTTCATAATATATTATGAATATAAAACATGCGAAATGTGTAACAGAATGGGTTTAGGTCAATAAAATGAAAAAAACGAAAAATTTAGTTTCGAGTTGATTTTTACAAATTAAAGAAATATTCATTATTTCGAGGGCCCTTCAAAATTTATCGTATATGTAGCATATTTTACACAGAAAATTTTTCTTCGCAGGTGAAATACATCTTTCTGGTAGCCAAAAGAAGACTTTCTGAGTTTAATTTTTACACCGTACTAACATTATTTCTGACGCCATCATATGTTAGTACTTATATTACTTTCATAATATTAGAGAACAATTTTACGATAAAATAGTTGTAACAGAAGCATTTAAAAGACATATCACTCTTATAGGTATTGCAGTATGCAACAAAAAGTTGCAAAGTAAACTATAAAGAAATTCTAATAAAACATGTTTTGTAGTAACTTTATTAAAGCTCTATAACTGGCACCATGGTAAATGATTTGTAATTTTATTATTGTTCCTTATAAAACTGTTTTATAAGTATTGTATATCATATTCTTTTACAGCACAATAAACATTTCTATAACTATTCTATAACACCTTACACATCCCTTATAAAATAAACTAAAGAGCTAAAGTGTTGTATAAACCTGCGCCCATTTTGCGTTTATAAGCGTTGTATAAACGTTACCAAAACGTTTATAGGAATAGTCATGTTTTATAAAAACTGTTTTATAAACGTTCTTATGACTACAATAAGACATCAAATTGCTAGTTGGGCAGAGACGTGTGGGGGAAACAATAGTCTATGTCCTATAATACTAGCTGTAAGATCCAGTCAATAACACTGCACAAAAATGTCTTGACACCTTATATCAGAAACTTTCTGAATACACTGAACGTTTGAGAAGATATAAAGCCAACAATAATAGTAAATGTTGCAATGCTGTGCTTGAGTACTATAGGCGGCCTTCAGCTTCCTATACAAGAATCTTTACTTCCAATCAAAATAACAAATTGAAACGAAGAGCTTGTCAACGTTATAATTAGACACAGAACGAGATCCGTGACATAGAAAATTTTTTGGGAGTATTTAACATTTCCGCGGAAGCAGCAAAGTAGATTTGGTCTTGTGTTTCTTGTTTTATTTTAGGATACAGCACTATTTTTTTATTCACAATGGCACATAATAGGTGCCGACAAATACTGGAAGAAGTAGCGCCTGATTTATGCCATAGTATTCCGTTGGCTCATTTAATAACATATATTTTCAACAAGATGGTGCTCCAGCACATAACTCATAAAGAGGAACACCATATTTAGATAATTTGTTTTCTAGACGGTGGATAAGCAGCCACGGTCGTGTAGGGTGGCCGACCATGTTTCCAAATTTGTCAGTGTTTCTTGTGGGGATACCTAAAAAATAAAGTTTACTTTACTAGGCATCCTACGAAGAAGGATTTACGTAACGCCCTGGAAACAGAACTGAGAAATTTAGAGGCCAGGCCTATTATCCTTTTGAGCCCTTTGTGTAGAAAAAGGAAAAGTTCCCAAACTTTCATACAACATAATTGAATCAGGTTAAGCAATATTTTTGATGTTTAAAGTGTTTTCTGTATTTTTTTCTGTCTTTAAATTTAGTGTTTTAAATATTCAGGTTTAAAGAGTTAATACAGAAAAATACCATTTTTTTACTTAATTATTACTGATTACTTCAGCTTCCTATACAGCGATCGATACTTTTCCAAGCAAAAACCAAATTGAAGCGAAGACCTTCTCAAAGTTATAATCAGACATAGTATGAGCTCCATAGTACAAATTAATTTCCCAAATATGAAATAACTGGAAGGCGCCAGGATCTAATTAATTTTAAATATGTTCATTGGCAGTATTAATAAATGGAGTTATACCTGATCCAAGGAGGCTACCAATATTTCTCATAAAAAAAAACAAAGATATTTTTTTATGAATCCAGCCAGATACCGGTCAATAACTTTTAAACACTAGAAAATTTGATCTCATCCTACCTTAGAAACCGCATATGTGCACAGTTCGAACAAAACAACCAGCAAAACAAGTGTGGAATGGAACCACCCATGGTGCAGTTAAGGTAACAATGAAAAGCAAGAAATATATTTGTTGTCGACGTGGGCTGCAAGATATCGTTTGATGAAATGCCTTAGGAATGGCTCATAAGCAAAACCTATATGCTGAGATTGTCAGATTGCTTAATGTTAACCTGAAGAACAACAATTCAGCAACTAGTGCAACATAGTGATCATATCATAAGCAACACATTTCCAATTTTAAAATGTATATTCCATAGCAAAGTTCGTTCTAGTTTTTTCTTACATAGAACTCACTATCAAACCATCTGATTATTGCTAAATATGACTTCAGTATCAAAAGCCGTGACACTGAGCAGATGAGTCTTAAGCATCTACTATATATAGGATGATAAGTACACTTGGAGAACCCAAATTACAATAACACAACAATTAAATAGTTGACGATCGTTTCACTAACAAAGTTAACGTCGTCGGGGGATGAATAATGCATGACATTAAGCTGATAGCTTGTACAGAAAACTATCTACAATAACTACCTAAAGCCGTTTTATAGTTTTTTCAGGGTTATTCACGTGTAATTTGATTTTTTAAAATGATAGACCATGTGCATAGCAAAGCATACGAAAGATATAACCGGAAGTATATGAAAAGCAGAATGGTGAAAACATTGCCCCTGCAGATGTAGAACGATGTAATAAATACCTGTTAATACAAAAGGCAATGTAAATACGCAACTCAGGTATTGGATACAGAACAGACGTCGTCAGTATATGCATATTTCGTGCTAAATCATTAATTCAAAATTATGGACTGTATAAAAACATCGAAAGTTGCATCACCACCAACAGATACATATAAGCTCCACTCTCGTAGCACCATTAAACTAATAATTCCTCTAGAAAATAAAGTGCAAAAGGGTTGTTGAATATTGCTTAAAAAACTGAACAAGCATATATTGAGCCTGTGGTACATATTTCTATAGATAGGTACTCACCTCCGAACAAAAGCAAGTTTTATGCAAGGCAACCATTACATTTATGTAATTTAATTACGGCAAAGTAACATAAAAGGTCACCATCCGTCAAAATAAACTGCAATTCTGAATGCGGAGTCATTTCCATAAGTGTCGTCAAAATAAGACCTCCCATGTATATTTAGATACATTGGCATCGAATTAGTGATTGACTTTGAGACAGGTGTTTCCAAGAGACGAAAAACCCTCAAGTACGGAGACCTTCATTTCTCTAGAGAGGTAGTGGTAAATAGTCTCAGACTGATTCCGATAGCAATATCGCCAAGTGTTCTCGGGAATGATCTTAAAAACGTTAACAAATTTGGCGTAAGATAACAGTTGTATCAAACGATTCAGGAAGCTCGTTTAGGCCCCACGTACTTAAAGATGTTTGAGCCTACTTTCTTTGGTACTCAGGGTATCTTATATGAGTGGATGATCTCCTTTGAGAGGAGTTCAAACCGCTTCAGGCCAAGGTAATAGTAATAAGAATGATAATAACAACATTTGCAGGGATATGTCGATCAATCGATGTTGATTAGTGTCGGGACAGATGTTTCAAAAAACCAAAGGGCTTCCGATGCTTACAAAAATCAGGTGATTTCAACGAGAAACCACCTGAGGTATATAGTTAGATCAATCTATCTCAGATAAATACAGACTACATACTATCCAGTACCTACCTTTCTAAACTGTGTTCATGTTTGGTGCAACAGCTTATAAAGAGATAGGTGATGCAGTTGTAAAAGCTCTCTATGAGGGGCTAGTAAAAAAATGGGAATTTCAAATGTTATTATGTTTACCTACTACAAATTCTTCCCTGAGTCTGTTCTGGAGAAGCACGAATGTAAATTGTATTAATATCAGAGTGTGCTTGCGGATCAGCGTGGTATATATATATATAGGACCAGATCTAAGAATAGTGGGTAAATTGTCCAAACAGGCAAGGTTGATCAACATAACCAATCAGCACACCAATGAGTTGGAGGCAAGGTCTTAAAAATTTGTTCGGAAACCTTGAGATACGAGTGAAGGACTTGAAAGTTGTTATGATGCCAGAAATAAAGTCTCCAGGTCTACTTTTCAATAAATTACTTTACATGAAATTTTATCTTATTGAAAAACTCCAGACTATATATATATATATATATATATATATATATATATATATATATATATATATATATATATATATATATATATATATATATATATATATATATATATATATATATATATATATATATATATATATATATATATATATATATATATATATATATATATATGTATATATATATAATCATTAACTTATTTACCCTAAAGTGTTGAGTGTTTACAATTTATGTACAAATCTCGCCCACTTATTCTCATCCTTGGCCATAAGTCTTCCTTCGTTCCAATTTCCGCCCCTCCTCTCCAAACATTCTGCCACCACTTTGTTCCATATTTTCCTTGTTCTGCCTTTATGTCTTTTTTGAACATTTCTTGCCTGCCCCACTTCCTTCACTTGTCCCTCATCTCCCATCTATGGCAAGTGTCCAAACCACTTGAGTTGTTACCTATTTATACTGCCCCCTATTACTCTTCGTTACTCTTTTGATCCCTCTCCGATACTTCATATCGATAGCTTGTATTCTGTTCCCACTGTCTGCTTATTACAAAACCTTCACATTCATATAACAAAGTAGGCTTAAGTACTCCTCTATATATAGATATTTTTGTTCTGACTGATGTCAGTCTATTTGCATGTTCCACTCTTTCCTGTACTTCCACTCCGTTTCCTCCATCCAGCTGTATTTTTACTGCCAACTACTTAAAGATATTCGTTTGTTCTATTGCTATATTATCCATTACAACTGTTGCCACTGCATTATTTTTTCCTGTCACCATTATTTTGGATAACTCTATGTGTAATTTTAAATTTCTCTGTATTAGTGCTCCATTATATATCTGCAGATTTTGTTGTAGTTCAACTTCGTTTTTTGCACAAATCGCAATGTCATTGGCAAAGTCACACTCTGCCAACGATATTCTTTCCATGTTTTTGTATCCCACTATTCGTTTCTTTATTTTGCCTTTTACCTCCAACATTACATCATCCAATACTAGACATCGGACTCAAAACGCCCCCTGTCTTAGTCTCAAACTCCCAAAATAAAAATAGCGACCATAGGTGGACTAATATCGGACATCCCTGAGCTGTGCTACGAGATCACAAACAAACACACATACAATCACACCTCAACAGATAACACTGCTCCTTACGTCGCAGATTAAAACCATTATGTGTTATAATAGAGTGTCATAAATAACTTCAAGTTTATAAAAAAAATAGTTTAAACTAAAAACATAACGACATACGTTAAAGCAATTTGAGTTTATTACGGATTTTAAAATACAAATATGGTACAAAAATTACTGTATTTTATATTTTTGCGTAGCCGGATTCTCGCGGGAGCAGAAAACGCTTAATTTTACTAACAGAATTACTGTAGGCAGTTAGATCATAAAAATCATTGATATTGCTACTAAAAGCTTATTTATGGAACTTTTACGCCACAAGCAAGTCTAGCATAGACTTCGAAATTGTTGGTTGTAATTTTCTTTTATAATAGCGCCTTCGCCTTTTGTTGTCATTAATAAAAATTGATTCCAAATACAATTATAAATTATAAGATATGATGAAACATTTGAAGTTTAGATAGCAGAATCTCGACATTAAGGTCAATTTTACACTAAAAGATGTATTTTATAGTTCTCTGCATTTTCTTATAAGCAAACTTTGGTACAAGCGTGGCTCGTGCAATAAAATTATATATGTGGGTACGCGCGGTGTATGTGTGTGAGAGAGAGAGAGAGAGATTCTGCATGTATGTGCGCACGGGAATGCGTGCCTATGTTTATGAGTTTGACAGTATATTTGGGGTACCTGCTAACAATTTTTATCATTCATTGATTGTTGTTGCCCTTACTTGGTGAAACTGGTTCATACTACATACAGACTTGGAAACTACTTCTCTGGCTACACCTACAAAAACGAAAACCAACAGTGAAGCCAGAGAAGTAGTCTCCAAGTCTGTATGTAGTAATTTTTTGTATTTTATTAAGTTTTGGTGTAATCCTTTCGCGTGAAACGTATCTTAGTTGATATGTAGAAAACTTTATAATTTTCTACATATATAAGCACACTTGAAGAACCCAAACCACCACAACACATTTTAGAAAACCTGACGATCGTTTCACTAACTAAGTTAGTGTGATCAGAGGAGGAATAACTCTAAATATCTTATATCCACAACTCTATTTATATTCTTATGCAGGTAGTCAATCACTAACTATTTAGGGAGGTTGAACGGCACCAAAATTAACATATTTCGTTTGGCCAAAATAGCAGTATTCTTTTATTATCTATCGGACGTGCTTCCGCCTGTATTTATTTTACAAAGCAAAATATCAGGAGACTGCTCATAGACGGCGGAGCGAGATTCATACATTTTTGTTACTACTATATATATATATATATATATATATATATATATATATATATATATATATATATATATATATATATATATATATATATATACTTTCGATGGCGTTTAGCTGTCCTAGTTGTCTAACATTTTTTATTAATTTTAGATGCTCCTCATTATCGAGGTGATTAGTATCTCACATATGTCGGGAGACGGAAGATTTATCTATAGCACCGTATCCTAATTGTGCTAAATGTCCTTTGAACCTAATTCCAATAGCTATTTTTGGTTGTTCGACGTATTTAAGATCATAATCTTACAACTTATTTAATAAATTCCCGACATTTTGGCCCTACTATCCTTGTTTTTTGGGTTACCTAGCAAGTTTTTTGAAAGTATTTTTTGGCGAAATTGTCAGTTGCAAATTGTTTTCTTTAAATGCTATCTAGACCTCTCGTTATTCGAGGCTTAAATGGTAAGCAAACAAAGTTTTTTAGGCTTTATCTCTTCCAAAAGTCGCTAACATTTTCTTTGTTTTTTGTTTGTTAATTAGTTTCTGCACCAGGCAAGAAGTGTATCCGTTATATTTGGCCACGTTCTTAATATACTTTAATTTTTTGGTATGTCTACTTTTACTTAAAGGAAAATTAATTAACCTGTTTACTAAAATATTTAGACTGTCCATTTTTTGTGCGTACGTATGATGTGAGTCATTCAAAATGTAGCATAGAGTGGTGGTTTCCTTTCTATGGACAGCGAATTCTAAAGTGTCTTTATTTTTGATAACTAGTACAGCTAGAAAGGGTAATTTATTTTCAATTTCTAATTCGTGAGTAAATTTTATAGAATCAAATTTACTGTTTAATTTGGAAATAAAATCTTCTATTTCGCACTACCAAAATATCTCACACTCTAGGAAAATACTCACTCTCACTTTCAAGATCTGTTTCACATCTACTCAAGAAAAGGTCTGCAATAAATGTCGATAACGGGTTGTCCATTCCGTGCCTTGGGTTTGTTCAAAAAATGCATTGTTTAATACAAAGGTTTGTTAAAGTTAACAACTATTTGAAGAGCTTTTCATTTTTAACAACTCTTCTTAATACGTTAACGTTTGCTTCGTAGGGACGCTAGGAAATAATGGGGTTACATACAACGAAATCAGTACCTCAATTCAATCAATTTAACCTTTTTAATTCTATTAATAAATTTAAGTGAATTTGTTACCGAAAAACTTTTTTCTTTTACGGGCAAGCTTTTAAACTCATTTGTCAACCATTTTGCTAAACTGTATGTCGGGGAATCTATGGCCGAAACAATAGGTCTCATTGTTTTTCCCGGTTAATGAATTTTAGGGAGACCGTATATTTTGGGGACTTTAGGATTTGCAACTTGTAACTTTCTTCCTAAGTCTTTTGATATAAGGTTGTAATAATTCTTTAGACTCTTTTTATCGTACAAAATCATTTTTGGTAGCGGGTTTTTATTTAGTTATAATATTTTATAAGAATGAGATTGACCTCCCGATCAAGGGGTTAAAATTTTAAAAAAAGTTCGGGATGCAGCAAGTGCGTTATGGTAATGAATTTTTATTAAATTCTTCAAATTTAAATAAGTCAATTTTCCATAAACTTATAAAGTTTAATTTTGTCATCTAGTAAGGCCTTTCCCAAGGAAACACACTCACCAAACTTCAATAAAATAGCTTTGTAATTTTCGGAGTAAAAATTTTTTTTCTAAAAAAAATAAAAATTTGAATAACTCAATTTTTTATACAGCTGGAAAGTTGAATTTAGGTGAGTAAGAAGGTGTTTCGCAAGGAAACATATCCGTCAAATTTTATTAAAATAACTTACTAGAACTCAAGGTTTTCATCCGAGTTGCAAACAAATTGTACAGTCTTACAGCGCTAAAAGTAAAACAAAGATGACGAGTGCCTGGGAATCGCTAGTGCCTCTGAAGGCCTTATGTACTCCAGAAGCCTTTTTACTAACTCAATTTTAGGGTAAGTTGGAGTGTAACTAACCATGACACTGTAAATAAAGGCAGCAAAATGTAACTGGCTACTGTCGACCATACTGTGCTACCCCAACTCATTTACCTTTGACGTTATGTGATCATATTTTAGTAAGTCTACGGCAATAATTTTGCACCACATTGTGTCGGGCTTCACGACTCACGAAACTGCCATACACAAAGTCACAGAATGCAATAACGCCAAATAATCAATCAAGATAATTTTCATATGATATAATAATAAATGGCGATTAGACCGCAGTACCTTCAAATAAAGATGTTTCTTTAAGATAGAGTTCAGATGATCTCTAGATGTTGATTAAGCCTCTGTATATACACACAGGTTCTTTGCGGTTTTTACAACAAGTAGTTTCACGTCATCCAGCCTCAAATTAAGGTCAGAGTTAGGTCCGCTAGCAGAAGGTTCACGCAAGTAAATCACCAGCGACTGACAAGCATTAAGTTTAAGATTGTGGCGAGATGAAATTACACTTACACAGCAATGTAGCATTCACACGGCTTGAAGCTTAAATATAACTGTGTGTCATCAGCATAGCGTCGAATGAATCTGTGTTGAATACAAGCAAGATACCAGAGTTATAGACGTAATAAATAAAAGAAACAAAGTCTTGATCCTTGAGGTACGCCTAAAGAAAGAGACTGCATCGATAACATATATTGTCAACAATAACTCTCTGACCTCTACCATTCAAGTAGGACCTTATCCAGCGTATAGACGACCTTGAAAACACGTCATATCTAAGCTTAGAGTAGGTAGTTGATATGGTATGCCTTAGGGTAGTCTAATAAAATTAGGCAAACCATTTTCTTGTTATCAATATGTTTTATTTTGTCATCCAGTTACATCTGTCAAACCACAAGTAGTACTGCACCCCCTTCGGAAGCCCACCAGGTTTTACGACAAGATGTCTGATTGACCCTCGATGCATTTGACCATCTGCCGAAACATATTTTTTTCTAAAATCTTCGACAAAGCGGATAAAACGTACGTAAAAAGTTGTAGGTGACAAAATTTCTGATGAAGGCTTACAAGAGCTGTTTCTCAAACAGACGCAAATGAGTATCTTTTAGAACAACAATTTGCTAAGTGTGTAATATACTTATCTATGAAAGGTCTAAACAAGGACAACCTGTCAATAAAAATGTGTCCAATGCCATTAGACATGAAAAGCAAAAGATCATGTACTTTCTCCAGGCTAACCAGCGTAAAACCGAAACAGGTCCCCACTTATGAGCTGAAGATTATGATAAAACTGAATCATAGTATGAAAGTCGGAACTCATCTGGTACTTGGAACAGATATAATCATTTACGTCGTTAGGATTTGATAAATATAAGGGTATTTGCCTCTCAAGATCGCCACTCACGCGTGACTAATTCATTATACTGTTTCACATTTTCGTTTAAATATTTACCGACCGGTGAGTTAATCAGGGCTTTAAACGACCAATCACAGCTTCAAAATATGTAGTTGTCATGGAAAAAGCCCGAGTTATATACTGTGATTGGTCGTCTGAAGCCTTGATTAACTAACCGGCCGTTAGATATTTAATCGAGCTTTGTGAAACTGGATATAAGTGTTCTCCAAAAAAAGTTTGAGTCACGACGTCGAAAAGCAAACTCCAAGAAAGATCGCCTCTATTGTCTTAGATATTTTAGTGTAAAATTTCGAAGGTCTTTATATCTGTTCCAACTGTCGGTATTCGTAGATCCCCTAAATTTGAATAAAACCTAACAATGTTATACAATCGCGACAATTAGACAGAAAGTTTATATATATATATATATATATATATATATATATATATATATATATATATATATATATATATATATATATATATATATATATATATATATATATATAATATATGTATATATATACAAAAGTATAAATAGTAAATGTCAGCCATCTATAAATTCATTGTTCCTATGACTATTTTAAGCAAAAGGTGCTTAAGCTACTTGAGGACAAGGATGATGGAATTTTTAAGAGGCACTTTCTGTAAACATATCCAAAGAAAGTTTGTCTGGGATCCTCCCTCAAAGGTGCTCTCGAGAGCACATAATATAAATACAATTTTAGTTGACAATCGTTCAGACTATGTATCCTCTAATCACGCTAACCCTGATAGTGGAACGATTGTTAGATCTTTAAAATATGTTGTGGTGAATCGGGTTCTCCAAAGTGTACTTGGCATGTCCAATTTACAGGAGTTTATACGAAGAAATGCCTCGTTTTTATTAATTTGTTTCTTTTATTGTAAAAGCACTGTACTCGTTGGTGTGTAAGCCCGCCCCTGCACAATTATCATACTTCGGGGTACGACGGTTGTCTACTTTAGTGCCATTATAAATATCATTAATAACATTTTAATAGTATATTCCTTTGTTATCGAAACACCCTTTAACAAAACTCTTACAATTTTTTAATAAGATTCGGAACAGTGAAGTTTCAACTGTGTTGTAGCCTTTAGACAATATTTATTTAATGACGTCACTTTTAATATAACATTAATTCCATTCATGTTCTCTAAAGAGCACTTCTGTATTTCATTATTACGTTTGTGTTCACTGGATGGTTTAATTCCGAGCACAAATTTGCTCTTAAAATTCCAGCACATCAGATTGGGACTACGAAAAAGAATATGCGTTTAAATTTAATGAAAATGTAAATTACTTTTTGTATGCATAATTCAGTGTGGTAGGAATCTGACGACGTTCTGACTATGTTTTTGAATATGCATGATCGCTGTTCATTAGGGCTGTCATATTCAGGTCTACTAAACTTAGTGTAAAGTTCCGAATTCAATGAATATACAAATGTCAATAGTAAGTTATGTGTTGTTGAGTAGTAATTCAGATTAACTTTGAAAATTTACACCCTGTTATACTGTGTGTTCTAGCGAAAATGGTCTCGAGCGTTGTATGAAAAACTATGAACAGAGTGATTCTCAACATTTGCTTAATTACACACGTTAGTAGGGCCCCACATTATAAAGACGTTTTCATGTTTCCGGTACTTACGGTTATACCAGAAGTATAAACCAACCTGCTTATTTTAAATAGAACACCTATATGCAATTTTGCAAAATTAATGTTTTCTGTGTGCCCAATTTTTGTAAGAAGGCAATTGACAAATGTCTTTTTGGAAGGCTAATACATTTTTGACAATTTTTATACGAGTAGTTGTAGTTAAATGTTGACTTTTACCTGCAATAATGGGTGGATAAGTCAGTTCAATAGACCCTGAGTTGTTGGCAGTTTCATCTATTAGCTGCCCCGTTTCGTTGCCTTGGTCCTTTGGTTCCGATTGAGAAACATCTAGGTGGATGCCAAAATCATGTTCTTTAAAATTATGACGATTCAGAGGTACTAACCCTCTGTTTCTAAAACCATTGCCAGGAGTATCTATTGTAGCAGCTCTGTTCTAAGCTTTTCAAAAGATGCCAGCTATTGCATATAGAGAAACAGTACTCAACTCATTTTCGCAGAGCAGTTCTAAATTTCCTGAGCAGAGTATCTTGCCAGGGGAGACATAAAACCCACATCTGGAGGCTGCATTTTGTGAGTTCAATGTGGCGGTAGACAAATGCTTATTACGTTTCTTTGCTTGGCTAAATCTATAGGTTCCATGTCCCTCGTCTGGGAATAGTGACCGTACAATAGAAGCAGAATGGGGCATAAGCAGTGGGCTTCGTGAACTTGATAAAATGAGCGAACAATTTAGTGAAAATATCAGTTTGTACCAAGCCTGATTGATGACATGCTGCAATCTCTACAGCAGGAGCTCCAAGCTCAACTCCTCCTTCATGTACTTTCTCGGGAAAATTAAAAGTGGTGGAACATACACACGTGAAGCATTCACGCATGTGATAACGATAATTAATTTTCCCCTTTCAGCTGACGTGAGTGATGAAATTTTCTTTTTTTCTACTACAGCGATTACTTTACTATCTTTTTGTTGCACCACAGTGATGCCAATTTCATTGACATTAAACACAATTTGGGAGGAATTTGTGATATTTTTTTTTTAATTCTGACTCATATAGATCAAAAAATGTTGAGACATTCTCGGGAGTGAAAGATTTAATCGGAGCAGTTGAGATCCGTTGAAGAGTTCTCATGGAAGGCTGTGAGTGCCTATCAAATAGACGCAACAATTTCTTTCCTGACGATTTGTTATTAGGGTTAAAGGGATGAGTTATACCATTTCTAATTTCCATCCAACTGCAGCCCAAAAAACGCAGTTCAATTGCTACTGCGTATTTAACCAACTGTTCTTCAAGATTTGGATAAAGAACTGTCTTCTGACAACTCTCAAATTGACAAGTTCTTGTGAACTTTTAGTATATTTATATTTGCGGCCTTTAAATATCCCATATGCCTATTTATAACAGCGTTGATAGCCCTTGTCATGTCATTGGAGTTCAAATTAAGATTATAAGTTTCACTTCATTTCCACACAAGATTAGGATGTAATATATCGAGATATTTGACAATATACATCGCCAAGTGCGCAAACTGAAACTATGAAGGTATCTATTATTGTGTGTTTATTTACTATAAATTCTCGCTTTAAGATGTCACTGCATAACAACAAACTTGGATTGCTGTCTCAAATCAGGCTACTATCTTAAATTTGGTTTATTTACTTTATGAGATATATAACATGAAATATTGATAAATTATTACGCCCCTGATAAAAACATAAAATATTTAAAAATATTGTCTATTATTTATCACTGCAGAAAATCTTACTAAAGCAGAAAAAGTGGAAATTTTCAAACTTGTTGCTGATTATGTGCGCTTAACAAGAGAATCTGCACGTTAATTCAATGCAAGGCATCCTGGTCGCCCTAAAACAAGTAAGATTGTCTTTAAAGAAAACAAACCTTTCAATAAACCTGAAAATAAAAATTAACAAAAAACAAAACCCATTCAAAGATACCCAGAAAATCAAGTTATTTTGAATTTGTTTAGAATTTGTTAAAGGAAAGCCGTAAGGCAACTATTGGGACAGTATCACGTAACTGAAGATTATCTGACGTCGGCATAAGAAAATTACATTTATACCGGAGTTTTTTCACACGTTAGAATAAGGTGACAATGAAAGAAAGTTGAATACTGCTTGTGGACTCAATGCGATTATTTTAATGGCAGCAACTTTCTGAACAATGTTCTGCAGAGAATCCTCACTGGATTATTAACTGCAGAAAGCAGTATCTCAGAAAATCTATGAATGGTGTGAAACATTATATAATAGAATAATAGGGCCCTTCTTTTTTAATTATAATTTGTCTGCCTATTGATTATTAGATTAGAGTTTTAAATAATGAACTTTGGGAATCACTACATGAACTCCCAATTCATATGCAACAGGATATGAGCTTTCAGCTAGATGGAGCACCAATTCATAATGCAGTCATAGTCAGACAATTGCTAAATCAAAGCTTTCAATGAAAGTGGATAAGTCCTTTAATTTTCCTGTCGCCTAGATCTCCCGGCGCAGCTCCTCTCGATTTTTATTTATGGGGAAATATTAAGGCAAAAGTGTACAAAACCAGTGTGTAAAATTTACAAAAACTCCGTGACCGAATAACTCAAGCTTGTCGGAAAGTTACACCAGTTGAATTACGTATAATAATAACTACCAATAGAAAAAAGATTGAAAAATGTGTATTATTAAATGGCGATTTAGTAGAGAAAACCGTTATTAAACCTGAAATGTTATTATTATTTTGTTTTTTATTTCTTTTATTTCTGTGAATAAAATTTAAAATAACTATCTTGAACATTTTTTTGCGTTAATTTTTACTTTGTTTTCAGACAAACTTAGATTTGAGGTTTTGGGGTGATTCCGAACAACTTTTTTAACAAAATCGTTTGAAAAAAAAATCCATGATAATATTACTTCAATCTTTTGCGATAAATTTTGATCACGGTTATTTTCTAACGTTAAAATGTTATTTTCCATTCAAAGAAAGTCCACAAGCCTTACGTATAGAACAAAGACTCTTTAAAATTCGCTTAAAAACATAAATGTTATTATTGAGTTGTTACTATTTCAAGTAAAACACACTGTACATATACATATAATATATATGGTGAGGAGTGCAAACCACAAACTATTAGTTTGTAATTTCTACCCCTCACCATTTCACCCCCAGCACTTTTTTTTCCATTATCAACCCCCATCATTTTTCGACGGAAATTCAAGTTTGGCGGTACAAAAGGTTGAGTTTAAAAGTCATAGACCGTTACACAGACTGGGAATTTAATAAAACTTAAATAAGCATGTCTTAAACATTTAAATGTTCATATTGTTTCCCATTTTCTTGCTGACATCAAATTAATCTTATGAAAAACTCATCTCTGACTCTATTTATAGCCTCCGATGTGACGTTCTTAGTTTACGTGGTTATACTTTCTTTAAGTTTCAAATCCAAAAGTTGTGCTTTGTACACTCTGTTTTTCAGAGGCTTACACAAGATAAAGTCCAGAGGTATAAGATCTGGTGATGTCGCAGGCCATTCTACGAAACCTTCTTCCTATACACTTTTGTGGGAAGCTTTCATTCAAATACTACGGTACACGAAGAGCATAGTGGGGTGATGCACCATCTTGTTGCAACCATATCGTTTGATTTGGACTATTTCAATCAAGTGCATTGTGAAATAACTCTACTGAGGCTGAAATAAGTTGGTCCCTTAGCATTTCCGTTAAGGTTTTCATTGAAAATAAGTCCACTTACTTGCTCCCCAACGATACCAGCCCAAACGTTGACTTTCTCAGGGGGTTGTGTGTGATTATCTGCATTTTCGCGATTTACCTCGCCATTTAAAACAAATGTTGTTTCATCAGAAAAAATAGTTCCTGCGGAAGAAATAATATTCTTATTTAGCATATCAAATATCTGCTCGCTAAATTATTATCTTCTATCCGAATCACCGTCAATCAGTTCTTGTAAATGTCCTGTTTTATATGCATGCATTTGCGCTGTTTCTAAAGTTCTTAAAACAGTTGAATGACCCATACCATTTTCACGTGCCACCGTCGATGCGTCCAAAATGTTGGACTTTCTTGAAAAGCCAATTAAACATCATGTTGTCATTAACATAAGCGGGCTTCCTGCACAATGTTTTAACGTGTACAACTTCGCGAAACTGTGCATACATTTTAGAGTGATGCGAGAGCTCGACGTACTTTGTATTAAAAAGACTAACAATTTCTGCTTGGGATCGGCATTTATCTCCAGAACCAATAATCGTTAATATTTTGTTTCGAAGGGTTTCAGTTAAATAACGCACTTTTATGACTGAAGCCGCAATAGATTTTACACTTCACTGACAACTGTTTTAGCAAAGTTTGATCTCACTAGCGCGCACCTCTAACATCTGGCAGAATGAAGGTGAAATAATTAAAAGTTATTTTTGAACCTGCAAGAACTGATAGACATCAGTGAGGAAGATAACCAGTTGCAGATAAACAAATTATCTGGTCCTGAATGCAATGTTTTTTGATAAGAGATAACAGAACCAAAATGTGTACTTACTATAACAGCCATTTAATGCTATTATATAAAATTAAAACAAAAATGCAACTTTCGTGAACGAAAACTGATCCTGCTGATGAAAATGTAAGAAATCTATTTGTTGTTCGTTTCTAATTGAGATCCAGCATTATTTTTGCGGCAGGTTGTTTGCAAAAATTATTCATTATCTTGGACCATTTACTAGCTCTGAATTTCAAAATAAACGGTTAAGTTTAATAATTGGTCATTAAACTTCGACCCTGTGTACCGGTTTATGAGTTTTGGGCTCAAATTTTTGATACCGTCATAAAAAAATATGTTCTTTATATTTCCGTCAAGAAAATGATAGTATTTGAGAAAAAAGTCAACAAGGGGTGTAGGTTAAATGGTGAGGAGTTATAATTACAAACTAATACTACACGGTCTGAAACAAAAAGATTTGTTGACATCTCCGAGCGTATTTCATAAAAAACGTTTATCTCTCCGCAATATGAGTTTTATTCCATAACTGCGGGTCGCAATGTATATACAAGGTGGCGCACTGAAAACGAAACAGACCGATTTGCGTCCAGAGAAATTTTTTTTAAGAAACGCTGAAACACGTCAATTTTAATATTGAGGGGGACATGTTTTGACATAAAACTCAACTTTGTCACATCAACCCCTTAAGGGTGGTGATAACAACCCTTACATTTTAAATAGGGAACATGGGTCGAGTGTTACATCGTTTGAAAACTATTTTCTTTATGAATTCGGCACACAAATTTCTTGGAAGTTTTATCAACTCGTTTAAAAATTATTCACGGTTAAAGATGCAAAAGCGCATTTTACTCATTCCGATAAGAAATGTGCTGATAGTCTATGTTCTTGATTTGTAAACAAAAAATTGACTATCAGAATATTTCTAATCGGAATGTGAGAAATGCGGTTTATTATTTCAGTTTATCGGTCGGTTTGATACTTGATAGTACTACCGAAAATTAATTTTACAATGGTGTATTATGTAGAAGAAAGGGTTGAAATAATTACTCTTTTTTTTTCAAAAACGATGATTGGTGCCAACCGTGCAGCAAATTTGTTTAATGAACGACATCCGAACAGACATGTTAACACAAAATACATTTTGGAGTTAGTTGCAAAGTTTCGACAAAGTGGTTCAGTAGCCAACAAGAAACGGGATCCTGAACGTGAATTTCCGGTTAGAAATGATACTACTGAGATTGAAGTTTTAGGACAAATTGCTGCAGACCCAACTTTGAGCATGAGAAAATTGGCCACTGTTTCAAGCATCAAAATAAGAACTATTCAGCGAATATTGAAGCATCATAAATTTCATCCGTATAAAATTCATCTTGTACAACAACTGAATGAAGATGATTTTAATCGGCGGCTGGAGTTTTGTGAAGTTATGACTGCACGAATAGCTGATAACGGGAACTTTCTGTTCAATAGCTGTTTTTCAGACGAGTGAACGTTTTTATTAAACTCTACAGTCAATCGTCATAACTGTCGTTATTGGGCAGATAATAATCCAAGAAATCAAACTCAAACTTCACAGAAACTGAATATCTGGAATGGCATTTTTGGAGACCGTTTAATCGGACCAATTTTTCTTGATGGCAATTTGAGTGGCGAAACGTATTTGAAGTTACTACAAGATATCGTTTACCTTCTACTAATTGACATTGTTGAAAATGATGATCGCTATCAAGAAAATCAATTCGTGTTTCAACAAGATTGAGCTCCTCCGCATTTTTCAAAACGCTTTTAACAGAGAGTTTTCAGGACAATGGATTGGGCATAGAGGTGATATTGAGTGGCCTCCTAGAGCACCGGATTTAACTCCTTTAGACTTCTTTATATAGGGCTATTTAAAGAGTAGAATTTACGTAACAGAACCGAAGTCTCTGGAAGAATTACGACGACGCATTGTTGAAGAATGCCGTCTAATAACTCCACAAATGCTCCAGAATGTCAAAGCCCGTTTTGAACAAAATTTGTACTTTTGTATGGAGGCTGGTGGTCAACAATTTGAACACTTACTTAACTGAATAAGCATTTTTGAACGTTTGGTTTTGTTTTTTAGTTTTTTTTTACTAATTAGTGCATTTCTTATCACAATGAATGAAATACGTTCTTGCAATTCCAACTGTGAATAATTTCTAAACAAGTTGACAAAACTTCAAAAAAAAAATAGTGTTCTGAATTCAGAAAAGAAAGAGCTTTCAAATGATGTAACATTCTACCCATGTTCCCTATTTAAAATATAAGGATTGTTATCACCCTCAAGGGGTTGATGTGACAAAGTTGAGTTTTATGTCAAAACATGTCCCCCTCAATATTAAAATTGACGTGTTTCAGCGTTTCTTAAAAAAAAAGATTTCTCTGGGCGCAAATCGGTCTATTTTGTTTTCAATGCGCCACCCTGTATATATATATATATATATATATATATATATATATATATATATATATATATATATATATATATATATATAAACACATAAAATGTAAACTGACCCCAGATCTGGGCTTTAGGGGGCCTAGTTCGCGCTCGTTTGAAGAACTTTTTTCAAAACTTATCTCTTCATTAGTGATTTTTTTACAAACAACAAAACTAAAAACATTAAATTAATAGCATGGAGCTACGAGCTAGGCATTTATTTGACAACAAAGTTGTCTTCATCAGTGGCTATCGCCAACAGTTATAGGCGGTTAATGATGACGACAACTTCATTGCCCAAATACATATCTAGCGCAAAACTCTGCTATTAGTTGTGTGATTTTTTGGGGTGATTCAGCCTCATGTTTTCGTTTCCACCCACAGCGTCTAAACTCGATATTGTAGCTACAAGAAAGAAAATTACCAAGCCTTGCGAAATATATTTTCATCAGCGCGCCCCATTATTATTGAACAGTTATTATCCGAGATAGCTTAACACTCTCTGTCATGTCATTTATAGTGTATTCTGGCTCGGGATCGCTAATAGCAAGTTCGACTAAGAGAATAATAAGCAGGCTGAAACTCCGAACAGTAATTTACGTCCCATTTCTTTAACCTACAACCCCAAATGTTCAGGAAATTGATTCAGAGTAGGCGGTGGAACGTCAAAATCATAATAACGTCAGGCGCGTTTCATCCTGTAATCTACTGTTTCAGGTCATTGGCCATTAGCTTATGAAACTTGAACCAATTATGCTGTAAATTGAATAGTATAAATTAATCATGTATACAAATGATTTATTAATTACTCCGGTCATTTAAAGTGCTACTGCTAAAACTATGTCAATTGCTGGTTTTCAATAATATTATACGGGGTGTATTTAAATGAAGAGGTGAAAATGATTTTAGAATTTTTTTGGTGAAAATGAGTTTATTTAACCTAACATACCTATATTCCAAAGCGCATAATAAAAGAGATGCAGAGTGTCAACATGACAAATAAAAAATTGTTTTTCCTTAATAATTTCCAAAGTCTCAGCCAGACATGTTTAAAATAGTATAGCGATACACTTTTTCAGCAGTAAGGTGCGAGAACTTAAACGGATCGGAAGTGCCTAGTGTGAAAACAGCCTACGGTGATAATAATTATCGTATTACAATGAATAATGAAAAAGATCGTGAACCACCTGACAAAGCAAAGAAAAAGGACCTATTGAACCTAGACTGGAATGAAATTATGGAAACAGGCGAGGAAATAGGAGATAGACTAGGAAACACCACAGAAAAGTATGTAGGAAACTTATTAAAAGGTAATGAAGTAAAAACAAGCGAAATGGGAGACAAATATGTACGTACAATCGATAATATTATTTACAAAAATAGAAAATTAGGACAGAATGTAATTAACCCTGCAGATAACATTGCGGAAAACATTCAAAATACTAGTAACCTTGTTAAAGATAAAGATACACCAATTAACCTTGATAAAACAGAAAAGAGACAGATAATTTTATATTCAAAGAATGATAACGGTAATAACGGTACATTTATTGTTTACGTTGAAAATAAAAATGGAAATATCGGAAGATCTCATATTATCAGCACCTCCAAAATAATACAAAAAGCGGTACCTAACATATTAGATGAAACAATTAATATATCTAGTATTGGCAGAAATAAAATTAAAGTAATATTAAAAAACAAAGATTTCGCAAATAAATTGGTAATGTCAACGCATTTAAAATCACAAAATTACAGTGCATATATACCAATGTTTTTAGTACGTAGATTAGGGGTAATTAAAAATGTAGACTTAGAGATATCTGAAGAAGAATTGCGTAAAATAATAAAACCTATTTTCGGTCAGAACTTTGAAGTATTAGAGGTGCGTCGCCTAAATAGGAAAGTTATTAACGAAGAAACATCATCTGTAACGTACGTACCCACCGAGACAATACTAGTTACTTTTAGCGGCCTACTTCTACCTGATAAAGTAGCTATAGAAAAAATAATATTTCCAGTAAAAACATACGTACAAAAATAGTGCAGTGTCTAAAGTGCCTTCGATACGGCCACATTAGTAATCAATGTAAAGGTAGAGAACGGTGCAGCAATTGCGGTGATAATCATAATAATAAACAATGCGTTACCGATAATTCACCAATTTGCGTATTGTGCGTGGGAGAACATAGAGCTACCGATAGAGTAAGATGCCCTGAATATCAAAAACAAAAACATATTAAAAATATAATGGCACATAAAAATATATCCTACAAAGAAGCGAAAGAAAAATATGCAAAAAGCTACCTTAACTCCACTTTAACAGATACATCAACAAAAAATACAACAGCCAACAAAACACATAACATGAAACCAAATTCGACAAATATAACACCATATATATTGCCAAACACAACAAGCTCACAGCAATTATTACTAAATTCATTTATTTTTTCTGAAACACACAAACCAAATACAAACCGAGTACAATATAATAGAAACGAACACAGTGTAAAGCGAAAAATAATCAAAACACCACAATATAACCGATCTGCGTACAGTCAAGCACACAAAGACATCTTAGGCTTATCACAAAGCCTACCGGGAAATAGTGGTGTAAATGAAATAACTTTTTCACCGTCTACAGCTTATAACCAAGAGAATGCTATGGTATATGAAGGACGACGCACTCAACAAATGTCTGTAAGGAACAAAGATAACGTTAGCGAGGCACTGGTTAACCTAGTTAAAGAGATATTAGCTCAAGAAAACAGAAACTCATTAGGAAAAGATTGGTTAGACGGCTTAAAAGCAAAGGTAGAATATATTATTTACAATCAAGATGCATAAATTAACCTTTCTGCAATGGAACGCTAGGTCATTATCTTCCAATAAAGGGCAGTTGGAAAATTTTCTTTTCGATAATCAGATAGATATCGCGCTAATTAGCGAAACGTGGCTTAAAGCAACAACTATTCTGAATTTTAATAATTATAACATTATTAGACAAGATAGAAGTGACGGGTATGGTGGAGTAGTCATATTAATAAAAAGACATATATTTCGAACAAATAAATCCAATTATCAACCCGATTGAGATAAATTGTGCAGCAGCCAGTATCAACATCAAAGGAGGAAATTCCGTATTAAATAAACTTAACATATACTCCTCATATATAACACCTCAAGCAGCCAGACGAATGACAAGCAGTGATTGGAAAAAATTCATTGGTCTTCTAAAAAAGCCCTTTATTTTAGGTGAAGACTTTAACTGCCATAACCAAGCATCGGGATGCACTTGGAACGACACCAGCGGCTCAAACTTACTAAGCGCTATCGAAGACAACAATTTAACTTTCCTTAACACAGGCAAGGAAACGTTGTTAATGACACCAAATAATACATCAAAATCCGCGATCGATCTGACTATTTGCACACCTAATGTAGCTCCTTGTTTTGAATGGTTCGTACATGATACTTGTTTGGGGTCCAATCATTATGCTATCACATATTCATGTAATATTAAGAATCACAGTTATAACAGAAATAATGGTAGCTTTGATCATGTAAATACTGGTGCATACTTTAGCTTAGTAAATAGTGAAAATGTAAATAGTGATCTAGATAAGCTTAAATATAAGTGGATTTTAAAAAATGTAAATTGGAATCTTTTCTCTTGCTTAGTAGCCAATGAAATTGAAACAGAAGAAGTTATGAATTAGTTATGATATGCTGCTTAACAGCATATACAAAGCAGGCGAACAAGCAATGCCATGCAAGAGGGAAGTCGCCAATGATAAATTCAACAAAATATGGTGGAACGATTCATGTCAGCAAGCAATCAAAAAGCAAAATGAAAGCCTCAAATCATATAAAAGACAACCCAACACGGAAAACTTTACAAAGTACAATCAAGCAGTGGCACAAACCAAAAAAATTATATTACATAGCAAACGGGCAGCATGGTCTCAGTTCTGCAATAAACTCAATAGAAGCACACCTCTCGAACAAATCTGGCTACAGATAAGAAAAATAAAAAATTTGCAAAAACCCAATACGTTTACAACGATAAAAGTGATGATTGGTGTTACAACATGCTATGCAAAATTACACCACCATCGGTCCCAGAACAAATCCTATTTGGACAAAACTGTCGAGCCAGTTGCCTTACAAGTGACATCACCATCTTAGAGTTAGAAAACAGCCTGAAACGCACCAATAACAGTGCACCGGGGGCAGATAGTATACACTATTCAATGTTATCTAACCTTCAACAAGACAACAAATACCTTCTTCTAAAAATATTTAATAATATCCTGCAAACAGAAGAATTTCCAGACTCTTGGAAGGTTTATATTAATAGATTTTTTCTAAAACCATAAAAAAAATATAGAGTATATAGATTCATATAGAGTTATATCACTTGGTTCGTGTGTTCTGAAAACATATGAACGAATTTTAAAAAATAAATTAGAATGTTGGCTCGAAAAAAACACAAAATGCCTACAACACAATTTGGTTTTAGAAGAAATTGCTCAACACTCGAGAATATAGCACATCTAGTAACAGACATCAATATATCCTTTTCAAATTCGAAATCCCTCGTAGCCTTGTTTTTGGACATAACAGGGGCATACGATAATGTTAACCTCAAAATCCTAAATAAAAAAATGAACAAGCTAAATATACCTAAATACATCACAAGAAAAATAATAAAACTTTACCAAAATCGAAAAGTCTACCTTAAAGTTACAATTTTAGGTCCCAGAATCGCCAACATGGGATTACCACAGGGAAGTGTACTAAGCACCCTTTTATACACCCTTTACACGGCAGACTTAGAAAGTACAGTCAAGAACGCAAGCGTATTACAATATGCAGATGATATTTGCATCTATGTAAAAAATACCACCATCGAAGAAGGAAAAAAAACTAAACACCTCAGCAAATGATGTAGAAATGTGGTGCCAAAATAGTGGTCTATCGCTGTCAATAAACAAGTCGACTGCATGTATATTCTCAAGAAAAAGGAAAATTACGCAAGAAAACATCAAACTGGGAAGCATACTATACCCTGTCAAATCGGTAATTACCTACTTGGGTATTACTCTCGATAGAAAATTGTTCTGGAGGGAACATATAAACAAATTAATTCCCAGAATTGAAAAAGCTATCAATGTGCTACGCATGGTGAGTCACATAAGTTGGGGAGCCGATCCAAACGTATCACTGATGATGTATAAAGCATACATAAGGTCTATTATTGACTATGGCTCTATTTTCTACGACCAAGCTGCAAAAACACACTTAGACAAAATAGAAAAGATCCAAAACAAATGCCTTAAAATATCAATCGGCGCTCTAAATAGCACACCAACAAACAACTTGCTAGCAGAATGTGGAGAAATGCCCCGTCAATATAGAAGAAAACACACTTAGACAAAATAGAAAAGATCCAAAACAAATGCCTTAAAATATCAATCGGAGCTCTAAATAGCACACCAACAAACAACTTGCTAGCAGAATGTGGAGAAATGCCCCTTCAAAATAGAAGAAAACTTCTACCAAGCCGAATGATTATTAAATGGTACGCTAAGGATAGCCAGCTTACGGGAAAAATACACCGCTTGCTTATAAGCGACTTTACAAACAAGTATTGAACCAAAAAAAAATCAGTATTGCTGGCAGAAGTATACAGTGACCTTCATGATATAACAACCCAAATTCACATAGATAGGCTAAACCCGATCTTCTAAATAAATTCGCACCTGTCAGAAATAAATACCAAATATATCGAAAACCTGTTACCATTTCCAATCCACGCTAGAAATATAATACTAAATCTCGAGCTGGACAAGTACAAAAATCCTTACTGCATATATACAGATGGCTCAAAGCAACAAGATGGTACAGCATGCGCGTTCTACGACCCACAAATCAAAATTTGCAAAATGTTAAAATTAAACAGCCATATGTCAATATATACGGCGGAGATGATTGCTATCTTAGAAGCCCTGAAATATATCCTATCAATCCAACACACTACGTTTATTATCTTGTCAGATAGCCAAAGTTGCATAAGAAAGTTAGAACACCTTTATACCACCAAATCAACTAACTACATTTTAAAAGCTATCAATGAATTCCTTGTGGACATTTCAAAACAATCAAAACACATAACTTTCTGCTGGATCAAGGGTCATTGCAGACTCAAAGATAATGAATGTGTGGACAGTTTGGCAAAATTTGCTATCGAATACGGGGAAGAAGGACCTTATTTATGTCCGTCAACCGATATTGACATCTACGCGAAGAAAATGTACTTTGAAAAGTGGCAGAAACATTATAAAGCAGACCGAGTTGGTAAATTCTACAAACAGCTTCAGCCAGACTTACAGAGAACGCCATGGTTCTACAACACCGATTTTAAAAAAGAATGGATCCGCATTATCTGTAGACTCAGATTTAACCATTTGCTAGTTCCTGCCTATCTAAACAAAATCAACCTAAGAACGAGTCCTATGTGTAAGTGTGGTGAACTGGGCGATTCAGAACATATGTTGCTGCAATGCCCCTTGAATCTTGCCAAGATAGATGCCTATGTAAGTCATATCTATAAAATGAAAATAGTGCAACTACCATTCAATTTAATGAATTTACTACAGGGAAGAAACTTAAACATATACAAATTGTTAATAGACCTGATAAAAGAAATTAGAATAAAAATATAAAATTGTCTGCATCGTATTAGAAATAAGAAGTTAAAATGTGTAATGTATATAACTTTAATATATTAAATTTAACTCCTTCTGTCTATCCCACTGTGAATATACCTGTGAATCCGTGGTCCGTCTTGTGTGTCTAGAAGTGGCCATGACAGACCCCTTGGTCCAAGTGTCCCCGTTTATAATCCCTAGTAAATAGATTTAAAAAAAAGTGTAAACAGCTCAAAAAAAGAATATCCGTCATATTTAAAACAAACAAAAACACAGAAATATTGTATGAAAATATATAAATATATAGTGTAAACAGATTTAAAAAAAAGAATATTTGTCATATTTATAACAAACAAAAACACAAAAGTATTGTATGAAAATATATAAAAAGTATCACAAAATGTAAACTAATAAATCTGTTATGTATGTATGTATATATGTGTATATATGTATATATCAAAAGAAAAGTAGCATAGAGATGGGATCCAAACCAAGAAGCCGGAAAAAATGTGCAAATGGTCTGACGACCGCAGCCATGAAAGAAGACAACACACACACACACACACACACACACACACACACACACACACACACACACACACACACACACACACACACACACACACACACACACACACACACACACACACACACACACACACACACACACACACACACACACACACACACACACACACACACACACACACACACACACACACACACACACACACACACACACACACACACACACACACACACACACACACACACACACACACACACACACACACACACACACACACACACACACACACACACACACACACACACACACACACACACACACACACACACACACACACACACACACACACACACACACACACACACACACACACACACACACACACACACACACACACACACACACACACACACACACACACACACACACACACACACACACACACACACACACACACACACACACACACACACACACACACACACACACACACACACACACACACACACACACACACACACACACACACACACACACACACACACACACACACACACACACACACACACACACACACACACACACACACACACACACACACACACACACACACACACACACACACACACACACACACACACACACACACACACACACACACACACACACACACACACACACACACACACACACACACACACACACACACACACACACACACACACACACACACACACACACACACACACACACACACACACACACACACACACACACACACACACACACACACACACACACACACACACACACACACACACACACACACACACACACACACACACACACACACACACACACACACACACACACACACACACACACACACACACACACACACACACACACACACACACACACACACACACACACACACACACACACACACACACACACACACACACACACACACACACACACACACACACACACACACACACACACACACACACACACACACACACACACACACACACACACACACACACACACACACACACACACACACACACACACACACACACACACACACACACACACACACACACACACACACACACACACACACACACACACACACACACACACACACACACACACACACACACACACACACACACACACACACACACACACACACACACACACACACACACACACACACACACACACACACACACACACACACACACACACACACACACACACACACACACACACACACACACACACACACACACACACACACACACACACACACACACACACACACACACACACACACACACACACACACACACACACACACACACACACACACACACACACACACACACACACACACACACACACACACACACACACACACACACACACACACACACACACACACACACACACACACACACACACACACACACACACACACACACACACACACACACACACACACACACACACACACACACACACACACACACACACACACACACACACACACACACACACACACACACACACACACACACACACACACACACACACACACACACACACACACACACACACACACACACACACACACACACACACACACACACACACACACACACACACACACACACACACACACACACACACACACACACACACACACACACACACACTTTTTCAGGTTTGGAAAAATAATATAGAAATCATTTATGGCTATCGCTTACTGCGCTATGTTATGCATTAACTTTTTTCGCAGCCTTCGCATACATCTTTCAGTAACAAAATAATAAATATTTGACTTTTCTGAACAAAACAATATACTCATTGAAAATGCTTTGAGTCAACCGCAAGGGAGATATTTTTGATTTTATAAATTAGTATTTCGGATTATACCTCCAGGGCTTTTTTATTAAGAAATTCAGATAAAATGATCCTGCTATGGTGACTTAATAGCAGAGCTATCTAGTAGATAAATGTCATTTTTAAACAAATAGTAATGATTAAAAATCAGGTTAAAAAATTATGAAGTGGTAATTGAATTTTTTTCTTTCTATTTCAATATTAAAGAGCTAAAAGATAGAGCAGAGAAAAGATTAAATATTTTAAAATACACTACACGCAGAAATCATGGTGCAGACATGTCGACTGCAATGACATTTTATCGAGAATACACTAGGTCTATCTTAGATTATGACTCTATATTTTATGGATCTGCTTCTAACACGCTATTAACAAAAATTGACAGAATCCAATACAAAGCTTTTAGAATCACAACAGGAGCAATCAAAACTGCTCCTGTACAATCCCTTTTAGTTTTAACAAACGAACAACCACTTTTTGTTAGAAGATTTTTGTTATCCTGTAAATTTCTTATAAAAAACTTTCGCTCAGACTCTCAGGACACGTTCATGAAAATTCAACAGCTAGCTGTGATCCATCTTACGCACAACTATTGCAGAAACAAAACGTTACCGCCACTATTTGACGCTTCTTTGGAAATCGAAAATTCTCAATGGTATGCGAAAAAAATCCTTAATTTTAGATTTGATTTCACTTATAACATACAACTGATAAAACCTCACATTATTATACCCATATTTACTAACATACCAGATATAAATACTTGTATATTGAAACAAGCGTTAAAACCATATAAAGAAGCGGTGAAAATTTATACTGATGGGTCAAAAATTCAAGATTCAGTGGGACTCACAGTGTACATTAAACAATTAGATTATGTTGCGCTATTTAGTCTTCCAAAGTTCACTTCAATTTACACTGCTGAAGCTGTTGCCATACAAAAAGCGTTAGTACTAGCCTGTAACCAAAATATGAGTAGCTTTGTTGTTTTGACCGATTCCCTTTCACTGTTAAGAACTCTATCGAATCTTCAAAATGCTATATAGCGGTCCAGAGTAATACGTGATATTGCTTATCAATTATAGGTCTTGGAACAACAGCACAAAAGAGTTACTTTCATATGGGTAAAAGGGCACTCAAAGCTTGAGGGTAATGAAAAGGCCAACTATTTTGCTAAAAAAAGCAACTAAAACAGGTTGTAAACATGACTTTTACAGTAACAGAGATCTACTTCCGCAAGTAAAACATGTGTGTAATATAAGGTGGCGGATCATTGGAATAAGTTGAAAAGTAGCTGTAACAAGCACTTCAGTAGTATCATCCCTAATCTAAGAAAACAGCCCATTTACAAAGAACTGTTGCTTCCTAGGTACTTGTCTACGACACTTAACAGAATTATTATAGGCCATGGTGCTTTTAAGTCTCATTTGTATAAAATAAAAGTTGAAGACAATCCATTTTGCTCATGGGGCAATACCAGTCCAGCTGATTTTTTTGATTTTTTCTTGCATTATGCATCAAGAACAAAGAAAAATATTATTTTGTAATTTGATAGAATACAATGTTTCCTTTCCACTTGATGTGACGTCACTTATGTATGAAGCTGTGTGTAATTAAAGTGTCAGGGTAGCTTTCATGTGTTTTGCTAAAGACTCTAAGTTAGCTAGGTTCATATAGGTCTTAGTAAGAAAATGATATTCTGCAAATTGTACTGTTCCATAAATATCGTACTAGTGGCAATATACTATATAGTCTTAAGGGATACTAAATAAACTTAGCAGATTAATGTATAGTCTAAGATATAAAAGTAAGTTCCTTTGTGCCTTTCCTTGTGTTAACCTCTTTTGACCGCAGCCTCCCCAGTATGTTAAAAAGTCACCATGACAGGCTCCATTGGTGTGAAAAGTGTCCCAGTGTTTCTCCTGCAACAACTTGTAGCGTAGATGTGTGCATGCATATGTATATGTGTGTATGTTCACATGAAGAGATAATGTGCATTTTCTGTCCTGCACATAGTGTTAAGTATTGGACGTATAAAGCCTCTTGACGTGAGTTCGTATACATGAGTGTATATGCGCTCGCGTATGTGTGTGAGTGGAGTATGTAAGTTTTAATTTTAAGATATATTTTTAGTAAACAGCAAGCGTATAGGGAGATAAAAGAAGTTAAAAGAAAAAAAGTTAAAGAGCTTGTTAGGTTAACAGTCTTAAGACAGGTTTTTCCATAATGAAAAGCAGTCAGATGCGTCCTTGTTTATTTTGAAGATTCACAGTGACTGAATGAGCCAGTTCTCAAAATCAAAACTCTAGTCAAAAAAATATATATTAAAGAGGTTTGGAATTGAATGATAGGGCAAATTACACCAATGAGGAGTATTCTGATATGTTGCAAGCATTTTTTGAATGTAGCAAGAATTGTGGTGCTACCTTAAGATTTTATCAGGCCAGATATCCTAATCACCTTGTTCCTAGTCGAAAAACTTTTGCCGCGATAGAAAGGAAACTTAGAGAAAACAGACAAATTCAACCTTGGTGTGAATGCACTGGCAATGGACGTCTGATTCGCAATGTAGATCTTGAAGAAGTTAATTTAGGTCACAGTCTTGAGACAAGTGCAATGAAACTGTCGGCACAGTACAATATTTCTGATGCCACAATTTGGAAGATTGTTCATGATAATCTTTTATACCCCTACCACCAACAATCTGTGCTAAAATTGACTGCAGCGGATTTAGCCACCAGCATAAATGTTTGTCAATGGTATATGAATATTTTAAGGGAAAATGTAAATATTTTATTCAATATTTTGTTTGTTGGTTAAGCATCATTTCAAAGACATGGTTTAGTAAACCATCACAATATTCACTCATGGTCTGATCAAAACCCTTGCCTATGGAATTATAGGAGATTATCTTATTGATTTTTATTCTTCCTCGGCGTCTCGGTGCAGCAGAATATCTGAGATTTTTAATAAGCATCTCCAATAATTGCTTGAAAAGGTGCCACTAGATATCCGTGAAAATATGTGGTACCCGCACAACAGAGAATCTGCGGATAGTAAATTATCTGTTAGGGAATTGTTTAATTTAAATTTTCCTGGGAGATTGATAGATCTAGGGAAGGATGCATCTGTCAAACGTCCTGTGCAATCAGTGGACCTTACACCCATGGACTATTTTATGGGGTCGCCTAAAAAATATTATTTATTCCAACCCTGTTGATATTCAGCTGTTGAGGTAGTATAGAACAACAGATCGTTCTCTTAGATTATGTATTTATTGTATTATGTGACTAGTTTCTAGTTTTGTTCTTTTCTTCAAATTGTTATTAGTAGCTGCCAGACTGACAATAAATATGTATTTTTCAATAACTATTTTGCTGCCAGACTGACAATAAATATGTATTTTTCAATAACTATTTTACCTGTTATTATCGCAAAACCTATTTTTTTAATGTAGAGTTCAAATATGCTCATACGTAAGAATTTTTTTTATGGAAAGTAAAGACGCCAAGACACAGTAGTGCATTATATTTCAATAGAAAATGCAAAAATGCAATGACATAAGGCGTGTTCGATTAAAAAAAAAGAGAATTTGTATCACCAACGACTTATGGGATACCCTATGATTGTAGAAATATTTTTTAAGATGTAGCTCAAGACACCCTGTAATTAATGTATACAATTTTTTTCGTATCTTGTATAATAACGGATATATTGCACTTTATTGATTTTTACAAAAATTTGATAAAAATTATATACCATTAAACGATAATAAGTACACTTGGAGAACCCAAATCACCACAAAACATATTTCAAAGACCTTACGATCGTTTCGCTGATAAAGTCAGCGTCATCAAAGGATGAACAATAGTTTTTAGGTTCTTCAAGTGTACTTATCAGTGCTCATCACAGGTTCCAGTTTTGACATAGTGTTATTAAATAATAAACTCTATAGCTAAGACTACTGCCAAAATATCAGAGAAAGGGTCTATTTGAAGTGATCTTTCTGGAAACACTAGTAAAATGAAGGACAATGACGGTTAAACGTAAGACTTCAGGCTGTGTAAAATATTCTTCTTAAGACATTGTCTTTCCATGGCTCGTATTAGTTTCAGCTTCTTTGCCTAAATGTTGCCAATTTTGACGTTTTAATTCGCGACTTTGACGTTTTGAGGAAAACCTCAATTTATTTTCCTTTAAATGCATATAACTTTTTGTGTTTCAATCTACAGAGCTAAACTTTGGTATGTAACTTACCTATAATAACATTAACCTGTGAAGCAAATTTGGCTGTCCTTACTTTGTTCTTTCCGGAGATATAATTTTTTTTCGAAACAAAACACTTGTCCAAGCCACTTGCAAAAGGAAGGTGTTCGCCAAATTTAGTTAAAATCGGCCCCTTATTTTTTGAGTCATCGGTGTGATGCATACAGATACATATATATAACATACATACACACACACACACACACACACACACACACACACACACACACACATATATATATATATATATATATATATATATATATATATATATATATATATATATATATATATATATATAATCATACAAAAATTGTGGTAGAACATTTTTGTAAAAATATTTCAAATTCGATAGCCCAATAAAATTCCCCTTAAGCCAGAATCTTCAAACTTTAACCATAGTAACACCTATGTAAATATTGTGGGTACTACATTAAAGGCAAATAACATAATGAGCTTCGCGGATAACTACAAATTTGTTCTAAAAAACCTTTTTTGTTGTTTATTGTTTGCAAAAACTGGATGGGTTGACTAGAACAAAACCATTTAAGCAATTAATATGGAAAGATTTCTGTCTCATTTATAATTTGACAGGTACATACCATCTGTAAATAATTTTTTTGTGAAAAAATTTGTAACTTTAATGAAATTTGCCACATGATTTTTTTAAAGACACTTGCAGTACTTACATATTATATCTAAGACCAATTTTTAATTTTTTAGCTCCATATAAAACAAAATTTTTTCAAATAATCGCTAACGGGGACTCTAAAACCGATCTCCAAGCTCCATTTAAATTTAAAGAATTCGTTTTAATAGTATATCTTACTAATAGTGTACAATTATGATGAAAATTCACTACTCTAACGCACTTTATGCGTCCCGAACTTTTTTTTAACTGCCCATAACTTTTTGTCTTTAAACTTAGAGGACTAGGTTTTTGTAGGTTTATCCTTTATAATATAAACACATGTACCTACTTTGGTTGCTCTTACTTTGTTATTTCCGAAGATATAAATTTTTCCCAAAGAAAACACAAAATTTTTCGAGAAAACATGGCCGATTTTTCTGGCTAACGAACTTGTCCAAGCCATTTCCAAAGGAAAGTACCCACCATAATATATATATATATATATATATATATATATATATATATATTATATATATATATATATATATATATATATATATATATATATATATATATATATATATACATATATAAATGAAACTGACCCCAGATATGTGTTCTATGGGGTCTAATTAGCGCTCATTTGAAGAATTTTTTTATTCCAAAGTCGAGATCTCCTCATTGATGAATCTTCATGAGAAAATTCACTAATAAGTAAGAACAAGATTGCGAAAATGGATGATACAAACCGGCACATAACTTGAAAAAGTAAAACATTTGCGTGCCTTGGAACTATTATTACTATTACCAAAGATTGTAAACTTAGTAAAGAACTGGAAAACAATGTCATTGGCATTGAATGGAGAAAATATTCTTATCGCTTATTAACGTTTTAACTATCTTTGAAAACTTATAATCTTCGACTCTTCAAGCAAAGAGTAAAAACACATCTTGCGGCACATAAACCAAGATTATGATGTCCTGACCACGGGTAAGCTTCACATTTTATTAATAGTTTTATTTAAAGAATTAGAGCGGGTAAAGATACTCATGTCCACTTAAAACCAAATGATATTTGTTTTCTTTCATAAGTAAAAAGTTGAAGCTAGTTAGATAATTCATCGTAAGCAGCATTTCAATGGGAAAGAGCGTAACATTATCTTTCCAAATAACAAGAGGATTCGGGTAACATGGCTTAAATTTAGTAGCCAAGAGGGCCATGAGCTAAATAGTGAGACTTATAGAATTACCAGCTGTTAGTTCTCCCTTTCAGAAAGTTTAAGAGGGCTTTGTTGATAAGTTGTTCCCATGCGTAAATGTATTTGTCACGTCTGGTATATGTGTAGAGGTAAAATCTAATTTAAATTCGTATGTATGAGTACGACACCTAAAGGACCTGTTTCGGCCTGGTGTTATACTATTACACAAAAATCTGATAAGTACACTTGGAGAACCCAAATCACCACAACACATTTTAAAAGACCTGACGATCGTATGAGTAACCAAGTTAGCGTCATCAAAGGATGAATAATTCAGAATTTTTCATCCTCTGATGAGGCTAACTAATATATATATATATATATATATATATATATATATATATATATATATATATATATATATATATATATATATATATACTACAGTTCTTCTCAACTATGCTTTGAATTCGTTTTTTTAAATAGGATTTCATCAGTTGTAGTGCTACACCTTTGATTCCATACATACTAAACTTTGAAAATAATACATCCTGTTTTATACTTTACTCAAATCTAAGCACAATAGAACTGGTTTTTGTGCTTTATTCAAGGGTTGTATAATTTCTTGTAGTGCTTGATAAGTTGCTCTGACTGTAGATTTACATCTCTTAAAACCAATATGTTTATTATTTTTTAAGTGGGAGTTTATTCTAGTGTATATAATTTTTTTTAATATTTTGCTGAATATTGTTAAAATAGCAACGTGTCTGTAATTTTTATCTGTCCTTTGTCACTTTTCTTGTATATTGATATTATATCTATTGATTTTAATCTATCTGAAAAGACTTTTTTTTTTTTTTTTTTAATAATAAAATCACTTTATTTACAAAATAAAATACATATTCTCCAAATAAATTAACAAAAATATAAATATGTCATTTTCCATAATCTTACGCTAACCTAATACCTATTTTTACCAGCTAAGCACCATTTTTGGTTTCTGTATTACGGATAGTTTTGCACAATATTATTATTAATTATTATTCATTCTAAATATAATCTAATTTTGCACCTAAATATTAAGTTTTTCCTTGAAAGTCCTGTACAGATCATATTTTTTATTTCTTAAACAGTTAATGTGGTTTTTTAGTACCTGCATGTATTCCTCTGGTGATGCAGCTCCCAGTTCTGTTGTGAAGACATATCCTATAGTGGTTGCCACTATTATTGTCACTAGGTTTTGCACAGCTTTACTAAAACTTTTTTTAAAAGTTAAATAATCTCCGACGTTGATATCGTTTCTCTGCGTAACAGTTTCAAGGAAATGCTGCATCTTGTTAGTTATTTCAACGACATTCGCGTAACACTCGAACCTATGTAGAAAGGTGTCCTGCTGTGTCTTGCATATGGTGCATTTGTCATCTGTTGCTTTTCCAATTCTCTGTAGGAAACTTTGGGACATGAACGCCCCATGTGCTGCTTTGAACAGTATTTCTTTTTGTTCATTTGATATATATTTGTTGTGTATGCATTTCCATTTAAGAGAGTCTGTATTCAGTGCTTGTGTGTTAGTGTTTTGGAGTATGAGTTGACCATATAAACTTTTTGATGATACCTCAGGTTGGAGCCATTTTTTCTCTATGTAAGCAGCTTCTTGCACAAAACGCTTCATGTGAGGGGCTTGATGCGGTATTCCATTTATGTATGGTGGATTTGTTACCGTAGCCCTGAAATTCATATAATCAAAGGCAGTACTGTTCTCCCTCTTATATTGCATTGTCCGACGTATAAAAAGCGCGTTTGCTTTAATCCGAGCGTCTTGTAACGCTAGACCACCTTGAAGTTTGGGGAGAATCATAGTCGTTCTTGCAATTCTGTTTGAGGTTCCTGTCCATAAAAAGTACCCACAGATGGTATATATTCGTTTTGCCACCAGCAGAGGTATGGGAAGTACTTGACTCAAGTACCAGATTTTGGATAACCCGTAAGTGTTAACAAAGAAGACCCTTTGTATGATTGTCAATTTCCTGTTTCGGTTGTTAAGTAGCGTGGTGCGCACAAGTGATACTGCCGCTTCCCAGTTGGTTCTTATCATTTCATGTAAATTGTTACTGAATTTAATTCCCAGAATCTTGATACTGTCCTCGATTGGAAACCATGTATTCTCAGGTACATGTGTGATACTTCTTTGTCTACCTAGTATCATTCCTTTGGACTTAGTTGGATTTAGGACTGCTGCAGATATTTGGCAAAATGTGTTGACTTTTGTATAGATCATGTTTATTTCCTTATGATTTTTAATGATCAGGTTGATGTCGTCCGCATAAGCATGCACTTCAGTAGTTGGTGATTTTAATAGTTGGATCAGTGGCTCCAAATAAATGATAAATAAACTCATTGATAAGGGACATCCTTGCCTTACAGAACATTTTATCTCTACTCTTAGGCTGCGTCCCCCGTTGATTTGCAGACAGGAAAAACAGTTCGTATACATTTGTCTTATGTTGGTGATAAATCTGTTTGGAAATCCGTATTGTTTTAGTGCCCACCACAAGTACTCATGATTGACTCTATCGAACGCATGGTCCAAGTCCAAGTTTAGGAGGATATAATTCTTGCTATGAATGTTTGCATTTACTACTTCTTCTCTTAGGCTAAGTAGTGTTGAAAAGATGGTTCTGCCTGGAGATGCACACGTTTGTTCATCGCCAACTATTTGGTTTATCAAAGTGCTAAGTCTTGTTTTCATACATCGCATAAATAATTTATAATCTGTGTTGAGTAATGAGATGGGTCTGTACTCACTCAGATTTTTCGGGTTTGCTTGTTTTGGTACAAGGACCATAAGTCCCTCCTTAAAGGCATCTGGCGTGTTCACTCCTTTATTTATCTCGTTCATTATTGTCACTATACTGTCCTTAATTATGTCCCAATATTTTTTGTAAAATTCTACATTGAACCCGTCTGGCCCAGGAGATTTGTTTAATGCACTGTTGTTTATTTCGTTCAGTATTTCCTGTTCTGTTATTTCACAAACTAGCTCGATGCCGTTTCCTGGTTGTAGTTTCTTTTTAAAGTGTTTTTTTAAGACCTGGTTAGCTTGCTCAGTGTTAAATTGTCTTCCTTTATATAAATTTGTAAAATATTGACTTATTATGTTTGGTATTTGCTCTTCATTTTGTGTTGTATTACTTTCTTCCAGGCGAGTTATATTTTTCATTTTCTTTTGTTTTTCTTCACGCATTATGTGATATATTGATGCCTGCTCATCGGGGATATTTTCTTTTAAGCGACTTCGGATTTTGCAGCCTTCTAGGAGCTTCCTTTGTTGGTCAGTTATAAGGGCTCTATATTTTTTTATCTCTATGAATGTTGCTGGATCATTTGGGTTCCGTTCCATTATTTCTTTTAAACACTGGTAGTAAAATTCAATGGTTACTCTCTCAGTTTTTTTCTTTATTGAAGCTTGCCATTGAAAGAACGACCTGATTTTTGGTTTTGCGTAGTTGACCCACCATTGTATAATACTTGTGAATTTAGATTTTTGGCGGTTCCAGTATTGCCAGTTTTGTAGAAAAAGTACTTTGACGTTAGGGTCTTCTAGGAGCGTGATATTCAATTTCCAAGGTGTTCGTGCAGTCAGGCATCTACTCTGCGACATTCTTAAACTTACCATAATCGCTCTGTGGTCTGTAAATGGGGCCGGATGAATTGAAGTTGTGCCTACCATCTTTGATATTTCTTGCTTAACGTAAATTCTATCTAGTCTAGAGGCTCCCTTTGTATGAAAGTAGGTATATCCTGGTGTTGTATGTTTAAGTGTCCAGACGTCTACCAGGCTTAAGTGTTTTATGGTGTTTTTCAAAACTGGGCAGATGTTGTCGTATGTGTCATTTGACGCGTCGCTTCTTTCAGTTACACAGTTGAAATCACCAACTAGTATTAGTTTTTTGCCTGGTGTATACAGCCTGGGTAGTTCGCTTATAAAGAACTCTTGCCTGGCTCCCTTGTTTTGACTGCCGCTTGGAGGATATATATTTATTATATTGTGGTTGAATATTGTGACGGCCACACCTCTCGATGACTCTAACATTTTGACCTCATTAAAGGCGATACCATTCCTGATTATTATTGCTGTTCCTCTTCTATTTTCATTTATGTTAACGATTGCTTTATACCCACTAATGAAGGCGAAATCACTGATAGCTACTTCTTGTAGTAAGACAATATCGACTTGATGGAGGTAAATAAAACTTTTAAACATTTGTAATTTTAAGTCTGATGATATACCACACATATTTAGGGAACATATCTGATATGATATCATTTGCTGGTTACACGTTGTGCTGTCGGACATTTTGTGTTTAATTTCACTTTAATATGTTGATTCCTCTGAAGACTCCCTTAATAACGTAACCGGCTTTCTCACTCCAGTTTCGAGTTCGTCATCTTCTTCATCTGCCCAGTTCACTTTCTTTGCATTTGGTTTCACAGTTTCGCTGCCTGAGTCACTGGAGTCAGCTTTTCCTCTCTTCTGGCCTTTTTTTGTAAGACTGTCTTCGTATTCTGTTACGTCATTTTCTGTTGTTTTCTGATGATAAATGTCGGTTTGTGCATCGTCTACAGTATCTTCATTGGTGTCGACTTCTTTTTCTGTCAATGTTTGGATTACTGCTTCTGGTGTAGTGTCCTTTGCGCCGTTTCCTCCAGGTAAATTTGTTTCTCGTCTCTTAGCGACTACATCTTTTTCTAGAGTTTGTCCTACCTCCTTATCGTTTGTATTTTCTGTCTGGTTCCTTTCCTCCGTAATATTTGGTGTTTCACTCTGACCGATAAAAGTGATATCATTGTTCTGCATGGATTCTCTATCAGCGGTATATTGTTGTCTTAAATAGCCGTTTAAGGCTGATGCATAGTTGCGTGTTCTAAGTCTGTATTCTTGAGAAAAAATACAATCTTTTGCCTCGTGTTCTGTAGATGCGCATCGCCTACAGGTTTTCTTTTGACCTAGGTATGTTATCCAAAACTGTGAGCCCGAGATTCGGACATATGATGGGATCGACCTATGTATTTCCATCTTAACAATTTTTATATCATTATAACATGCAAACGGTAGGTTTTTCCAGGAGTCGTTCTTTATTTCTTCCACAACACCATATGAGGATAACGCCTTTTTAATTTCAGAGTCAGGCATTTCAATTGGCATTCTGTGTATCCTTACTATGTTTTTTGGCTCTCATTGGATAATTTTATTTGGTAAGTTTTTCCATTTGCCCCCGTATACTCTAAATTATTTTCCCATTTTTGGAAAATATCTTCTAAAATTTCTGCGTTCGCAACTTTAATCATTACCTTGTTATTTCCGTGCATTCCAATTGAGATTATATCTTGTACTTGCATCTTCATTTTATCTTGTATAAAAGTATGTGTTTCGTATGCAGATATTTTATATTCCATATTCATAAACTCCAGACTTAAAGTATTCGTTCTCATCTTTACAATTTATTAAAGGCACCTTATCACACGCGATAACAGACGTCTATCAGACGTCCTTACCGTGCCAGAGCACAGCGCGAACTCAAAAGACTGGGTTAAGTTTATTATGTGCGTTAGTTGATCAATTATTTGTCTTGATAAAGTTATTTACACTATAAATAATATAAGCTATAGTGACTGGTTCGTTTACGGTCTTTTATTACAGTAGAAACGAAACCTGAACCGCTTACGGCCTCTTCTTAAGCTAGAACGGAACCCTAGACGGCATTTTGGAGTATCTGCATACATTATATGCAGTATTAAATATCACGACTGATCGTTTTACGGTCTGCTATTATGGTTGAACAGAGTTCTGGACCGCTTTCTGTACGTATGTATATAATATTTATGTGTAACAAAATATAATGCCTGGTCGGTTAACAGTCTCTTCTAACGGTAGGACCGAACCCAGAATAGTTTCTGGAAATAGTGTGTTGAAAATCAGCACCTTGTATAGACGGCTTGGTCGGTCATAATAATAGAGGTTAAGTTCAGCGTTCAGCGTCTACACTCAGAATTCAGCTCAGGTGCAGACAAGTCCAGCTATCTAGATTATGGCATTTTATTTCACCCAATGTGCTCATAACAGTCGGCAGATCATGTATTACACTACTGGGATCATGGTGTACAAAAAAGGTTCAATTATGGCAAGATGGCTTCGTCGCACCGGTTATTGGTGAATACTCGAGCGTTATATAGGTCATTATAAATAAACATAAAATAGAATGAAGAAATAACATGCACCCGTTGTAATATATGTATATATATATATATATATATATATATATATATATATATATATATATATATATATATATATATATATATATATATATATATATATATATATATATATAGGTGTCTCAAAAGTCGTAAATCAAACGTGTCACACGAATATATGCTACCTCAAGGCCTTTCAGAAAAACTCTATATGATCTTATCAAAAAGTTTACGGTTTTCAAGATATTAAGAATTTTTATGAAAAAAATGAAAATTGTCTAATTTGAAGGTATTTTGGAGAACAATGTGGCTTCAAAATGACGGATGCCCAGCCTACTTGCCTTAGCAGTAAAGGAATACTTGAATCAGACATACCCGGGCAGATGGACGTCAAATAGTCAGAACAGCAGCTCAAGAAATTTCACGAAGCAGTCTAAGAAGACTAAGAGCATCGTTTCTAAGACGATATTCTTTATGTATAAGACAGAAAAGCCATCAAATAGAGCATCGGTTATGAATAGAATAATTGTTGTAAATGTCACAATCTGTTTATTTTTATTTATTAGCTACCTGCTTTCACTTCCAAATTTACTTTCAATCGTCGACAGTGAATTATTTTCAGAGATATTGCTAACGTTTTATACCATTTTAGAATCTCCATAAAACAGGGAAGTTTTTGAAATTATGAGCCAGTAAATTTTACAATTTTTTTTTTCAGTCCGGAGGTTTATTGCAAATTTAAAAAAGACTGGGGAAGAAAAGTTCGATTTTTTATTATTTTTTTCTTCGGATTTTCAAAATAATTACACAAAATATTTCAGACTGAGTCAAGAACGTCATTATTGAGGATTAACATACACAATAATCACATTCCGGAAATGTATTTTTCTGCATGTGGGGTGGCAAAATACCTTAAAATTTGAGAATTTTCATTTTTTTCATACAGTTATCAATATCTTGAAAACCGTAAACTTTTTGATAAGATCATATACGGTTTTTCTAAAAGGGCTTGAACCAGCCTATCTTCTTGTGACGTTTATATATATATATACAAGTCCCAAAAGTCGTAAAATAAACGTCACAAGAAGATAGGCTGGTTCAAGCCCTTTTAGAAAAACCGTATATGATCTTATCAAAAAGTTTACGGTTTTCAAGATATTGATAACTGTATGAAAAAAATGAAAATTCTCAAATTTTAAGGTATTTTGCCACCCCACATGCAGAAAAATACATTTCCGGAATGTGATTATTGTGTATGTTAATCCTCAATAATGACGTTCTTGACTCAGTCTGAAATATTTTGTGTAATTATTTTGAAAATCCGAAGAAAAAAATAATAAAAAATCGAACTTTTCTTCCCCAGTCTTTTTTAAATTTGCAATAAACCTCCGGACTGAAAAAAAAATTGTAAAATTTACTGGCTCATAATTTCAAAAACTTCCCTGTTTTATGGAGATTCTAAAATGGTATAAAACGTTAGCAATATCTCTGAAAATAATTCACTGTCGACGATTGAAAGTAAATTTGGAAGTGAAAGCAGGTAGCTAATAAATAAAAATAAACAGATTGTGACATTTACAACAATTATTCTATTCATAACCGATGCTCTATTTGATGGCTTTTCTGTCTTATACATAAAGAATATCGTCTTAGAAACGATGCTCTTAGTCTTCTTAGACTGCTTCGTGAAATTTCTTGAGCTGCTGTTCTGACTATTTGACGTCCATCTGCCCGGGTATGTCTGATTCAAGTATTCCTTTACTGCTAAGGCAAGTAGGCTGGGCATCCGTCATTTTGAAGCCACATTGTTCTCCAAAATACCTTCAAATTAGACAATTTTCATTTTTTTCATAAAAATTCTTAATATCTTGAAAACCGTAAACTTTTTGATAAGATCATATAGAGTTTTTCTGAAAGGCCTTGAGGTAGCATATATTCGTGTGACACGTTTGATTTACGACTTTTGAGACACCTATATATATATATATATATATATATATATATATATATATATATATATATATATATATATATATATATATATATATATATATATATATATATATATATATATATATATATATACATATATTACAACGGGTGCATGTTATTTCTTCATTCTATTTTATGTTTATTTATAATGACCTATATAACGCTCGAGTATTCACCAATAACCGGTGCGACGAAGCCATCTTGCCATAATTGAACCTTTTTTGTACACCATGATCCCAGTAGTGTAATACATGATCTGCCGACTGTTATGAGCACATTGGGTGAAATAAAATGCCATAATCTAGATAGCTGGACTTGTCTGCACCTGAGCTGAATTCTGAGTGTAGACGCTGAACGCTGAACTTAACCTCTATTATTATGACCGACCAAGCCGTCTATACAAGGTGCTGATTTTCAACACACTATTTCCAGAAACTATTCTGGGTTCGGTCCTACCGTTAGAAGAGACTGTTAACCGACCAGGCATTATATTTTGTTACACATAAATATTATATACATACGTACAGAAAGCGGTCCAGAACTCTGTTCAACCATAATAGCAGACCGTAAAACGATCAGTCGTGATATTTAATACTGTATATAATGTATGCAGATACTCCAAAATGCCGTCTAGGGTTCCGTTCTAGCTTAAGAAGAGGCCGTAAGCGGTTCAGGTTTCTTCTTAAGCTAGAACGGAACCCTAGACGGCATTTTGGAGTATCTGCATACATTATATACAGTATTAAATATCACGACTGATCGTTTTACGGTCTGCTATTATGGTTGAACAGAGTTCTGGACCGCTTTCTGTACGTATGTATATAATATTTATGTGTAACAAAATATAATGCCTGGTCGGTTAACAGTCTCTTCTAACGGTAGGACCGAACCCAGAATAGTTTCTGGAAATAGTGTGTTGAAAATCAGCACCTTGTATAGACGGCTTGGTCGGTCATAATAATAGAGGTTAAGTTCAGCGTTCAGCGTCTACACTCAGAATTCAGCTCAGGTGCAGACAAGTCCAGCTATCTAGATTATGGCATTTTATTTCACCCAATGTGCTCATAACAGTCGGCAGATCATGTATTACACTACTGGGATCATGGTGTACAAAAAATGTTCAATTATGGCAAGATGGCTTCGTCGCACCGGTTATTGGTGAATACTCGAGCGTTATATAGGTCATTATAAATAAACATAAAATAGAATGAAGAAATAACATGCACTTGTTGTAATATATCTATATATATATATATATATATATATATATATATATATATATATATATATATATATATATATATATATATATATATATATATATAGGTGTCTCAAAAGTCGTAAATCAAACGTGTCACACGAATATATGCTACCTCAAGGCCTTTCAGAAAAACTCTATATGATCTTATCAAAAAGTTTACGGTTTTCAAGATATTAAGAATTTTTATGAAAAAAATGAAAATTGTCTAATTTGAAGGTATTTTGGAGAACAATGTGGCTTCAAAATGACGGATGCCCAGCCTACTTGCCTTAGCAGTAAAGGAATACTTGAATCAGACATACCCGGGCAGATGGACGTCAAATAGTCAGAACAGCAGCTCAAGAAATTTCACGAAGCAGTCTAAGAAGACTAAGAGCATCGTTTCTAAGACGATATTCTTTATGTATAAGACAGAAAAGCCATCAAATAGAGCATCGGTTATGAATAGAATAATTGTTGTAAATGTCACAATCTGTTTATTTTTATTTATTAGCTACCTGCTTTCACTTCCAAATTTACTTTCAATCGTCGACAGTGAATTATTTTCAGAGATATTGCTAACGTTTTATACCATTTTAGAATCTCCATAAAACAGGGAAGTTTTTGAAATTATGAGCCAGTAAATTTTACAATTTTTTTTTCAGTCCGGAGGTTTATTGCAAATTTAAAAAAGACTGGGGAAGAAAAGTTCGATTTTTTATTATTTTTTTCTTCGGATTTTCAAAATAATTACACAAAATATTTCAGACTGAGTCAAGAACGTCATTATTGAGGATTAACATACACAATAATCACATTCCGGAAATGTATTTTTCTGCATGTGGGGTGGCAAAATACCTTAAAATTTGAGAATTTTCATTTTTTTCATACAGTTATCAATATCTTGAAAACCGTAAACTTTTTGATAAGATCATATACGGTTTTTCTAAAAGGGCTTGAACCAGCCTATCTTCTTGTGACGTTTATTTTACGACTTTTGGGACTTGTATATATATATATATATATATATATATATATATATATATATATATATATATATATATATATATATATATATATATATATATATATATATATATATATATATATATATATATATAAGCTTTAGCGCCAACGTAGAATAATTAATAGAAAATGCAGTCTACGTCCTACCAAGGATTCTCAGCTCCTTACTTAATTTGCTGCGGTTATGTTCCTTTTTCCGGGTTTGGCTGCAGTGAAGGATTTCATTTCATTTCACAAAAGAAAATAAAAGAGTTGTTTAAGTTTTCTATTTCTATACATTTTGTGGATAATACTAATATAAGATTTTAAAAACATTAAAGTACATTTTAGTTTTCTAATGTTTAACAAAAATCTGGATTATTGTTGTCCATGCACAAGTAGGCAGTGTCAGTGACGCGCATATACACTTTCAATGGTTCGTTGAAGGTCTGCTTGCTTCATGTACATGTTACTTTTTAAGTAGCATAAAAAGATCTCAGTGGCGAAAATCAGGTCATCTCGGTGGTCATTCAATAGCTACTCTGCGGTCTATTCTTCTAAATTAAAAAACTGCGTCAAGGCGGCGGCGAACTGCTACATCGAAATGTGGAGGCGTGCCGTCTTAATTAAGCCAGAGTTTAGGAATCAATGCATCTTAAAAAGTTTAAGCAAGACTCCAATTTTTACAAGAAATAGGGACCAATGATTTGCTGTCTATAATTCCTGAAACTCAATTATTTCTTTTGCACATTAATGTAACGTTTACATTTTGGCAGATAAACTTCAGACTGACAAAATTTATCACAGATATTACTTCTTTAACAGCGCAAAGATAACAAACAAAAATAGCATGTCTTACTAATTAAAAAGGGGCGGGGAAAACCTACTAGGTAGACGTTGCCATTTGAGGTCCTTTTTGCATTGAATATGTCTAAGACTTTTAAATACCCGGGGTAATCTTATTTTTTGTAGCATTCGCAAACTTTATAAATATTAATAAAAACAATGTTCCATGACAATTGTTGATTGGCCCTCAGTGGCAGGTTCGGCTGGGCGACTGAAAGTTCCTTTAGTTAGGTTAAACAACTTGGATGAGAGATGATAGAGACGATCGTTTCCCATTACGGATTGTTACAAGTTACAGAGCTGCAGTCCTTTGCTAACGACCAAAATAGTCGATGTGTAGGGTCAATATGCATCCAGACAACATTTAAAAAAATCATTTCCGTAATCTTTGACTGACTGATCTCAATAACCTAAACAATGCATACTAAACAATGCATACTAAGCAATGCATACTAAACAATGCATACATTTCCATTAAAAAAAAGTCCGGACGCAGCAAGTGCGTTATGGTAGTGAATTTTCATAAAAATGTTTTGAATAGCAAATATGTTGGTGTTTTTTTTTTCCAAGAAATCAGGTATCAAATTTGTTTACCAGTGTAACCTATATAGTAAAAACAATATGCCATGTTTCATTAAAATAACTTTATTGTTTGAAAGTGTATAAAAATTTCCGAAAGTAAACATAAAATGTTTCCAAAAAAACTCGTTTGGTGGTTGACCTTGCAAGTCAATAGCAAATTGGGCTATCCAAATTTGAGGAATTTAATCAAAATTCGCTACCATAACGCACTTGCGGCGTCCCGAAATTTTTTTCTTACAAACATGCATTATATTTCGATGGAAAATGCAAAAATTAAATAACATAAGGCGTCTTCGACAAAGAAAAAAGAACAATTATATCACCAACCACTTATGGGCCAGCCTGTAACTGTAGAAATATTTTTTCAAGATGTAGCTCAAGACACCCTATAATTAATGTATACATTTTTTTTCATATATTGGATAATAACGGATATATTGTATTTTACAGATTTTTTACGAAAATTCGACAAAAATTATATACAGTTAAACGATAAACTTTAAAGCTAAGACTACTGCCAAAGCATCAGAGAAGGTGTCTAGTTGAAATGAATTTTCTGGAAATATATTAGTAAAATGAAGGACACCCACAGTTGAAGCTAAGACTTCAGGGTTTGTAAAACATTTTTCTTGAGGCATTTTCTTTTCATAGCCCGTATTAGTTTCAGGTTCTTTTCCTAAATGTTGGCCATTTTGACGTTTTAAATCGCAACTTTGACGTTTTGAGGAACCCCCAAATTAATTTTTCTTTAAAGGCCTATAACGTTTTCGTCTTTTAATGTACGGAGGTAGATTTTGGTACGTAATTTACATATAACGATATAAACCCGCGTACAAAGTTTTCTTGGAAAACCTGGGTAGATTTTCCTGGCTAACGAACCTTTTCAAACCACTTGCAAAAGGAAGATATTCACCAAATTTAATCAAAATCGGCCCATTATTTTTTAAGTTATGGGTGTGATACTTACATACATACATACATAATATATATATATATATATATATATATATATATATATATATATATATATATATATATATATATATATATATATATATATATATATATATATATATATATATATATATATTGCGATGAACTCCGGCTCAGCAGATGGCCCGACGGATAATTTGCCAATCCGTCATTCGGGCGTGACTTAAACGTTTTTATTTAAACTATCCTCGGGCGCCATCTTTCTTCCCTACTAAATAGGACGGGGTCAGATCCCCGTGAGGACTTCTGCTAAGGCCCTCGTAGAACATCACAAAGTTACTGTTTCATAACAGCCTTGTCCCATGGTAACTCGAGTGGAGATGAAAACTATAGCCAGGGGTCGTAAGTTATTCTGTCCCGTAGAGTTCTCGAGGAGTAAGTGGGTTTTAGTCACTCACTCCTGAATAATGGCTGTTTTCCCTAACATATAAAGTTGGAAGCAGAAATATTCTAAACAGGCAACTATCGACTACGATATGCCAACGCTAGTCGCAATCCGTCACAGGATTCTAGCCCTCACACTTTTACACTAGTACAAATACCTACAGGCAGTGCAGTGAAACGCAACTAGTTACATAAAAGCTTTCTAATAACATTCTAGATATTTACAAAAATGAAATCGGCAATAATAAAAATCAATCAAATAATTAAAACTAAAAATCCGCTACAAAGCATGCCAATATCGAGAAACATATCTCAATCCAGATAGTGTTATCTCTGGCAAGACATTCTTTTACAATTGATACCACAAATGTGTACCCTTTAAAAATACAGTGATATGCACCTAAAATAATACGCCTAATAATTAATGCTAATTAAGCGGGCGGCTAGCATTCACACAGCAAACAAAGCATAACGAGGCACGGCAAGCGTAAAACAGGATACCCTAAATTTCAAATGGGGAATGGATCCGCGCCGTGAACAAACAAACGGTTCCCACACTTTCACGACCCTAACTCACTAATGAATACCCCTAGGTAATTTGTTACCTAATATGGAACACCCTAACTCGCCTACAATGCCCTCCAGCGATTGCACACCATTTTGGATTGATCTCTGCTCCCTCCGAGGACTTTTCCGTCCCTCAAAGCAAACATAGTCGCACCAATACAGCACACGATGTCGGGCACACTAAATATTACCCTACCTCAGCACTGTCCGTGCTCCCGTTTCCCTTAAATGGGTACAAAACGTGACCAGCTTGGCCCTTACCTAGGCCGGACACTATAACTAATTAACCACATAGTTCAGCGAGCGCATACCCTCCAGAATAAATACACGATCTCTCAAAGGACGTACGTCCCTCCAAGATATCGCGGTTCACCCTGTATAGTACGCTTTGATTCGCTAAAACACCCTAATTCCACTACAGTACGGCATAATTATTTACCTTACTTAGATCTCCCTTAGATGGGCAATCGTGACCATTTAGTCACCACTAAATCTAGTAGACTCTATCTACACGTGGAATCCTAACTCCGCTGTTAATACTTCACGTAGAACAGCATTAATAAAACACAACAAGTTTAACCATTTACCAATTATACTTCTGCACGTTTCCCGAAGTGATAACTAACCTGATAAACTGATACCTTTACAGAACACAGTCCTCCTAGACTATTATTCTCTACTAACAACAGACCAATACACGGCCTCTTCGCTACTCTATAGCGATACGGGACAATCTTCCCTCAGGTACTATTACACCTAACGCTTTAACAAACTTCCACGCGAGATACGGACGACGGAGACCTGTTACTACGGCAATCATTCAAAACCCTCCGTCTCGCGTTGCACCTGCTCTGTCCTCTCCGCTTTTCCGACATGCGCCTAGGACACATCTTATTGCGCGTGTCAGACTGGCGTACAGCGGTCCGTTCTACAAGAACTGCGTTTGGGTTCTGGCGAATTTTCATACTTTAAAATGAATCAGATTTATTGTTCAACAAATATCCGTTATTTATACCGCCTAAACGGCTCATTAATTATTCAAATAACTGCAATAAATCGGACTTCATTACACCCCCCCTTCTTCGGTTAACAAAAGACGCGGTCTTTTGTTACTACTCAACCTCCTCAACATCATTCGTTGAGTAGACTACTGTGATAACGCCAACGCCAAGAAAGAACAAATCAAAAATTCAAGGTTCCTAAAATTAACTGTACATAATCCTTAACCCCTAAGCAACGCTTGGCCACAAGGCCAAAACGGAGCGATACCTAAAACTAACTTAATCCTCAAAGCCACGCTTGGCCACAAGGCCAAAACGGAGCGATACCTAAAACTAACTTAACCTACTTCACTGTCACTGCACAGTTTCACCTTTCACTTTGCACAAGTGTTCAAAATGGGGGAGGGAGAAAGAAGGCACAGGCATGGAGAACTGGCTGAAGACACCACTAGCAAGTGGCTGGAATTCCACCTCGAACACGTTTTTCACCAGCTCCATCAACTCCCACGCCGAGCTCCATCGGCGAGCACTGTATGCCCACGGATCGGGAACCAGCTCCTACACAGGAGGTTAGTGCCTGTTGCAAGACGTTTTCCCTCTCTTCCTGGTCCTGCTGTTTCTTCCAACAAGGACATCTTCGGGACAGCGTTCCTCGCTTCCCACATCGGTAACAGAATATGGCCGATCGCCTTGCGCATTGCGACCGCATGTGACCTGATTGGCCACAGCGCCAACATAACTTGCGCTTATATACAGGCTGCATTTCTTCGGCCACACTTGCGACGGCCTCTGGCTCCACCATACAATTTCCACTGCTAACCTTCTTCTTTGCACGCTGATTTTTTCGGTGCTCTGTCCTTCCTGCGAATCTATCCTGTATAGCTGCCGTCAAGCAATTGCCTTTGGAATATCTAGGCCCTGGACCAAGCAGGTCTATGCTGACAGCTTTACAAGGTTCATATTTCGGGGACAGTCTCTTTTGGGACACTCTGTAGCTTCGACAATCTACACAGCTTCTCACATATTTCGCAGCCTCGCGAAACATACCTGGCCAGTAATATTTCTGGGCCAATGAAGAAATTGTTTCCGCAATTCCTAAGTGTCCAGCTGCCGCAGCATTATGGTCCTCTCCTAAAATGCGTCTGCGCAGCTGTTTTGGAACACACAGCTTCCAGGGATGGGACAGCTTCCGTGTGTTACATTTACGTGGATTTGGAAAGCTACGGTACAAGCGATCACCACGGATGCAATAATCGGGACAGGCATCTGGATGCGTGGACACCTCTTCGAACTTCTTGTCGTACCAGTTGTCGGTTCGCTTGCCTTCGGCACCAAAATCGGTCACCTTAGCGTCTGCGCCCTTCCGACAACTCACATCCAGGTTGGCGATTGGGAAGGAAATCTGAGCAGGCAACGAAACACTTGCCTTATGCCTACTACTCCCTATATCATGCCTCTGCCTAATCTTATTTTCATTCAGCTCTTGTTCTCTCGGGTCCACCTCTATCTGAGCTAGCGGTTTATAAAATTCTTCCATACTTGCCACTTGACCCGCTGTTCGTTGTGATTGGTCGACTCGGGCTTGGGTATCCAAATTCTTGATCACGATGGTGCCACTTCTCAAATCGAGAACCAGGTCATGGACTCCTAGCACGTCCATCCCCAACACCATATCAACGGACAGAGTCGGCAGAACCAAGCATCTTGCTTGCACAACGCCAGAGTCAATACCCAGACTCAATTGGAACATTTCCAAAATGGGCGTCGTTGTTCCATCAGCCACTCTCGTAGACAGACCTTTTTCTTCCCAGGATACCAATCCCACTTGTCTGCACCATGCGGTCACAGACTCACCAATAAACGACCTTGTCGCCCCGGTATCTATCAGTGCATTGAAGTTTCTTCCCTCTACCTTGACCAGTAGGAAGGGCCTTGTGTCAGAACCATGCACCCATTTGTCTTGCGGGGTTTCGGTCTTCGGGGCCGCCAATAGGTTCAAGCCTACACTGCCCCCTCTCGAGTTTTCCGACTGGGAACAGGGGCAATCTCGGGACCACAGACCTTGCTTGCCACATCTGGTACAGCGCGGCTGCGCAACAGATTGACACTGACTGCGGTAATGTCCCCTTTTCCCACACTTCCAGGATTGCGCTGCGCTATCCAGTCTAGAAGGCTGAGTGGTAAAATGAACCTTCTTTTCGTGTCCCTTCGGCTGCGAACTCGACGAAGACTGTACTTGTCTTCCGGAGTCTCTTGCCTCTAGGCTAACACCCGTTCCAACTTTGGAACCTACCGAGTTTTCCGCCCGTGTCGGGTCGGTCGCTTTTGAATCCACCTCGTACAGAACCTCTTCCACGGCAGTGGCAGACTCTACAAAAGCTTCTACAGTCGTGAAATCTTTTTGCCAAAGCATTTGCTTAAATTCGGGCAACAAGTTCCTATAAAGCCACGACAGTTCCTGTTCTTCGGTCATCTTCCCATGACGACGAATCAGGGTGCGTATATCTGTTATATACTGCAACACCTTTTCGCCTTTGCGGTGCAACCTGCGACTCACTTTTGATTCCAGGTTAATATAGTAATCCCTGGGAAAATAGAATTTGTGAAAGCTATTCACAAAGTCCTCCCAGGTCAACCACGATGTCTTGTTATTCCGGTACCATAACAGGCATCTGCCTTCTAACAGCAGCGGTAACACGCGGAGCAGACTTTCAGGAGTCACATTATACAACGACCTCATTTCCTCTAGCCTCTCCATGAAAGTTTCCGGATCGGAACTACCATCAAAATGAATGTGCCATCCGGCCACATTCGGGATTTCAACAATCGGTTTCGCCATTGTATTCGTAAACACCGGAGGGTGCTGTAAAGTTATCGGGTTCGGAGACGATCGACCCTCCTTTATAAACTGAACTAAACGTCGCTTTTTCTCATCGACTGTACCAGAGCACACCAACCTAAACTTGGCTAACTCAACGTCGACCTCGCCTTTCTTCAGCTTATATACCTAGCTGGTACGACTATCAAATGCATCCGGGTCTCGGGACAACTCTGCCTTAACGGCTTCCCCTTCCCCTTTATCCTCAGTATCCATATTTACTGTCAGTGTATCCGCTGACACATCACAGTATCCACTTCAACACCCAGTATATGGAATACTACTACGTAGGCACGGCACGAAATTTCAACAATATTCGCAGTTTCCTCAGCCTAACATCCAGGGCACGGGATAACCCTTCCCTACAGGACACCTCGGTCCTTCCAACCAGGATATATTTATTCAGAAACCAGGACTCCTAAGTCCTTAACCCACTAAAACACAGGACACCTATGTCCAAAAAAACAACAGGACAATTTCGTCCAATATACAGGACCAGTCCACATAACACAGGATATCTCAATCCAAAAACCAGGACTACTAAGTTCCAAACTGACTAAAACAGGACCTAAGTCACTAAAACACCAGGACAAATTCCATCCAACATACAGGACTCACTAGCCCACTCACCGAACACAGAGGTTCCCTTATATAAAACCTTCCGTTGGTCCAGTCCTCCAGGACACCAACTAGCCTTAAGTTACAGGGTATATTTAAATCCTATCCCTACGAAACTTCATAACTAAGTCCATGCTCGGGCCGACATCTTTTTGCGATGAACTCCGGCTCAGCAGATGGCCCGACGGATAATTTGCCAATCCGTCATTCGGGCGTGACTTAAACGTTTTTATTTAAACTATCCTCGGGCGCCATCTTTCTTCCCTACTAAATAGGACGGGGTCAGATCCCCGTGAGGACTTCTGCTAAGGCCCTCGTAGAACATCACAAAGTTACTGTTTCATAACAGCCTTGTCCCATGGTAACTCGAGTGGAGATGAAAACTATAGCCAGGGGTCGTAAGTTATTCTGTCCCGTAGAGTTCTCGAGGAGTAAGTGGGTTTTAGTCACTCACTCCTGAATAATGGCTGTTTTCCCTAACATATAAAGTTGGAAGCAGAAATATTCTAAACAGGCAACTATCGACTACGATATGCCAACGCTAGTCGCAATCCGTCACAGGATTCTAGCCCTCACACTTTTACACTAGTACAAATACCTACAGGCAGTGCAGTGAAACGCAACTAGTTACATAAAAGCTTTCTAATAACATTCTAGATATTTACCAAAATGAAATCGGCAATAATAAAAATCAATCAAATAATTAAAACTAAAAATTCGCTACAAAGCATGCCAATATCGAGAAACATATCTCAATTCAGATAGTGTTATCTCTGGCAAGACATTCTTTTACAATTGATACCACAAATGTGTACCCTTTAAAAATACAGTGATATGCACCTAAAATAATACGCCTAATAATTAATGCTAATTAAGCGGGCGGCTAGCATTCACACAGCAAACAAAGCATAACAAGGCACGGCAAGCGTAAAACAGGATACCCTAAATTTCAAATGGGGAATGGATCCGCGCCGTGAACAAACAAACGGTTCCCACACTTTCACGACCCTAACTCACTAATGAATACCCCTAGGTAATTTGTTACCTAATATGGAACACCCTAACTCGCCTACAATGCCCTCCAGCGATTGCACACCATTTTGGATTGATCTCTGCTCCCTCCGAGGACTTTTCCGTCCCTCAAAGCAAACATAGTCGCACCAATACAGCACACGATGTCGGGCACACTAAATATTACCATACCTCAGCACTGTCCGTGCTCCCGTTTCCCTTAAATGGGTACAAAACGTGACCAGCTTGGCCCTTACCTAGGCCGGACACTATAACTAATTAACCACCTAGTTCAGCGAGCGCATACCCTCCAGAATAAATACACGATCTCTCAAAGGACGTACGTCCCTCCAAGATATCGCGGTTCACCTTGTATAGTACGCTTTGATTCGCTAAAACACCCTAATTCCACTACAGTACGGCATAATTATTTACCTTACTTAGATCTCCCTTAGATGGGCAATCGTGACCATTTAGTCACCACTAAATCTAGTAGACTCTATCTACACGTGGAATCCTAACTCCGCTGTTAATACTTCACGTAGAACAGCATTAATAAAACACAACAAGTTTAACCATTTACCAATTATACTTCTGCACGTTTCCCGAAGTGATAACTAACCTGATAAACTGATACCTTTACAGAACACAGTCCTCCTAGACTATTATTCTCTACTAACAACAGACCAATACACGGCCTCTTCGCTACTCTATAGCGATACGGGACAATCTTCCCTCAGGTACTATTACACCTAACGCTTTAACAAACTTCCACGCGAGATACGGACGACGGAGACCTGTTACTACGGCAATCATTCAAAACCCTCCGTCTCGCATTGCACCTGCTCTGTCCTCTCCGCTTTTCCGACATGCGCCTAGGACACATCTTATTGCGCGTGTCAGACTGGCGTACAGCGGTCCGTCCTACAAGAACTGCGTTTGGGTTCTGGCGAATTTTCATACTTTAAAATGAATCAGATTTATTGTTCAACAAATATCCGTTATTTATACCGCCTAAACGGCTCATTAATTATTCAAATAACTGCAATAAATCGGACTTCATTACAATATATATATATATATATATATATATATATATATATATATATATATATATATATATATATATATATATATATATATATATATATATATATATATATATGTATGTATGTATGTATGTATGTATGTATGTAAGTATCACACCCATAACTTAAAAAATAATGGGCCGATTTTGATTAAATTTGGTGAATATATATATATATATATATATATATATATATATATATATATATATATATATATATATATATATATATATATATATATATATATATATATATATATATTTATATATATATATATATATAAACATATTAAAATTGAAATAGAAACTGACCCGAATAGAAATTTTTTCAACATTCAAAAGTCGGGATCTCGTCAATAGTTAATTTTTTGAAGAATTGAAGAAAATTTACTAATATTCACATAATGTCGCTCCGTCATCACGACAACCCATGAAACAGCTCTAATTACTTTTAAATATGCCTTTTTTAATTGAATAACTAACGTATTTTAGCGTTACTCTATCATACGCCTGTATATATATTTGTCTGTGTATGGGTATGTGTACCATAGATCTACTTATTAACTGAATTTGGTTTTTTAGCTGCATCTATTCGCTATATCTTGAATAAATTACAGGCAAATCAGCTGAGATAAATAAAATCAACATACTGCTTATGCAAACGAAATTTAATTTGCCTGTACAGCAAGGTGCGCCGGAGATCCGTAAATTTAATAAAAAAATTGGATTGGGAATCCATCCGGATGCACAAAAAGCCTAATTTAAATTTGTACATCCTCAATAAGTCTTTCAGCGTCCTCCATTAGCAAGCGTATAACGAATGAAAAACTAAGTTAAAAGCTTGAGAATTTAATATTTTGTTATGGATTTGGTTAGAGAAATCCAATTAGCGAAATAAAAAAACAAGAAATCAATTAGTACCACCTACCCATATTCAGTTTTGTAATAAGCCGTTATTACCTTTTGTGTCCATACTAATTACTATTTATTGTCATTATCAATTATGTTTCAAAAGACGCAATGAAAACATAAGTAGTTAATTACATATGTAAATCGACTACCACTACACACTTCCTTCTGTTATTATTGTGAAGAATATTAATCCTATTTCTTTTCCTATTTTTGTCCATCAATAATATTTTATTGTCATACCTATTTGACTTTAGCAAGTCATTTCTTTAATGCAAATTTACAAGCTACTCTACAAGGAGTATTAAGTATGTTGCATATATGTTCTAGTCTGGACGCAGCAAATGCATTATGGTAGATAATGTTCGTAAAAATGTTTTTAATGGCAAATATGTATTGTTTTTACAAAGACATTTGGTTGACAGTATAACCTATATAGCACAAACAATGTACCATATTTCATTAAAATAGCTTTGTTGTTTCAAAAAGTACAAACATTTTCCGAAAATAAACTTTAAAAGTTCCAGAAAAACTGGTCCGATTTTCCTGGCCAGCGAACCTCTTTAAGCTATTTACACACCTGACAAGATATAATTCTTTATAAACAGCTTTAGGGCCAAAATTAAAAAAGACTAATATGAACATTTCTTTTACAAAAATTCACCAATTTTTGGCCGAAATTGCCTTCAGGAATGTTACACTAAATTATATTTTTCACAAAAATTTGACAATTTTGTTTTACAATAACATACAAGAAGTCATTATTCATTACCAACATATCACAAAAATCTTACAAAAAATGAATTCTAGGGAAACACTAAAAACATTTTAAATTCAGCCACTATGTGAGAGTGTCTGTATACGGCAGCCCAGTTTTTTCGACGTGTAATACAAACAAAAAGCCCTCTGAATGCGTCATTTCTATGGACCTCCGCTATCTATTGATAAAAACGCGGTATCACAATTTGTGATATGTGTTTGAAACATATGCCAAAAACGTGAAAAGTTGCAATACAATTGACACAACTCAAAAACGATGAACGATATCAATTTTTTTTCCTTACAAACATGCATTATAATTTGACGGAAAACACAAAAATTCAATAACATAGGGGGTGTTCTATTAAAAAGATAAAGCGTGTATCACCAATGACTTATGGTCCACCCTGTGATTGTCAAAACAGGTTTTTAAGATACAGCTCGAGACACCTTATGATTAACATATATACTTTTTTCTCATCTCTTGTATAATATCGGATATATTGAGCTTTACCGTAGAAATGCGTCACCCTGTATATGTGTAAACTGGAAAAAACTGAAACTGACCCTGTATATGGGTTTTGGGGTTCTAGTTCACGCTCATTTGAAACAATCTTTTTAAAATTCATAACTCACGGTCTTATTACGAACGAATTTTTTCTACGAACATTTGCTAAAATATAGACTATTAAACCATAAACTCTATAGCGGAAACTACTGCCGACGCATCAGAAAGAGTGTCTGTTGAAATGGATTTTCCAAAAATATTTTAGTAAAATGAAGGACAATGATGGTTGAAGTTGAAACATAAGGCTTTGTAAAACACATTTATTACTATATTTTTTCGACAAAATCCGTATTTGCTCCAAATTCGTTGTCTGAAAATTGCAAGTTTTGACGTTTCTAATCGCGACTTTGACGTTTCAAAAAGAATAATTATAAAATTTTCAAAATATTTTTTGTTATTTCTTGACCTTTTTGCGTCAAGAAAACTTAACCGTTGTATGTAATTCAATTGGTTTTGCTAATCACACAAAATATTTTGTTCTTGTGCTTTCCTCTTATCAGCAGTGGCATCCAAACTTTTTTTTAATGCCTATAATTTTTTTCAGCCTAAAGATCTGAATTTTGGTCTGTAGGGTAAGTTTGATAGTAGAAACACATATATCAAATTTGGTTGTCATATCTTTGTTATTTTCGAAGATGAAAAAAAATTCCGAAAGAAAACCCAAAATTTTCCCGAAAAAACTGGTCAGATTTTCCCGGATAACGAACATATCCAAGCCACTTACAAAAGAAACGTACATAATAAATTTCATCAAAATCGGCCTATTATTTTTTAAGTTATCGGTGTGATACCTACATATATATATATATATATATATATATATATATATATATATATATATACATATATATATATATATATATATATATATATATATATATATATATATATATATATATATATATATATATATATATATATATATATATATATATATACAGATCTCCTCATTAGTGAATTTTTTGTTAGAGGAAAAGTTCGCTAAAAGTAGACCAAAAAAATATTAAGAATAACTAACAGTGGCCACACTCCCTCTCAGATAACACTGAATTGCTAATTCAGTAGGTCTCTTGGGCAGGTTCTTCTTAAGCGTCTCTCGTGGAAAGGGTCTTCAGAGTGTATTTTGGGAGTATCTTTGAATTTCTGCATGAACAAATGGAATTTTGAGATCTTGATGTAAGGAAAGGTTGCAAACGTACTATGGAGCATTTACTATTGCGCGAAGTATTATGGATTGCTGTATTTGTATAATTCGTATATTTGTTGGCTTAACGCCTCCCAAAAAATAGATTTCATAGGTCCAAATTGGCTATAAAATAACCTTGTAGATCAAGCTCTTATTGGTGATGGGGAGCTTTGACTTTTTTATAGGAGCCCGTGCATCTGATGAATATTAAAAATTATTAGCGCTTTTTTTGACTATATATGTCTTTTGCAAGTTAAACGTTGATCAAGATGAATACCAAGATATTTTGCTTCAGTGTTTACAGGTATGTGGTTATTTAATAGAATTACTCTGGACAAATCGTGTTTTCAAGTTGGTAAATGTTACTTGAAGTGATTTGTTTTCATATACACTGAAACTCCATTTCTTAAACTATTCGCTGATCTCGTTCAGGTGCTGTTGTAAGTTTGGTGAAGCTACCTCGGTATTTCCATGGGATGATAGTATTGCAATATCATCAGCAAACATGGCAAGTGTCATGTTCCCTGACTCTGGTATGTCTGATGTGCTGATTAAGTACAGTGATAATCCTAGTAGGTTCCCTTGTGGTACGCCGGATTCTATGGGATACTTTGCAAAATGCTTGAGAGGAATCTAAAAACACTGCACTGCCAAACTCATTGTTTTCAAGAGTGGTTGATATTTTGTTGACTATTCGGTGAACTTTCTGGGGTGTGGAATGATGTTCTCTAAAGCCTAGTTGGTGTCTTGGTATTATATTATTCAGGTTACCATCTTTCCTTAGCCCTTTCAGCAATAGCCTTTCAGCTATTTTTCCTAGTATGTATAGCAAACTTATAGGTCTATAAGATGCAATCCCACGTTCAGGTTTGCCTTATTTAGCTATCATAATAATCAACGGGTATATATGGCTGTAAAATAGGAGAGGCTCATCATACGATTATAGATTGTGGTGAGCAAAGGAATTGCTTCTGCAAGAAGAAATTGGAGAATTTTTTCTGTGATAAGATCGTAACCCGAAGATTTTTTGGCAATTAGTTTATTTATTTCGAAGTTTATTCCTATCTTCCTAAATTGCTTAATCGGAAGTGACATCTGCAACGGCGGGTCTAAGAAGAACTCAATTTCTCTGTAACATATTGTTGTATCGTTTTTATTTCGTTTGAAAACTTCATTCAGGTGACCTGCAAAAGCGTTAGCTTTATCCTGACTCGGCTTTTTTTTATAGAGGACACTTTCACTACAGGCTTTTTGAGGTTCTCTGTAGCTTTCCGGACGGCGTGATCGTCACTATTGTTGACATCTTAAATATATTGGCTGAAATTTGAATTTGTAAGATCTTGAAGGGTCTTGTAAAGTTTTCGAATTAATCGGTTATAATATAATTTGTCAGTACGATTACGTGTCCGTTGCCGCCTTCTTTTAACTTGACGTTTTTCTTCTATCAGCTGTCGCCTTTGCAGTGGTATCTAGTTCCGTTATAAGTTATTGTCTGTAACTGACGGGGTACTTTTCCAGGCTCCTTCTTGGATCAGCTGGGTAAAATAATTTACGGTCTCCTCAAATTCATTCCGTCGCTTGATAGCCAGATTTAAGCTTATGTTGCTTTCAATATATGACTTCTATCAGCTGTCGCCTTTGCAGTGGTATCTAGTTCACTTATAAGTTATTGTCTGTAACTGACGGGGTACTTTTCCAGGCTCCTTCTTGGATCAGCTGGGTAAAATAATTTACGGTCTCCTCAAATTCATTCCGTCGCTTGATAGCCAGATTTAAGCTTATGTTGTTTTCAATATATGGCTTCTATCAGCTGTCGCCTTTGCAGTGGTATCTAGTTCACTTATAAGTTATTGTCTGTAACTGACGGGGTACTTTTCCAGGCTCCTTCTTGGATCAGCTGGGTAAAATAATTTACGGTCTCCTCAAATTCATTCCGTCGCTTGATAGCCAGATTTAAGCTTATGTTGTTTTCAATATATGGCTTCTATCAGCTGTCGCCTTTGCAGTGGTATCTAGTTCACTTATAAGTTATTGTCTGTAACTGACGGGGTACTTTTCCAGGCTCCTTCTTGGCTCAGCTGGGTAAAATAATTTACGGTCTACTCAAATTCATTCCGTCGCTTGATAGCCAGATTTAAGCTTATGTTGTTTTCAATATATGGCTGGTCTGATTTACAGTCAGTTCTAGAAGTCGCTAATGTAGCATTTCGTTCCTTTTTTATCACTGCTTAAAGTGACTACAACTGGTGTATGGTCTGGCGATAAATCTGGAGGTGTTTCTTCGCTAATATAACTGTTCGCAACTCCCTTTGTCACAAAAAGCCTAGTACGTCAGGTACTCTGTTTGTATTTGTTGGCCAATATGAATACTTATTTCATTAATTGGAGTCGCGTGATGTAAGTGTCTACTTACTACTAGTAGTTACTACTACTCTATGGGCTCTTTCTTCTTTGAGCTGGTAAGTATGGAATAAGATATTCTCGTTTCTCAGATATCTCACAAGTCTTCTTCATGTTTCATTTGTATGCATATTTATTTTGACAGTGTTGTTTGTTAGTGTCTTTAAGTAATATTGTTTTTTTGCTACTATGACCGCTAGAAAGTTACTCATGTTATTATAATCTGTTACAGCATAGATAAAAGTAGGTGGAGGTTTGGGCTGTTTTAGCGTCTCTGTAGAGCTGTAGTTATTAACGTTTATTTCAACGGCTATAGCTAGAGATGATAATGTGTTGTAAGTTTTTGTAAATAATGGCCTTTTTGGAGTTTGCTCGAGTGAATTGTAGGCCCTTTTTCAATTTTTGACATATTGCCACAAATGGGTTGATGAAGGAGGGCTGTCTCTTTAGTCGATCATATTGTGGTCACTAGTACCTTGTTGAGAGTTGCCGCTGTTTATCATTCACTTTGGTAACTTTTTGCCTAACATTTACTTATTAAATAATTATTTTTAATACATTTCAAGAAAGATACAAACTAACTATTATGTACTTAAGACTGCATGCATTTATGATACAAACGTATATTGTAGCAAAGATGAAGTGGAAAGAAGCTACGCTCTTGGCGAAACAGCGGTAAAGGTGATTTTGGAATTTGATAGGCTTTTACCACCGTAAACTTGATGGATTGTGTCTAGTATCCCGCAGTAGGAAGCGCGATACTAAGCAGAAAAAACAGGCCCACAAACTTTGTGAAAAAAGACAAATGGATAGGGGTGATTGGAGTTTTTACCAAATCAGACAAGCTTTATCGTGATCAAATGGCATGATACCAAACAGGTAATATTATTGAGTAACTGCCATGGTCATGTAATGACAAGTGTAAAGAGAAAAGACAAAACTGGTAGTAGACTAGACAGTCCATGCTGCCATTGCTTTTTACAATGAAATAATCGGTGGAGTGGATCTCGGAGACCAGATAAGCGGAGTCTAGGATATGGGACGGAAATCTTGCAAATGATGGAGAAAAGTATTTTATCGAATGCTCATGATATCTGTGTTATAGTTGGGTATTATAAATGACCTGCATCGAACCATTTGTGCAATGTGCGATATAGGATTATGTAAACAATGGCTGAGTTCACCATGCGTCAACAACTGAGCTTAAGCGCTCATCTGCTGAGTACCAATACATTCCATCGGTTGGAAACTGATGAACGCTTATTGACTTCAAGCGCTATTTTTGGATGTTTGTATGTCATTCCGCGTTGACAAATCGGTTACAGTTGAGTTGCAACAGAAACTCAGCGGAACTGGTCAGCGCATACGTTGACACAACTATTCAACTGTTGGCGCCTGGTGAACTCGGCCATTGTTTTACCATATATCATACATCCTAAGTAAAAAAAAGTGTAGTTACTATCAAAAGATTTTTATGTTCTTATAAATATATCCCTATTTTTCAAGTAATCCTAATGAATTTTTCCATCAATGGCGTAAATAATATCCCACTGGGATATGTATGTACCACAACATTTTTTTTTTCATTTTTGGCAATTTTTTTATTTCTCCCAAAAGATTTACTCAGACATGTTACCAAAGAGCCACATTTGTACAAACAACATGTTCTAAACAAATTAAAAATTTGGTTCCAAAGGGTTGAATCCATGCTATTATTTTTCCTTCTGATCGCGTTTTTAAGGGCGGTTTGACATGTTTGTAAGTAACTATTCACTTTTTTACCTAACCTAAATGACGCAATAGCTCAACTACTTTTCTAAAACTACAAGATGTTACTTATAACTCTATTTTGTGTTTATAGATGATAAATAAAACAGAAACCAATTTATATTTAAGAGTTTGTCGTCAATTTATGGTGATGTCAGATATTTCCAGTAGCTGACTAAATATTACAAGAATATACAATGCTCCTTATAAAGTATAGAAATTAATTTTATTAACCCAAAAGATAATGTAGGAACAATTCGAGCCTCTAACCAGCCCACCTCATTTAAAATCCTTAGCGGAACGTGTTCCGGATTAAGAGGTGACTAAGAATGCAGGAGGTCGTTCATTTTGTTTCTAAATTGAGGTATTCACTCCAGTTAACTTGCCTTCCTGGCATAATGTTTCGTTTAGTCCTCCTGAGAACTTTTTATCCTTGAGGCTGAATCTTTTCAAGAAGTAATTAGTTTCTCCAGAACTTGTCTACTTGAAATTCTTTATGCTTTTCAGAAGCTACTTGGTAAAACTTTATAAAACATGATATTAATGCAGAATAACAAATTATTGCACTTTAGTCTAAACAAGGTCAAATGTTTACAAGTGATTTTTTTAAATTGACATCGTTTATGTTTATATTTTGATGATATTACATTTCTCGAAATGGACGTACCTGCTTGTTGTTTATTACAATAAAATAAAATATTCCGGTTGAATCTAAGTACCTTTTTGACTTCTTCGGCAAACATTATTACAGCCATTTTTTTGCATTAACTAATAATAATTGTGTATAAGTTGTCGCACACAGAGTGGAGATTTACAAAATAGGTTATATTTAAACTTTTAAGCCCAAGTACAATAGTTATAGAATGCAGATGTAGAGCTTCTTCTCTGGCTTCACAAAAATTGGGCTTCTGCTCTGTAACCGGTTTCGTGCTTGATAGCATCATCAGACAAGAGAAAATTGAATTTATTAAATCGCGTTCTTGACAACTATAAATAACTCGTTGATATGTTATGGTGGCTTGATTAAAAAATTATTTACAAGAAAACAAATATAATAAAAATTACAGATGAGGTATTTGAAAGGTGTAGATAGTGCATGTCAATATTTAACAAAAAGATATAATCAACTTATAAAAATAATAACCATAACACAATTGTATTAATAAGGTAATAATTATTTAACAATTACAACATGTTCTATATAATATATATATAACGAGGTTATCGACATATATCAAATTATTACGATATATACTAGACATAAATTTAAAAAAAGTCTGTGGCTAATGGACCTAACGGTCCGAGGCCAAACCAAATTACAACAACAACAACAACAACAACATTACGATATATTTTGTTTGATATATTCAATTAAGAAGGAGAATTTCCAAGATATGGGAATCTATCACATCAGGTAGTTATTGTCGTGTATGTGCCTTTTTACATCTAAAGCTTCAGAAAAGTTAAGTTTGCGTTTAATACTGCAAAAATGTAGTGACTATATATGCGGCTTTTTTTGTAATAACTAGCTATATATATATATATATATATATATATATATATATATATATATATATATATATATATATATATATATATATATATATATATATATATATATATATATATATATGTATGTATATATATATATATATATATATATATATATATATATATATATATATATCAAAAATATTTAGTTCTTGGATTAAATCGCGTCCAGAATTTGTGGAAACTTTTGGCTCCTGGTTTGGAGTGATTTTCAAGAGGTTAAGAAAATATGAACGCAACTTCAAGGCCTCAATTTGTCTACTTCTTAAAGCGGTGAATAGGGATAGGTTGAGCTGTTGTTACCCGATTACGGAAATTGTCTCCGAGGTCTCAGTGCGTTAAACCCTAAACCTGGCAAGGACCTGATCGTCGCTTGGTGGTTTGGTATTATGTATGGGAGAGTTTCTGCCTCAGTCGTTGTCGGTCTCATTAGTCGGGTTAATAAGGTTGAGGTTAAGAATTTTTTAAACTCAATAAGACTTGTTTGGAATCGTATTCTTGATAATTTTTATTTAGACTTCATAGCTTTTATTCTGATATCTTTAATATATGGTAAGAAGACTTTGGCTGTTGAGGGGACTCTGTTCTTGTTGTGGTCTCATGATTAGTTTTCAATCTCTAGTATTTCTCTATACCTGATTTCTGTCATATCCATTTTTAGGCAATGTATATATTATGAGGTCTAATTCTGTTCATTGTTATTGTCCTTGTTCAGACTGTTTCAAAACTAACAAGAAAAAAGGAGTAGTCTTAGAATATATGAACATACAATCTGAGTTAAAACACCTGACCCCTCATCAGCACTAGTCCTGTGTTATATTTACACAGGACACAAAACTCGGACCTAATAAACGATTTTCAGTGAGATTTGGAAAGTAGGCAGATTGAGGCTCCGCAATCGAGCTAAAACAAACTAATCTACCCCTATCCATCGTTCTAACGAGTGGGAACATTAAGGCCTTAGAGTTACTTTAATGTTTCTCTAATAATTATGATATTATAATTATTAATAAAAAGTGTTTAAAAATAACCTATAAAAAAAGTGCGTATTTAAATATTTTATGAAATTTTAAAAGTCTACTTTATTTAAATTACTATAAATAAAACTGATGCACCTCAAACACTTTTTACCAGTAACAATTTTGTCAAATTTAGTTTGTAAAAATGAGATATGACATTTATATTAAAAACAATATTTTTCAACCCCAAAAATCCTCATGTGTGCTACACAACCCCTAACAATATAATATAAAATCTCACAGCGTTCGCTCATAACTTTTCAGCCGACAGATATTTCTGACGCTGTATACAATCATATAAGTTACAAGCGCCAAGTTTGCATTATCCTAGTAGAAAGTGTCACTCTTTACGATGAATTCTTGTCACATGGGGTAGAACGATGTATAGAATACACATCTCACAAAAGATCTGTTGTTTGGCAAAGTTTCAGACATAGTTTTGTTTAGTTTCAAAGCCCACACCAAACAAGGTATACATATTTTATAATCGTTAGCAACACACAACCCCACTACAAAAGTAAATGAATTACAGGACGAGTAGCCGAGGTGGTCGAATTAGTAACCTGTGGAATTGGTATTATGTGGCCGTGGGTTCAGGTCACATATTCGTACAGTCGGTTACGTCAACTAGGATGTGTAATAGGCGACTTCTGATGAGTTATAGCTGGTGTCATGATTTTATACAGAGTTTGTAATTAGTATTGCACCAAACTGGATTAGGCAAAAGCGTTTTTAACATTTAGATTTGAGATTTTAGTTGGTGTTTGTCAGAATCCGGTGACCTTATTTTTTTAATGGCGACCTAGGATTGAGTTGGTATTATTTGGCAAGAAAATGGTTCTAAAAAACATTACGGTATAGTATAACGTTGTTTATTCTAAATTAATGGAGAAAACTAAAAAATTAAACCACTACACCAAGTGAAAAGAACACATTTCAAAAACGCAGTTACTTAGGCAAAAAATTATAATAACTGCTCAAATTGTTGGCCATTAACTTCTTGACAATATCTAAATCTATTAAATCTATTAACAAAAGCGCACAATGCATTCTGCATACATTCCGGAGCAATGTTCGCGATTGCAATACTAATTCTAGCTTCTAATTTATCTAATGTTGTCAGCCTGTACTGTACACAACACCTTTTAAATATCCGCAAAAAGAAAGGTCTAATAAACTAATGTCTGGAGACCTAGGAGGCCACTTAATCAGACCTCCTCCTCCAATCGATTGCCCTGGATAGTTGTGATTTAAGAACACATGAACTTGCTGACAGAATTCAGATCTTGTTGCATCTTGATCTTGCATCTTGTTGATACCAGACGTCTTGGTTAAGGGCTTGCGGATTTATTGCATTTGCTTTATTCTCTTTTACTTTCGGTACAATATATTTTTGTAATAGTTATAAGTGATCTACAGGTGTTAACTTACCATGTGAAATGGACGGATCCGTGAAGTTTACGTTCAATTTTCCACATCAAACATTATTTTTTTCAGGAAATTACGTGTAATTGTAATGACTGTTTACAGAACCTTTTAACTCAAATGTGGCTTTCTCTGAAAAAACAATGCTTCTTACAAAATTTTGATCAGCTTGAGTTCATTCTATCATAATTACTGCAAATTCCAACATGCAATCAAAACCGTCTTCTCAGAGTTGGTTAACTAAGTGTGGTTTGTAGGGATGATACTCAGAAATAAATATTTTAATACTTTTCTCATTGATCCTTTACACACATCATGATCTACTGCAAGCTGCCTGATCGAAGTTTCTGGTGTATCAGTAATATCCAGTAAAACTTGTAACTTGTGAAATATCATTATTTACTGCCGTTGTCGTTCTTCCGAGAGAAGTGCGTCTTTTTACATTTTAGTGAATTTTCGTAGAAAAAAAGCACTAATGCGGAGATCCCGCCTGTTGAATTTTAAAAAAATTATGCAAATGAACGCGAAGTAGGACCCCTAGATTACATATCCGGGGTCAGTTAGAATTTTTATATGTTTATATACCTATATATATATATATATATATATATATATATATATATATATATATATATATATATATATATATATATATATATATATATATATATATATTTCTATGTTACAAGACAAAATGTTTTAAAAAAATATTTGGTGCCAGATCATTTCTATGAAAATTCATACCATAACGCACTTGCTGCGTTTAGACTTTTTCAGTTCATCAAATCGTTGAACTGTCCACGATACTGTATATCTGCTAGTTGGTGGTCTGTTTGGATGACAGTCGTTAAACAAGCATTACAAGCTTCAAAATGGGTCATTTTACGATCACCAAATCACACAGTTATTATAAATGCAATACGCTCAATTTCGTATAAATTGATTTTCGTCAACCTATCTTACTTTATGACAGGCACTCGTAATATAATCTTTGACAGACAGTAAAAGCATTTCCACAGAAACCAAACCTTGTTTCACATGTGAGTCTACACGAGAAAACCAAAACCACTTATTTGAATTGTTTAGTTAAATCCTAGGAAGGGCAGTAAAGGAAGATTTAAATTTTATTTTTTGTCATCAGTTCCGATTGGAAAAGCGATTAGGAGTATGTTTGGAAATTGGCAAAATTGATATAAATAAGTAGGTAACACAATTATTGTTACTTTTGGATTAAATTTAGACTAAGTTGTATTCATCGAAAACCCTCTGCCTAGATTTTTTTTTCTACAAACCTTTCTTGAAAATGCTCCATTAGTTTAGAATAAACAATTTTATGACATAACGTGTTGTATTTATAATTTAGTAACCTGCCAAAGGAACCTCAAATAAACCTAGGTTGACATTTAAAGAAATTCAAGATGGTGGCCTATAACACACAACAGTTGCACAAAACAAACGGAACTGATATGAAAATATCGGTGTTTATGTATAACTTAACCAACCAAATTCAAGTCCACATGATGTCAAACCATTTCTCCATAATTTACCCTTCCTAGAAAGAAAAAAGCATAAACAAATCTTCCGAAGCTGTTCCTGGCGTCAGTAATTAGCGTGGTTATAAACCGACATTAAATAAAGAAGAACACATTGTTTATTCTTTAAAATAATAAATATTTCTCTTAGCACACCTATTATATTCTGTAGTTTAATTTTTTTTTTCAATACCTGCATGTATTTTAGGATTGGAATTTTTACAAAACTAGCTTAAGCTGGATGTGTTTTCTTTTATTTTAGTTTCTCTCTTCATTAGTATGTTAAAAGTTTTATAAATACATTGTTTAGAATGGTACATATTCGTGTTTGATCTGGATAATCCAATATTATAGCCAGATCACACAATGAAAAATTGTTTATTGAAATCTAATTGCTGATTGTACGTAAAAAAATAATTTAAACACACAAGACGTTAAGAATTTCCATGCAGTGCTAATGCGTTTCATGCTGTTTTTCCGTGGCCCAACTCACTTAGTGGATTGCTAGACAAACAGGAAAGATTCCGTAAGCTCTGACAACAGGACACCGTACATACCATCGGAAAAACTAATAATCTGCAATGACGTCACTGCGCTGTACGTGTTAAGTTGTTGCGACTGCATTATCGACAGGTATAAGAAGGGTTACCAGAGGTATGTACGTATATATGCTCAGTTTCAGTTCAGCTACTAAATAAGCTGGCAGCTATAGTTAATAAAACACCACCTGAAAGTTCACGGCAAAACAGCCCGGAAATCATTCAGTATTCCAAGAAAGCCCGGTGTGGAAGTCTAAAATTATCAGAATGTGGCTTTATGGAAAAATATAACCCCAAAGTTTACACATTTTATGCTCATCGAAATTGATCATGAGACTTATACGCTCTGTCTGAACTTAATAATAGGGAAGACCTTTTCGTCACGTTTGTTTACTATTTTTAACCCGATTGCTTCCTTGCGCCCCTAGTCTTTAATTTGATTTAAACGACAAACAATGCCGCAATTCTAGTACAAAAATGAACTTACCTAACATCATGCGGCATAGGAAGGGTAGCTCCTCTATCCAGGAGTATTTTGATTATTTCGTAATTGTCTCTGTGCGCTGACAAGATAAGAGGGGTGATATCTGGGGTGAATGTGGCAGTGTCACCAGGCAAAGCCTCCCAACTCTGCAACAATAATCTTATTACACAGATGATCCATCTAAGAACCGACAAAGGAAAGTGCCTGTAGAGGGTCTCAAACAAAAACCAATACTAGATACAGATGTACAGATATGGTCTCTGACTTCGAAATGCTTGTTTTTTTTCTGCAACTAGTTCCACCTTTTACTGCATTGTCAAGTAATAGATTTTTTCGATGTCTTATATAGCAGAGAAGAAAACAAGCATTTGAGAAACCAGGAAGAAAGTCTTTACATATCTGTTTAATATGGAGGGGTCTCACCAGTTTTACAAGAATCAATGAAAAACTAGTAGTTTGGCACCTTTTAAAACACAAAATTCCAACTGAAGTTACTTGTACTAGAAATCTGTATAAGTGTTTTATTTAAATAAATTAAGCTTTTCAAAAAATGTAGTGGTGTGAGGCAGCCACAAATTCAAGAAATCATTTTTTCTTGCAGCCAATTATAAAAGTTCTCATATTTTAAGGATAATTTTAGAAGAGTTTGTCGGCTAATTAACAAATTTTTATTATAAGTAACATGATAACAAAACCACGATCTTTTAGAAAATATATGCAATTCAAAATACAAAGAAGTCTCATAAACTAATTGCAGTAAAGGCCTTGACTGTAGTTTTCATATATTATTACATTTAAACGTATATATATATATATATATATATATATATATATATATATATATATATATATATATATATATATATATATATATATATATATATATATGTTCGGAAATATTGCGGTCTTTAATGTGAGACATACTTGGTTCTCGTGTTGAACCGCGTCCAGAATTTATAAAAACTCGGCAATTTCAAGAGGTAAAGGAAATATGTAAGGACATGAACTCTAAGGCCTCGCTCTGCCTACTCCTTAGAGCGATGAACAAAGGTGGATTGGGCTGTTATAGCTCGATTACGGGGCCTCAATCTGCCTACTCCCCAAATCTCGCTGAAGATCGTTTCTAAGGTCTCGGTGTGTTCAACCCTAGACCTAAGAGAGATGTGGCAGTTCGCTGCAAGTCCTGTATTGTATGTTGGAAACTTGTTATATATCCATTGCAAATATACAAAAAGACAATTTTATTGTCTCATTACCTCACTCAACAGATACCTGCAATTATCTTAATCCAGTAAGTACCGTGACGAAAACTCCTGACTTAATTGACCGTACCCCGACTAGTTACACTGATAACGTAGCAGGTAGACGAAACGGTACATACAATACAAGACTTGCAACGAACTGCCAGATCTCTCTTACGCCTAGGGTTAAAAACACTGAGACCTTAGAGCCGATCTCCGGCGAGATTTGGAGAATAGGCAGATTGAGGCCCCGTAATCGAGGTAGAACAACCCAACCCACCTCTGTCCACCGCTCTAAGCAGTAGACGGGTTGAGGCCTTAGAGTTCATGTCCTTATATATTTCCTTAATCTTTTGAAAATGGCTCCAAAACATATGAGCGGAAACAACAACCTAAGAAACAAGTATGTTATATATATATATATATATATATATATATATATATATATATATATATATATATATATATATATATATATATATATAGCAAAAGAAATGAAGAAAGATGAAACAAACAAAAATTTCAGGTGATTTATTTCAGTTGTATAGTTTGCCTTTGGATAAAATTATACTAGTAATTGTTATTTTAGGCCTACGTTACTTCTGATTTTATGAAGTATATGCAATTTGAATGATTAACAATTTTACGTTTGGTGGCTTCATGAAAATAAACTTTAGTGATAGACTGGAGGTTCATGCTTTAGCGCTACTTTCATACTATGGTAAGATGAATTTTCTTATATCTATAGAATATTGTAAACCTTACATGCGGCTCCCCAGGCTTGTGAATCGTTTCCTCGTGGTCAAGCAAAACTTCAACTGCTTCGACAAATTCCTCGGAGATGGCATGAAGGAGGGCGTCTTTTGTTTCAACTTTATGTTCAATTAGTAATTCCACCATTTCTAAATTTTCATTATCAATAGCCATAAGCAAGGCACTTCTTCCAAGGGGGTCTACACAGTTTATATTGATATAGCCAGTTTCTTCGGCCCTTTGTAGCATCCTGTAAGTATATAAAATATTAAAATAATATTTTCAAATTTTACAGTTTCTGTTTCTAAATCTATGTAGATTATACATACATACATACGTATATATATATATATATATATATATATATATATATATATATATATATATATATATATATATATATATATATATATATATATATATATATATATATATATTGAAATGTACTACAACCCAAAATTATTTTCAAAAATGCAGGATAATAAAAATACTTGGCATGTGTAAACAGTAACAAAAGTGTGAATAGCGCCAGAATCGCTGTACTTGGGTATAGGGAATCCTAGTATCATATGAAAGAAAACTTTTTTCTCTATGAAATTCTGCAGAAAATATAGGGTGTTCGACGTGAAATAAATGAAATAATCTGCTTTGAATGTGCCGATAATAAAGCTTGCATCTTTGAACGCCTGTCGAGTATTGCGAAATATTGACTACAGTAGTTAGTGAAGTAGCAAATCCACCATCAAAGGCTAGTGAGTTGTGAGTTTTTTTACGATATCATCCGGCAATGGACTTTTTTTTTTGAAAACCTCAGATTGGTCGAAAAATCAAGATGTCTGAGGGATCCTTGTTGTAAGTAAACCTTATTTTTTCCATAGAATTCAAAAACGTTGTTAAATACTAGGTGTTCCATTAGAAAAAAACATAACTTTGAGGTGTCACACTTTTTTAGATCAGCCTGTGTATTTAAAAAGTAATTTTAGGTTGTAGTTATTTTTCAACCTATGTAATCCCCGATTAAAATAAAGTCTAATATATATATATATATATATATATATATATATATATATATATATATATATATATATATATATATATATATATATATATATATATATTGCGTGTGTGTGTGAGTGTGTGCGTGTGTTTGTGAGTGTGTGCGTGTGTAGTTTATATACATATTTAGCTCGCTTGGATATAAAAGTTGTTAGATAAATTTTCTCTTTGCATAATACTTTCTTACTAAAAAAAATTTAAAACAAGATGAACTTTGGATTTCTGCAAGTTTTGGTGATAAATTAGAGTTTCGGTTTAGTTCCGGTTTCGGCAGAAAATCTGTGATCTTGTAATCCGTAATAGATACGAAGATGGTTGATTTGGGGTAAAGCTAAACGTTTCTGTGGTGATCAATTATCTAAAATAAAATTTCAGGTGTCATTTTTAGTTTTTAATTATTCGAAGAAAAAAAGTTTTTTATTTTGCTTTTTTTTCCAGCGAATAGGAAAGAAATAGACTTACTTAACTATGACATTGTTAGGACACTTTTTTATGGGCAATCTAAATCTCTCATTTTCAAGGCGTTTTTGATAAAAGAGTTACAATACTTAACAATACTTTATAAATATATATATATAATGTGGCACCCTTGAAATCAAAAGACGAAAACTGCCCGTGACCAATAGATAATGACTCATAACTATTTCGCTTGAAATTTTATATCAAATATAACAATACGAACAAAGAGAATAATAAAATATTTAAAAATGTCCTGTTGTTGCATCCCGATAAAACTAACTGTCTTCAATAAAAATGTTCTTAATGATTTCCTGGTTGAATACGAATCATATAGCCTCAATTTTGACAGATAATAGTTTGTTGTGAACTTACTTGCGAAATAATCTAGGGTAATTATCAAATAAGATGAATAATAATAATAATAATAATAATAATTTTTGGAGACCGTGTAACTCAGTTATATATCATTTTTAGGAAAAATGCTATAGGAACTTGTGGCACTAATTTTTCGAGTAGCAAGCTTCCTAAAATAGTCGCATATCATTAAAGAACAGCCTGTATATATATATATATATATATATATATATATATATATATATATATATATATATATATATATATATATATATATACTTCAAATTTATATATAGTATTAACAGGGAGAAACTACGCCTACGGCTAATCTTTCGAATTTCAGTTCATTTTTACGTTTCACATAATATTGCTACCTGACGACTACTGAGTTGCATGTTTTCTTCAATATGCAAACGCTCAAGTTCCTATTTTTGATTAGTGACATTTGTATTTGCCACTTTGCCATTTGAATACTCAACACTCCCAGTAGAATTGTATATTTCCAAACAATTTTTAATAGTAAGCCAACTGGGGAGGGGGGGAGTGGTGGTGGGGTGGTCGTTCGTCGATTAGGATATTTCATTTTATACAACTTCTGCGCAAGGAGACAATTTTTTGGTCCTTTCCTAACACGTTATCCATATTGGTTTATTTATTTTTTAAGTAGTTTATTGTTTAATAATTAACAAACATACAAAACTATTTAACAAAGCTAAGTAGGCAACGAAATACAACAACAGTTATAACTTCTGTTGACAGTGACGTGAACAATTGTCTTTATGGCTACTACGAATAATAACAAGAAATATAATTAAGATATCGAATAAAATAGAAAAAATCTAAATAAGAATAAGATATTAAGTATAAGACATAAATTATCTATTTAAAGAAAGTGATCTTTTTGAATTTTAAATTTCCCAGGTTCGTAAATTTTAAACATCCTGTAGCTTTTATGTCAAATATTTTTACGCAGAGCTTAAGTTTAAACTACGTCTTCCGTCTATCAAAATATAAAAGTTTTCCTAGCAAAATATAGCCTAGTACATGATAAAAACAAGTGATACTTGTAAATGTAATTATTTTGATAACATTCTAATTAACTCAAAGACTATAAATTTTACATATATAGCAAACCCATAATAAAGTTTTATAATTGCACGTAGAATTCAAAAATCGAATAGTATACAGGGGGTTCAATTGAATAATAACAACTTTGACCTGACCTGACCTGCCCTGCTTTTTTGGCATCCTCTGTATAGTCCAGATAAATTTTAAATTACCCACATTTAGTAAACGATAAGTACGTTTTGAGAACCGAACTCACCACAACATATTTAAAAATTTTACCCTAACCGAACCAAGTTAGCGTCATCAGGGGATGAAAAATTGTGCACTCTCTGATCACGCTAACTTGGTTAGTTAAACGATCGTCAGGATTCTTAAAATGTGTTATGATGATTTGGGTTGTCCAAACGTACTTACCTGTGCTCATCATAGCCTTCAATCTTCACCTAGTGACATTTAGTAACCTTTTAATATAATATACCTATACATTTTATTTAAAGTGTTTACACACAAAATGCAAACTTACTGTACAAAAATTATTGGTGATTGAGCTTATGTTGTTTTTACATACTAGTCTCCTTTTTTCTACAAATACGTGATTTTTGGGGGACTCCAACTACATTAATACTGTCACTATTATCGTACATGTAAATCACATTTTCACATTTCCTACTTTGTTTGCTCTCTTGTGAAAGTAACAAGAACATCTATCAGCTATTTTCATCTTGTCGCCATTTATTTGCGAATATGTGCGTTGATATCAAATATGTATATCTATTCTCGTTAAGCGTGAAGAGGCAGAATTGACGTTCATAGGGTGTGACTAATGATGACTAGATGTAAATAAATTGTCTGGTTATTCAAATAACATTTAAGAATCGAATCTGTCTCACGTAATATAACGCGCATTTGATTTTCCAGCTCTGGTTCGACATTCATTGAAACAATTCTCGAAAATTGTTACTGGCAGATAGATGCAACTTAAGATGGGAAAACAAAGGATTCAGAACAGTAATAGTAGCGTGAGAAGAAAATTACCTGTCCTGGCACAAGCAAACCAATTTCTGGTATCACAGGATCAGACGCTCACGAAGGGCATCAGATTGTACAATCAAACGAGAAATAACTTTTCTACAAAAATTACCCCCGAGAAACGGAACATAACATTGTAGCTTTGTATGTAGTCCCGTGTATTTACAATTAACCTACACTACAATGTATCCACATTGCACAGGATGATTAGTATAATATTTTACACTAGCTACCAACGTTTATTTCTTTTCAGTTTACGACAATAGTTGGAGAGGGAAATTAAAATAAATTTATCTAACCAGAAAAGAAATGATTTATAGGGAACGCAAATTATTACCTTTAGGCAAAGGAACATTTAACGGTAACATATCTAGCCCAGCGGTCATCAGATAATTCGATGTACTCTAAAATTGTTTTTTTTTGCGACTCCTTGAATAAGTCACCCATGGTTCCTTTTAGTTCTTTGTCCAAAGAAAATTGACGACGTAGCTAGAGTTTAATAAACCTTGTGAAAAGGTAGCAGTCTGCTGCAGCTAGATTAGGGCTCTACAGTGTTGCAGTAACACCACAAACCCACAAAGGTTGATTTTTCGTTATGTGTGTGAGCCCAATGGACCCAACAATTGTGCGGACGTAAGATTTTGGCGTCAAATTATAAGGCTTTCTTTGGCGTCCAGCAACTTTTACCTTTTGTTTTTGTTTGGAGACGTCTGCAGCAATTATAGTCTTTCTACATATTATAGGCGATCAAAAAAGGCACTCATTATTCCACAAAATGGTATGTCTCATAGTCCCTGTAGATTGCTCACGTCACCAATTTCTTGTCCATTATTCTGGAGTGAGGATTCTAAAAATCTAGCGCGTTGTTAATTCATTAATTCCCAAGTTTTCCTGCAAAACTGTTATCACAGATGTAGAGTCTTATTTCACGGGCGATAGCTAAAATTTTAATTAATTGATCCTCTCACCCTCTTTCTTTTACTTTCCTGATGTGGTCTCCAGTAGTTACATAAAAAGTCGTAACATTTTAGGGTCATCCCGAATGAATCATCTGTCCCATTTCAACTGCTTTAACCAGAATTTTACCTTCTTTAATGAATTTTCTTAACAAAAGTTCACTAATGAGGAGATCGCACTGGTAATTAAAAAACAATAAGCCGATTTTCAATCAAAATTGATGCCTTGCTTTTTCAAATGGCTTGGATAAGTTCGTTAGCCAGGAAAATCGGTCCAATCCTTCCCGGAAAATTTTGTGTTTTTTTTTCGGAAAATTTTTATATCTCCAGAAATAACAAAGTTCTGGCAATCAAATATGCTAAGCGAGTTTATATTATAAAAGGTAAACTATGCGCGAGATAACAAGTATCACAATTCACACCATCGCTTTTCACGACTGTCCGTTACATATCAAATTACATCATAGTCAACATGCAGATAAGAACGTTCCTTACATATTGCAATCTGACCGTTTAGCAGTAATCGTGGATATAGCCAGACCAGCACATTGCATTCCCTAAATATCTTCATGAAAACGGCAACTGTCATGACCTTCCCAGGCTTAGTTTTAATATAAATAAGATGTAATTTTAATTATACCATTAATTTTATTATAAGTCTTCTAGGTGTAACTATGTCCATTTAATTAGTTGATTATATAGCTAATTGACGCAGTCGGCAGGATACAGCTGGGAAGTCAAGAGAATATTGGTTTCTGGTGTATCAACACTTAGCAGAAGAACCACGGATATTCGTGCTCATTCTGATCCTCTTGTCCTCTTATCCTCTTGTGAGTTGTTTGTCCTTAACATTCTCCTTTACATATATATATATATATATATATATATATATATATATATATATATATATATATATATATATATATATATATATTTGTATGTATCATAGAAGATTTAATTGAAGAGTTTGAAAATTCATTTGCGCTACAACAGTCCACAAACTAATATTAATAGTGATAATAACGTAAATTCTAATATTAATCAAAATATAGATAGAATCACAGGAAATTATATTCGTCCAAATAATTTAAATCTAAATATGGCAAATTTTAGTGATTTTTATTTACGTGTGATTCCCGAGTTCGATGGTGAGCCCGCATACGTTAGCGGTTTTCTTAAAGCATGTGACATGATTATGAATCAGTTTTACACAATAAACGATCCCATTTTATATGTAAATTATTTTCTACTTAATTCTATTCAGTCAAAATTAGTTGGGCAAGCTAGGTTAATAATTAGTACCAAGGATATTAATACGTGGCCTGAATTAAGGACAGTAATTGTACAAAATTTTACAGGCCAGCGTGATGGAACTAGCCTTTTACGTAAGCTCCTAGCATATAAACAAAAGCATAATGAAGATGCTCTTCCTTTTAGTAACCAGTGTAGGCAGATAGAACAGCTTTCTGTTTCAAATTTAAGGTGTAACGAAGCAAATGATCAAATAAGAGCTTTAAAAGCTGCTATTCATTCACAGCAGACATTTAAAACATTTTAGGTGGATTTCGCAACACCTCAGGCATGGTGGTCTGATCTAGGTCACGCGAATCAATAGAAGCAGCTCTTACATTTATTATCGAGGAAGAAAATTATGATTACCGTGATAACATGTTTCAAAAACGCAACCTAATAACGAAACCTAATTTACAAACAATCGTAGACCGCAAACATTTAGGCCGCCAATTCCACCAATGAATACTATGCAATTTCAAAGGTCATTCCAATCAAACAGCAAATCAAGTAACCCCTCGACGTGTAAATATATATATTCCTCCCCCCTTCCCCTATCAATCTAATATTCCGAGAACGCCACACCCTAGATTTCAACAGCAAAATTTTCAAAATAGGAATAATCCCGTCTGACAAGAAACACACGACAAAGTACGTTTCAAAACAGACGGTTCCCAAAACCAATGGACACTTCCAGCGGACAGACCAGAAATACAAGACAACCCTTAAACCAACCACTTTAGGTAAATAGACCCAGTGTAATAGTAGAAGAGCTATTCAATCATTATGCTGAACCAAATCACTTAGACAATAAACAGACTCTGCTAGAAAATTATGAACATGAAAATTACGAACATGAAAATTATGAGCATGAAAATTACGAGCATGAACGTTTTCAGGAAACGAGTCTCACAAACCAAAGCAATCCAATCACGATCCATATTCAGCACCAGGCATTCTCATATTTGAGGAAGAAATCATTAATAACAAAACTAACTAAATATTCTTTCAAAATAGCCGAGGACCCGAAATATCTTTCTTGTGCAAAGGCAGAAGAAATATGATATACGCACAAATAAACCTAGAAGACCCAGAACAAATATCTAAATTTAATAATCAAAACTGCCTCCCACGACGGAAGTACTATTGTCTTTTTGTTAGAAAATAAGATTATGAGACGGTCAGTTTAGCTATTAATCAGAAATTCAATAACCAACAATCACCATTATTCTTTAGGTGTGATAAAGTTTTAGATGAAATTCTTAGTGAAAAAGAACTCATAAAAATTACAATACAATACCATGAAGAAACCACGAATCACAGAGGCACAGACGAAATTTATTTAGAAATAAAACATAAAAATTTTATGAATATTGTCTATCAAGTAGTTAGAGATAGAACTGAAATTTTCAAAGAAAGGATTCTCAACAGAAACATTAAAAATTCAAATCAACCTTTCAAAGGCGTCGATGTAGTATATAAAACGATAAGCCCGAGGCTTGACAAAAAACATCTAAACACATTTACTGGTTCGTATTCTATAATTTCCTTACTAGACCGTAACAGAGCATTGATACTCAGCCACAAAACTAATTAACACAGTGTAACGCGCTTACGAAGTCTTTGACTTTCAGGTAGCCAGGCGGAGCCCAGCCGGGACAGCGCTTTCACAAAATGACAAACGGATTCTAATACATATACGTAACTTGTTTACGACGAATACAACAAACCTAAAGAACATTCATTACAAAATCTTTAAATGACGAATTTAGGAAATAATACCATAATTATCTTATAACTATCAACTACACAATACATAACACCGATCAAACATTTGCTAGAATCTTTCCACAAACAGACAAATACAAAAGAGGTCTTATTAACGGACTAGGATCCACCTTCAAATTTGTCACCGGTAAACTAGACACGGAGGATGGAGAAAGAATTAATAAAGCGCTGGACGTGTTAGCAAACGATCAGAAGGAAATGCATGGGTTAATAAAAGAACAAACCTCACTCACGATCGACAAGATAAACGAATTTAAAAACACATATGCATCACTGGTTCATAATCAAAATCAAATAGAAAAAATCAATAAACTTCAGTATACGACGAGAATGTTAATCGCTGACCAGTTGTCGACTTACAATAAATCTCAACTTTTGAAATCATTTACTCAGATAGGCATATTAAATAGCAACAACAGAAAATGCAATAACTTTTGCTAAATTAGACACGTATCACACATCTACATTAGGCCGAAAATTATAAAAAGAGACCTGGAAACAATAGTTAAATATATAATATATAATACTATCTATTATTATTATTAATGTTGGTTTGGTACAGGTACGGAATACATTTGGTAGAGTGTATAGTCTGACATTTCTATCAATGCAATTTCAATTTAAAAAATAATTTTGTAATCGTTCTGAACGCATTCAATTTTATATATATATATATATATATATATATATATATATATATATATATATATATATATATATATATATAAATTCCTACTCAATGATTATCCCACATTCAATGACAGGTATCATAATTCACACCATCGCTTCTCACGACTGTCCGTTACATTAACACACTCAACATATATATCAAATTACATCATAGTCTACATGCAGATAAGCACGTTCCTTGCATATTGCAATTAAGCAGTAAGCGTGGATACAGCCAGACCAGCACGTTGTATTCCCTGAATATCTTCATGAGAACGGCAACCGTCATCACCTGCACAGGCTTAGTTTTAATATAAATAAGATGTAATTTTAATTATACCATTCATTCTATGATCAGTTTTGTAGCTGTTACTATGCCCATTTGTAGTGAAACTAGAAAAAAGTTGTAAAATAAATATTTTTTTTAGTAAAGTATTGTGCAACAGTTGTTAATTCGCGAAAGTCTAGATCTATAAGTTGGAAGACAAAAAAGGTATTGGCATTTAAAGAAAAAATCTGGGCGCCACTGAATCACCAGAGAAACCGACAAAAACAGAATATTTTGTGTGGAGAACAAAATCTATTGTATACTACAGACAAAAATTACGTTTTTTGGCCCAAAAAGACCAAGAAATACCAAAAAAATTAGTTTGAAAATTTCCCCCCCAAAACGTGAAAGTCGCGATTTGAAGCGTCAAAATTAGCAACTTTAGGGTAAATAACCTGGAACGAATACGGATTATATAGAGAAAATCTTGCAAGAAGTGTGTCTTACAAACCCTTAAGTTTCAGCTTCAACCATCATTGTCCTTCATTTTACAAAAATGTTTCTAGAAAATTCGTTCCAAATAGAACCTTTCTCTGATGCTTTGGCAGTAGTTTTAGTTTTAGAGTTTATGGTTTAATAGTTCAAAATTTTAGCTAATTTTCGTAGAAAAATTTTGCTATTTAGGGGAGCGCGCCTTTTGTGTTTTGACAAAAATTGCTCAAAATGGACGCCAACTAGGCTCCCTAAAACCCATACCTAGGGTTGGTTTCAGTTTATATCTGTTTATACATATACAGGGTGACGCATTATTATACAAGATACGAGAGAACATGATAATACGTTAGTTCTGGGGTGTCTTGAGTTGTATCTTATTTAGACAATCACAGGCTGGCTCATAAGTCGGTGGTGATGTCTAGTCTCAATTTTTTAGTAAACGGGTTAATTAATTTTCCTTTAAGTAAAAATATATATACCAAAGAATTAAAGTTTATTAAGAACGTGGCCGAATATAACGGACATACTGCTCGCCTAGTGGCGAAATTACGTAACAAACAAGAAACAAAGAAAATGTTAGCACATTCAACGACTTATAGAAGAGAGAAAGTCGAAAAAACTGTTTTGCTTTAACCTTATATTACGAGGGGTCTAGAGAGAATTTTTTAAAAAGACAATTTGCAACTAATATTTTCGACAAGAAATACTTTAAAAAACTTTCTAGGTAACCCAAAAGACAAGGATACTACGGCCAAAATGTCAGGAATTTTTTAAATAAGTTGTAAAGATTGTAATCTTAAATACGTCGGATAAACATAAAGATCTATTGAAATTATATTCAAAGAACATTTAGCACAATTAAGATACGGTACTATAGATAGATATTCCGTTGCCCAACATATTTGGGATAATAATCACCACGTTAATGAGAATAATCTAACATTAATAAAAAAATCTTAGACAACCAAGACAACTAAACGCGTTCGAAAGGTAATATACCCACACACACACACACACACACACACACACACACACACACACACACACACACACACACACACACACACACACACACACACACACACACACTATATATATATATATATATATATATATATATATATATATATATATATATATATATATATATATATATATATATATATATATATATATATATATATATATATATATATATATATATATATATATATATATATATATATATATATATATATATATATATAGTAGTAATAAAAAATATATGAATCTCGCTCCGCCGCCTATGGGTAATCTATGGGTAGATTACTTTACAAAAAAATACCGGCAGAAGCACGTCCAACAAATAATAAAATAATTAAGATATTTCCGCCAAACGAAATATATTAATTCTTGTGTCGTTGAACCTCTCTAAATTGTTAGTAACCGACTACCTGCAGAATTATATAAATATAGTTGTGGATATAAGATGCTTAGAATTATTCATCCCCTGTTGACGCTAACTTGGTTAGTGAAACGACCGTCAGGTTTTTTTAAATGTGTTGTGGTGATTTGGGTTCTCCAAGTGTGCTTATCTGTGCTCTTATATTTTTTTACTTCCACTGGTTCAAATCTCCGTGAAAACTTAAAAAAAAATTACTTTTTTTTTAATCTTAATTACAGATTAGGTATATAATTTGAATTCTACGTATTTATTTAGCAAAATTTTGTGTAAAAAATAGTTGCTCAGTTTTGCAGATTTTTTTTTACCGTAGAAATCATTTGTTTGTGAGATTTTTGTGAAATTTTAGGAATTTATAATAACTGTTGAATAAGTTATTGTAAGAAAATGTGTTCAAATTTTCGTAAAAAAATTTTCATTAAATTTTGTTTTTAAAGTTTTTTCATAAAGCTTTTTGTAAATAATCATATCTTGCCAGGTGGGTAAATACCTTGAAGAACTTCTTTGGTCTGGATAGTCGGACTAGTTTTTTAAGTTAATTTTCAGAACAATTTTTTACTTTTTCAAACAAGAAAGTTATTTTGATGAATATGGTACATTGTTTCTACTATATAGGTTACACTGATAACTAAGTTTGTTGCCTGCTTTCATTAAACAAAGACACATTTGCTTTTAAAAATGTTTTTATGAAAATTCACTACCATAACGCACTTGCTGTGTCAATACTTTTTAATTGTTTTTATTGGTAGAGATAAAATACATTTATTACAATACAATTAATTCAACATACCCTTAACTAAAACTACTAATTAACAAAGTAAACTTCCAGTCATATAAGGGACCCGTGCTCTCTTCCACTCAACATTTAAATAAATATACTTGAAATTACGTACACACTTAATATCAACTACAGCTAAATGCATCACAAAATCAATAATATAATTATTTTGAAACATATATGGACACAGTATACACAACAAAAAGATAAAAAGACTTATGTATGCAAAACAGAACATGCAAACCCACACACACACGCGCGTCATCGTTTACATACTTTAAGCAAAACACGTCCATTAAAAAAAAGCATTATGCTGCAGCAAACTGGCTCCATCTCATTTTCAAATACGTAGCAACTTTTTCAACACATTTTTAAACCCTGACTTAGAGAGACTCTTCAGCAGGTGTGGCAAGGGATTATAGATTTTAGCTATCACATACGAAAAGCAGAATTGATAAAGAGCTGTGGAGTGCTTAGGCAGGTTAATGTTGTGTGCTGATCGTGTTAACCTCATAAACTTCTGGTCTCAAAACAGTTATACTACTCATATATGCAGTTTCTTTTTCTATTACAATAGAGTAAATTGTAATTGGCATCAACACGTCACATCAATTGCAGAAGCGGCTGCTACGAAATTAGGTTTCCTCTTCCGGGCTCGCAAATACTTTTCACCACCTTTATACTTTATATACTTCACAAATAAGGCCAAACCTCGAATACTGCTCCCACATCTGGGGTGCAGCTGCCGCTTCTACACTCGCTATCCTGGACTCTATTCAGAAGAGAGCTATACGTCTCATCGGTAACCCTACTCCAACCCAAAGGCTGCCATCCTTTGCCCACCGACGTGCCGTTGGTGACCTCTCCCTCTCTCTTTTATAGATATCTGAACGGTCACTACTCAGAGGCTTTCTTCCATAGTTCCTCCACCTGCTGCCCCCAACAGATCTACCAGGGGAACAGAGCGAATGCACCCTTTTACTGTCCAGGTCACCAGACATACAACATCTTGTTATGCCCGCTCTTTTATCCCGAGGACTTCTAAGTTGTAGAACTCCTTACCGGCACATGTTTTTCCTTCTCCTCCAAACCTCCAAATCTTCAAGTCCAGAATTAACAAGTTGCCTCTTTCCTCCTTGTCGACACCCACGGTACGATAGTATTTAGGCTGTAAGCCCTCGTGTTGTGTTATTGAAATTAAAAAAAAGAGTGCAAAAATATGCCAAACTGTATAAAATAGCTCTTTTCCGTAGAGACAACACAGCCCACACAAATCAGGCGTTATAATATGCTCCCTTTTTCTTAAGCTACAAATAAGACAAACGCAGCTATTTTGTACAACGTCGGGTCTTTACATATCACCTTTTAATAATATTTTAAAAAAAATACCTTACACATGGTATTTCATTAATCACAACAGACAATTTGTGTAAAGATTTCCCGATAAATATTATTCAATTGTTTTTGAGAAAACGAGTTAAACCTAAATAAAACTGAAACATCATCGAAAACATCCAGCGAGCACTTCTTTACGCAATCCATATGATGGAAGTTTATTAAGGGTGGTGGCATGACAGATTTGAGCAAATTCTTTAGAAATGTTGAATAAACTGCATGACCTTCTTTACATTTTTTTAAAAGAACTCCAAAAATATTTGACGTTTATCAGAATATCGCCAGTTAATCGGTTTTAACGAAAGCCGTATTGGCGATTGCTTATGCCTTTTCGATGTGTTTCAGCTCTATATTGCTAACTTTTTCTAAAGCTTTAGAGAAATATAATAGAATGTAAATTAGATGATAGTTCCTCACATGTGTTTTTTTCCTCTTTAGCGGCAGGCTTAGCTCTAGCTTGTTTCCAAAAAAATATATTGAAATATCCCCATTTTATAGGACATTGAAAAGAGGCGACATTAAATCAGAGTTCGCTCAGAGCCACTCCCCTTAAAAATTACTGTGAGTATTCTATCGGGTCCTAGTGCTTTTCCAGTGTCAAAATTCATGCTCCATCATTTAAGTGAAATGAGGAAAATTTCTACTCATAGGTTTTGCCATAGGCTAGGGTTTTTAAGCTAAAAGTTATAGGCCAGATTTTTTATAAGATCTGTTTGTTACACCAGAGTCTGGGTCTGGAATTAACATGTTTCATCGAATGAGAAATATATCTTTCCGTGCTAAACAAGTTGATTTTAGTAATAGAGTTGGCGTAGTCAGAGGAATTAAGATTTGGAAAACAGACATCCGCCCAGTGTAACAAAGAGTAAAATCTACGTAATTCGTCACAATCAGTGATTTTCTTTATTATTATTATTATTATTATTATTATTATTATTATTATTATTATTATTATTATTAATAATAATAATAATAATAAGTACACTTTTGGAGAACCCAAATCACCACAACACATTGTAAAAACACTTGACGATTGTTTCACTAACCAAGTTCGCGTCATCAGAGGATGAAAAATTCTAAACTTTTGACGAGTACAACTGTGTTTATGTTCTGTGCAGGTACTCGGCCATAGACACTCGAGGATGGTTCAAACAGAATAAACGTTCACTGCCTGTTCAGCGTACAGATCGTCCATCTGAATTCCGTTATCTTTATTGCCACGTTTTAGTCGGTAACTTTTACAAAGTGGTTGATCAATAAACTATACACAGGCGGAGGTTTTGGATTCATACAAATTTTACTATTACTATATTTCGTGAAAGATTGAAGATAAGCGCCTGTGATGAGCATTGATAAGTTAAATTTGGAAAACATAATTCATCACACTGCAGTTTTTAGATCTGACAATCGTTTCGCTAACAAAGCTAGCGTCCTCAGAGGGATGTTTATTCATCCCTCTGATGACGATAACTTTGTTAGCTAAACGATCGTCAGGTCTAAAAACTGTGCTGTGATGAATTGGGTTCTCCGAATTGTACTTATTTATTTAGTAATATGTATATTACGAAAGCATTTACCTGTCCTAGTTTTTTAACAATTTTTATTAATTACTTTCACATCGTCAATACGGGTAGAAGTATGGTAACGGTGACAGAAATTTAAAAACAAAATTTCGCTTAAACATCGTAAAAAGTGTCACGACATATAGTAAACATGATTTCATAACCAAATTTTTTTGTCTGTATGTCTGTCTGTTAGTAGCCACGATCACTTTAGAACGAATGAGATATCGCCTTCAAATTTGGTATACAGTTAGCACCCGACCAACGAACGGTTTGGGTTATCTTCTTTGGGTGATTTCAATAAAAAGGCTTTTCCTTTCCAAACAAGTGTTTATTCTTTGTCCCGACGCGTTTCGACCTGTTACTTGGTCATCCTCAGGGGAATCTAGAATTTACAAAAGGCTTGTCAGAAAAAGTGAGTTTTCCGGTAGGCTACCTCTGCGAGGGCACAACACAAAATATAGAAGATACAAAGGAGGTACAAATAACTAACCTCAACTTTAAGTTGAAAGTTAAAAATCTATCCAACTAAACAACTATCAAAGATTACAAGTTAATAATATAGACTACAACATGCAATAAAAGCAAATACAAGTCAAAGTGAACCGTAACAAAACGCTAATTTGTCCTGAGATTTAAGAGCTCACAATGAATCTAAAAACTTTTTAAAAGTCTTAAAAAGCTACCCTCTAGAAGGGTCTTAAGTTAAACTGAAGATAAAAGTTTAAGTAACAGCACACAGCACAAACATTTAGTAAGCCATACAGCTAAGAAGAAACTTTCAGAGAATATTACAACGTATTATCTACATGAAAATAACTGGAAATGGATTTTATTTTTTATGAAAATTGGAAACGCCAAAATTACGTGTCTACTTACTTGTTCATTGTTAAACAGGACTAATAAACAATACAGCTGAATGTCCAGAAAAAAAGTATCATCTGTTGCTGTACGACCGATCCACTAGCATCATAGGTGTTACTAACAGGAACAGAAACAACTTTTATTGCAAATAAGAACGAAAGTTTGTTTTAAGTTGTAAAAGTAAGATTAAAAAGACGTCTCCAGTGAAAAACGCACACGAGTAGACCAAACAATAAGGCGCAGGATCGGCCCTGAAAACTAAACCGAAATGACAGCTGATATATGACAGGAGTGACATGTCGGCCCAAAAATGTTTTGACATAAACTGAACGACAGGCCTGGAAACCACAGAGCAGACCATCTCATAGACTTGTGTACTGCAATTACGGTCTATTCAAATGAGGTATGGGTTGGTGATCTATTAGTTGACTATATAAAGCCGAGAAATTTGTAATGCCTGTGTTGAAAACATTTAGTACATTTCTGTTGGAACAATTCATGTGTTTATAAATCTCCATTTATTCAATAACAAACTGTTCTATACCAAAATTGGAACTATGCAGGATTTTTAGGTCGTTTTCTTTCTTGAAATGGCGGCCGGACTCCCTCAAATGACAACCAGAAGGTGAAGCGTTGTTGTTAGGGTAAATTATGCCCCTAAGATATTCAGAAATCCTCAAAGTCAACGCTCTACCCGTTCTGCCGACGTAGACTGCGTTGCAATCAGGTTCGCCAAATTGTAAACAGTACATACCGGACTTCTTCAAAAGTGGTATACTGTCTTTATTATTGATAAACAAACTTTTTATGGTGTTAGTGGATCCGAATAAAAACTCAACATTGTCTCTCTTGAGTGCTCTTGTGGCAGTATTGGTGATATGTGACAGTATTGGTGATAGAGCCACAAAAAGAAAATGAAAAATATGAAAGTCTCTCTGGTTGTTCCGGGGGTATACTGGAAATCATTTTAAAATACTCAATAAAAGGCTTCCTCCAGACAGTAAAATTTATTGTTAAAGAACCCTACGTGTCTCGGCTACCTAGTATCCATCTTCAGGGGCAAATCTAAAATGCAATAAAAAGGTCTGTCAGAAAACATTGTTTTCTGGTTTAACTTGAGATCATTGTGCTTAAACCGGCACAATTGCCTACCAGAAAACAATGTTTTCCGACAGACCTTTTTATTGCATTTTAGATTTGCCCCTGAAGATGGCTACTAGGTAGCTGAAACGCCTAGGGTTATTTAGCAATAAATTTTACTGTCTGGAGGAAGCCTTTTATTGAGTATTTTAATTATGTCTATCCCAGACCATGTGACGTTCAGGAATGGAAATCATTTCCCTTAACAACTGACGGTTTTTCTTGTTGACGAATTTGTGGAAAAGTCTTAGTGGATATTGATGATAGTTGTTGATAGCTGTAATAACTTACTCTTCACAGAAGGACATTCTCATGAAATCAATTTGGGGTCCATGACTTGACCACAAAGAAAATATTCATTTACCTGTAGCCATAAACTTCTGAAACGATATATTACTCAATTTTTAATAGTAAATTATCAGTTTTCCCAATCGAACCACTATTTTTCCCCTTTTTCTGAAGCGATCTTACTCACAAATAATTCAAGCTCCCAGGCTGTGAATTCAGTTCTCGATTGCTTGATATAAAACAATTTAATATTTCACCTCTGCATGATCAGCCCCTACTTGGATTTCATGGAAAACACGAAGTTGACCTGGATATAACCTCCAAAGTCACCACCAGTTAGTAGGTAAAAATTCTTGCCTGGGACATTTATATCTACGACTTAAACTTTCAGAGTTATTCTGATATTTTGTCACTTTTGTGACACCATACTAGTACTAAATTCAGGCCATCACTCCAACTAATTTTATGGTGAAATATGAATGTGAAAAAACTCCACGTACACTTGATAATCTAACGTAATATTCTTTCACACCCTCCCATTCAACCCGCACATTCACAACACATTCAATTTCGTCACAGAATATTAGACGAGTAATGAAATTTGAACGTTTTATAACACACCCTGAAACGTTATATTACTTGAGTTTTAACGAAAAAATATCAATTTTCACCAAATGACCCCTCATTTATCCCTTACCCACTGGAGCGCTTTTACCCAGAAACAACCTTAGCCGGTAGTTGGTCGGCTGCTAAGTGTATACTAAATTTGAAGACGATACAATTCGTTCTAAAGTTTTCGTGGCTACTAACAGACAGACACAGAAAAAAAAATGGTTCTAAAATCATGTTTTCTATATGTGTTGACACATTTTACGATGTTTAAGCGAATTTTTTTTGTAATTTCTGTCACCGGTAGCATACTTCCACCCGTATTGACGATGTGGAAGTAATTAATCAAAAATGTTAAAAAATTGGGACATCTAAATGCTTTCGTAATATACATATTACTAAATAAATAAGTACAATTTAGAGAACCCAATTCATCACAACACAGTTCTTAGACGTGACGATCGTTTCGCTAGCAAAATTAGCATCATCAGAGGGATGAATAAACATCCCTCTAATGATGCTATCTTTGTTGGCGAAATAATTGTCTGGTCTAAAAACTGTAGTGTGATAAATCGGGATCTTTATTCATCCCTATGATGAGGCTAACTTTGTTAGTGAAACGATCGTCAGGCCTAAAAAGTATTGTAATGAATTGAGTTCTACAAATTTCACCTATCAATACTCATCACAGGCTCCAATCTTCACTCTTTCACTAAATATAGTAATAGTAAAAGTTGTATGAATACAGCACCTCCGCCTATGTACAGTTTGTTGGTCGACCAGTTTGTAAAATATATGTTGTGATGATTTGGGGTCTTCAAAAGTGTACTTATTAATAATAACAACAATTAAATAAATTCACTGAATGTGACGAATTACGAAGTTTTTACTCTTTGTTACAGGGGCGGATGTCTGTTTTCTAAATAATAATTCCTCAGACTACGTCGACTTAATTACTGATTATATATATATATATATATATATATATATATATATATATATATATATATATATATATATATAATAAATGTTGTATGAATTAAGCAATTCAGCACCTCCGCCTATGGCATCGTTTATTAATCGACCACTTTACAAAAGATGCCGACAAACAACGTGGCAATAAAAACAACGAAATTAAGATAGATGGAATTTCCGGTGAACAGACAGCGAAAATTTGTTTGTTTGAACCACCCTCAAGTGTCTAAAATCGAGTACCTGCACAGATTATAAACACAGTTGTAGTCTTCAAACGTTTGCAGTTTTTCGTCATCTGATGACGCTAACTTGGTTGCTGAAACGATCGTCAGATCTTTTTTACAATGTGTTGTAGTGATTTGGGTTCTCAAAGTGTACGTCCTTAACCAAAATCCTGTTAACATTTTAGTCATCTGGTTCAGGAATGATGGTGAGTGAAATATTTTTAGTTTCTCCTTATTTTAAGGTTTTTTAGTATTTCTTGCCCTTTCTATCAACTTCTATTATTATTAGGAGAGAGGCCTATATAATTATACCAATTTTACCAGACCAGAAATTTATAAATCCAAACCGGTTACACACCCAAGAACTCGCAATATGCGACGTTGCTCAACTATAATTAAGTAACGTAGGTATGTTTTCAACCTGCGACGTAACTTTTTTTACAGTTGTCGTCCAGAATTTTAAGCTGCATGACCGCCGTGTCTGATTTCATTTTTTTTTATTGTTATTATTCCCAATGGCTTTAAGACTTCGTAGTTTAATTAATAACAAGCTACAACTAAATGACTTATTTAGCGTGGTTGCAGCTGGTTTCATGTTATACTTATAGTCTACAAACACAGGATTATAAATTTTATCAGGATAAGCACAAGAATTTTCCTGATGTAAGAAAAATGTATTACAAATGGGAACATGTCTCTGAAAATCCCCTGTGGAACAGTGAACACAACAAATGACCACAGGGGATGTAAGAGTTAGAAGCAGAAACTAATCACAAAGTTTGAAAATTAGTAAAGTTGTGTCCTCTAAAAACACGACAAGGGAGAAAGCAGCATGACCTCGTCGATTCCTACAGTGTTGTACAGTAGCCAACAAAAAGCGTAACGTACGGTTAAGTTTAACTATCAGTCGCCTGAAAATTAATATTTGGATAGTGTTTTAAGAAGCTATTATAGTTACATTGCTCTCTACTTAGAGAATGAAAAATTAAACATAGTGGTTTGTTACCTGCTGTCTTTGTGTTTCAAGTGTCACATTCAGTAAAGAGTCTTTAAAAAGGAGTTAACAAAGTGCGATCTTTAAAATGTGGAAATATAAAGGAGATAAAAATCGAACATCCGGGTCAACAAGTTTTAAGGGATCTAGAGACCCTCTTCAACCGACATGCAGGAAAAGTGCATGCAATCAGTATAACAGCTACAAACTAAAAATATGTCACTAAAGTGACATTACCTGATTTATTTTATCACAGGCATACATTCAATTACCTTTGTTAATTAAAATTTGACTTATATTATCATCTGGTAACTGCATTTTATACAACTGTACCTCATAAAAATCGATAATAAGGCCATAGTCTCGTCGGTACATATAATATGCATCAATGAAAAAGTACAATCAAAACCCTGGACGCAGCAGCTGCATTTTAGTAGCGTATTTTCACATAATAGGTCAGTTAATAAAAGAGGATAGAGTGCGAAAGCGATTTTCCCAGAAACTGGTTCAGGGTGTTTAGGGAGTGAACATGCTAAAAATCCTAACGTCTAGGGGGTGAGCCGGGAGAGGAGCGGTACAAAGAAAGTCCCACTTTTGGGTTTTTCACTTATATCTCGAAAACAGTGCATCCTAGTGCAAATTTTTCCAATATCAAATAAGCTTTCATAAGAGTCTCCACAACTTTATTTTTTGCACTTTTTTGAAGTCGCCACCGTTTTCGAGCTACACGCTCCGGAAAAGTGAAAATTCTCGAAAAAAAATTACCTCACATTTTTCATAAAACATTCCCTCATATCGTCTAAACTATTTACGTGAGAATGAAATTGCCTAAAGAGAAGTTTTAGAATATTAAATTACCTTCAATAATGTGTACACATATGCCAATTATCTCTAACCGGTCAACAGTTTCACTAATTATAAGATTTTTCGTAAAATTTTGTCAATTTCCAAAAAATCTGTTATAACTCCTGAACCACAACTATCGTTTGTGACAGCTATTAATGTGCTGCCACACCTGAAAGCAGGTTATTAAATGCAGTAGACAAAGACCATATTTGAAATGTAGAAAATATTATTTGAAAGATGATAAAAAAAAGTCACATACGCAGTTGGATATCTGAATCAAGAAGTGCTGCAGCGACTATATCCCGCGCCATCCTAGTCAAAGGTGATGATTACTCTCGGTTGGTTACCTCCGTCGCCTTTGTGAGTTAGTTGCATCAACTTGCTGCCATAGTGTAAAGTCGTGTAGATGCTGTCGTAATTTGAGGGCGGCACATTGATGAATGGGAGGGTTATCACTCTAGAATTTTCGCTGAAATCCCCTGTTGTTATGGTCGCCATGTACCGTTTCCATTCTGGCAGTTGTTTTGCAACGAACCAGAGGGTGCCGAATGGTTGAGGGTGAACCATTTCTTCGGCTACGTCAATTCGTCTGAACAGTTCACTTTCCAGGCTAGCCCTCCTCTGGAAGGTTTGCATCGGAACAATGGCGACTTTTCCAATATCATATGGCGAGGGCATGTGCTTCAATCTTGGCATGCTTATATCTTTTTCAAGCGAATTGGAGGGTGTGATATACCTGATTTCACCCATAGCATGGAGAGTGTTGAGCCCATCAATAATACAAACGTTCAAATCAACGTTGTCAAACACAAACTGATTGAAAGCCCCTATATTGAAACCTTGTTTATCAAAGTAGATTGTAGAAATTTCCAACATTTGGACTTCATGATATGAAGCACAAACTAGCAAGGAGATCCATCAAGTGCTCCGAAGCATACTTTCTGTACAGGAGCAGGAAGAGGCTACACAACAGGTCTGACAATCGCAATAATGGTATTTACCAGTGCAGCACATTTTCTCTTCGTTTCTTCTACTCTCCTTGTACTTGCTAATAGAAGGCCCCTAAAAAAAAAAACGTCTGGGATCGAGCAGGGTACCTGGATTCATCAAGGAGTCGTCGCTCGGTGGGTATATGTCTATCCTGTATACTTGACTCTGAATGGCTTGCCGTAAAATTCCCATAGCTTTAGCAACAATTCTCAACCTGTCCTCTTCTTCATTTTTGGCCCTGTTTGCCTACCACGCTTCATTGATAATTTTATACCCAATGTCTCTAAAACATACCACGGGCACACTGAATCTGTTGACCTCTGAAATGATCAGTATTCGGTCCCCATATTTATTTTCAACTCAGTCTTAATGGTTCTCCACTGGGGTTTGGCGGCTGTTTCGGCACCTAATATCTCACCTCGGGAGAACTAATCTGGCGCTCTTAGCTTTCGGAGTTGTGGTAGCAGTTTCCTCAGCAACAAGACCGTTAATAGAGGACAAACGACCAATAACTTCCTCATAGAACACGCGACTTTGGTACGAATTAGAACAGTTAGAATCTGAATTGTGTTTAGTCGAATTTTGGACCTGAAGACCGGAGCGGAGACGGTCCTCCCTCTTCCTTAGGTGTGGATGGTTCCCTAACTTATTTTTTAATTGTATCGATTCGGGTGTAACTTTTACATCTGGTGTGAATTAAAAGGGACGTCGGGTCACGAAAACTTAGGTGCTTGTCGTCCTTCTGTCGATTACTTGCTTTAATAAGGCTCCGTATTCCCTTTCCTCTCACAACGACGTCCTTAACACACATAGGGCGCACTTATTAGTACTCATTGTGGTGATACCTGTCACAAAAGTTGTGGCTCAGGAATATTTGACATATGTATACATATTCTTGGAGGAAATTAAATTATATACAACTTTCTTTCTCAGATAAATAGTTTAGATGATATGAAGAAATTTTTGATGAAAAATGTGCGGTAAATTATTTTTCGCGAATTTTTATTTTTCCGCAGCATATAGCTCAAAAACGGTTCCCAATTTGAACAGTACATACAAGGAAGTTGTAAATAATTTTATGAGCGTTTATTTTGTTATATTTTTTCTCTACGACGCACTGTTTTCGAGATTTAAGTGAAAACCCAAAAAGTGGGACCTTCTTTGTGACTACCTCCCAAGGCATCAGAACTTTTAGTATGTTCACTCCCTAAGCACCCTGAACAAGTTTCTGACGAAATCGCTTAGGTCCCTGATCACACACTCTACACCACCTTTTGGGCCATTCGTTGGCTAGACTATAAACGTCCATAACTTGAGAACCGTTGACGATAGAAAAATATTTCAATCACCGTTTCAAATGATTTTCCCAGTCACACCAAGCAAAAATATTTTTACTACACAGGAGTGTCTGAAAGTAGCGAAACGCAATACAACTTTCTTATTTAAAATCACTATATAAGTTTTTAAGGACCTGGAGGATAATTGAGGGGGGTTAGGGGGACACTGTTATAATTTATGGACTAGACAGACATACTGTAACGATGTAACAAGTTCAATTAAAATATGAAAAAAGTCTCTTGATATTTACAGACACTTATATATATATATATATATATATATATATATATATATATATATATATATATATATATATATATATATATAAACTTATGTGAACTAGATTCCTAAAACTAAGTAAACATACTTAATCAGCATTCCTCTATACGGCAACTTAAATGCTAACCAATGCTATTGTTGCTATTTGCAATTACTAACAAAACTGTGTATTGTTTATGTAAACACTTAAAATGTGATGATGCTAAATCTATGTCAAATGATTACAATACAGATTTGACCTACTTAATAAATTATAATTGATGTACTTTATTCGTCTTCCAATTCCCTGCTTTTATCTTGAAATAATATAATAATATATATGTAACCTTAGGAATGCCTCTTTGGTAAGCTATTGTTCCCTGAACACACTGCCGAGTCAAAAGAATGACTTTCCTCTGGATAGCTACGAGTCGAATTGGTCATCAGCTGATTCTTGTAGCTTGTTTAACTCCGCCATCTCTATTGGTTCGACATCTTGATCGGCCTTCTCGCTACTATTTCTACTTTCCTTCGTCAGTGCTATATTTTTCTTAAATTTCCTCCGAATGCTACGGAGTATAAAGATAGCGTCTATGATTAAAATGGCTGCTATTGCTGTGGTGGTCAGGCTCGTTACTAGGGAATGATGCGTAACCGTGTGTCATCGATTTTCTTGGAGATGGTCTGTTGAACTGTTATAAATGCACCTTGAGAGCCAGAGTCTATTATATGCTCTCAAGTATTCACACTGCCCTGTAGTAGTTTTTACTTTTATCATTGCTGTCGCTAAAACTGATAAATTGTTTTGTACACTTACATTTGTTTTGGTTTCCGCGGTTTCTCTTGTAAAGCGGTTATCTCTTCTTTCATTGTTACTTCTATGCTGTAGTGTGTGATGCTTTAGTTGACAAATCTTACATTTATTTGGTAACAAACACCTCTTTTGAGCTGTGTTTTAAGCAATTCGAACACAGCTCATTCTTAGTTAATACATTGTGACAACACAAACTTGAAAAGTAGAGAAATTATTTAGAGCGCTAGAGACTCGATTTCATCATCATGTCACAGTAATATTCTGATCATAAAAAATTACATCTAACTGTATGCACACAAAAATCAGTAAAATATATTTACAAAACCTAATAAGAACAACAGTTACGTAAAAATAGGTAGGCGCATTATCATATCTTTCTAATAATCCTATCATGTCTAAAACCTAAACTTGAGGCTAAATTTCCAATTTGATATTGTCAATTATTGACAATAAATAACATTACCACAGAATCAAAGATTAGTGAGGAGAAGATAGGAAACGCCCATAAGCTACCTGTACACAAGAGCAACCAGTTTTTGGGTTGACTCTAGCTAACATTTGACACGTATATAGCGCTCTCGGCCCTTAAAATGATAGAAATAGAGCCGGTAAATTTAAAAACTTTTGACGGTAAACTTGAAACTCTAAAAGAAGTTTCCACTGCACTGACTGTTAAAATATTTTTACACTTTTATTATGAGCAATAATAATAAAACTTTAGGCATAAAAAGGTGATGTTGAATTATCTATTATTACATTATAATCATTCTGATAAATATTTTTCAGTTCTTGGTTATTATTGACAAGTTTTTGTTAATTGATGTAATAAAAATGTTTGTTGCATACTTAATGGGATTTGATGCATTGGTCATCCAGCAATAGGTCATTTCTATCAACTACCTTAATCCACTGCTTAGCTCTGCAATTAAATTGTATTTTTCATTGGAATTCTGATAATTCTAGGAACTTCGGTAATGGTTGTATTAAATTAATAGTGTCTACTTAAAACAGGCGATCTTTCGGCAAATTGAAGAACGTTATATCTCTCTAATAAACACATCAAGTTTATTTATATAACATGAATTACTTATGCAATATGAACCACAGCTCATTTTTAATTTACACATATAACATAATCACTACTTATTCTTACACAATTAATCACAATAGTTCAAGGTGGATGGGTAAGTAAACAGTAAGATCATAATATAACAAGTTTGAACTTCGACTTTCGACACGAAAAGTCACACAAAAGTAGGTAGCTGTACGACTGGTAACAAAGGCATCTATCTTTGCGACAGTAGTAAACATTTGAAGCAATAGATGGGCTTAGTGTCGACATGGTCGTCGCATTACAATAAAGTTCCAGCACGAATACTCTCTAATAACGTTGTCAGATAGAGTATGTTAGGATTGAAGGGATAAATTAAAAATCATGAGAAATGGGTAATTCGAAATTTGCAGCAATGGGTTACCATATTTTTAACTAACTGATAAGATCAAATTTCTAAAATGTTTTCTTTATTATTAGAAGTTGTAAAAAGTTGAGATGTTTATACATGAAAGTATTAACAACATGAAATTTCTGAAGATCTGTCATATGTCGCTTGTCTCTGTCCAACAGTGTAGATATTGCATTACACAATTACAGAATTGGAAGTGATCTCGACGACTATTTTATTATTAATTTCGAATAACTTAATTTTTCTTTGATTAAAAGGCTTGAAAGTGTTACTATCGATATCTTTCTATTAGTGAATCAACGTAATGAAAATTCACTAATACTATATATCTATATCTAGTACTTTACGCATTTTTAATTTATCCAATCCTAATTTACTCTATCTGACAACGTTGTTACAAGGCGTTAGTGCTGGAACTCTATTGTAACGCGACGACCATGTCGACACTGAAGCCAACTATTGCTTCAAGTGGCTACTACTGTCGCAATGATAGATGCCTTTGTTACCAGTCGTACAGCTACCTACTTTTTTGTGACTTTACGTGTCGAAAGTCTAAGTTCAAGCTTGCTATATTATGATCTTACCGCCTACCTACCCATCCGCCTTGAATTATTGTGACTAATTGTGTAAGAGTAATTAGTGATTGTGTTATTTGTGTAAATTAAAAATGAACCGTGGTTCATATTGTATAAGTAATTCATGTTACATAAAGAAACGCGCCTCCGTGACCGTGCGGGAAAGTCGATTCAGACTTTCCAATACGGACTCGGGGGTCGACGGTTCGAGACTCCCCGGCGGCGGATGATTTTTTAAATCACTGTCTCCGTGAGATCGAGCTTAAGGTGGCGGGTAGGTTAGTTTAGATGAGCAAAAAGGGTCAGCAATGGCCTAATTGCCAGTAAGCATCTTACCTTTACTTTTTTTACATAAGGAAACACAACAAAGATGTAACGTTCTCTAATTTGCCGAAAGATCGCCTGCAGCAAGTAAACACTATTAGTTTATTACAACTATTACCGAAGTTCCAAGAATTATCAGAATTCCAATAAAAAATACAATTTAATTACAGAGCTAAGCAGTGGGTTAAGGTAGTTGATAGAAAGGACATATTGCTGGATGACCAATGCAGCCAATCCCATTACGTATGAAGCAAACATTTTTCTTGGATCAATTAAATAAAACCTTGTCAATAATAACAGAACTGAAAAATATTTATCATGAATGATTATCACAATAGTGTAATAATAGATAATTAAACGTCACCATTTTGTGGCTAAAATTTTATTATTATTGATCATAATAAGACTGTAAAAATATTTTATGTCATACTAGTTCATTATTGTGTTTTTATTGCTTAGTTACCAACTACATAATGGTGTACTTTATGCACACGGGCCACAAAGTGTACTTTATGGCCCGTGCGGGCAAAACGTACACTTTATGGCCCTCGCGCACATCAAAACAAATAATTTTTGTTTGACTTCTTTAATAACCTTTATTAATGAAATTACAGATAATGGAATAAAAGTAATATGTAAATATTTAATTAACATTATTTAATCGAATTGATAAAATTGACAGTTCTGAAAAGATCCGGTCATAGTTAGGTTGCCTTCAGCAAACGGTGATTCATGTTTCATTGTTTGGGTACGACTATATGACATAATAGTTATTTATGTACCAAGGGTATAAATAGATTTTTATGCCCGAGAGCGACGATTTTAGAAATCCGAGGGCCTCCTGCCCGAGGGTTTGTAAGTCGCTCGAGGGCATACACCTCTATTTATACCAGTGGTGCATACAAAATTTTATGTCATACTAGCCATACCCAAACAATGAAACATGAATCACCGTTTGCTGAAGGTAACCTAACTATGACCGGATCTTTTCAGAACTGTCAATTTTATGTTAATTCGACTAAACAATGTTAATTTATTCCATTATCTGCAGTTTCATTAATAAAGGTTATTAAAGAAGTCAAACAAAAATTATTTGTTTTGATGTGCGCGCGGGCCATAAAGTGTACTTTTGCCCGCGCGGGCCATAAAGTACACTTTGGGCATAAAGTACACCATTATGTAGTTGGTAACTAAGCAATAAGAACACAATAATGAACTAGTATGACAAAATTTTGTAGGCACCGCTGGTATAAATAGAGATGTATGCCCTCGAGCGACTTACAAACCCTCGTCCCGGAGGCCCTCTGAATTGTAAAATCGTCGCTCTCGGGCATAAACATCTATTTATACCCTTGGTACATAAATAACTATTTAGTCAGTGCAGTGAAAATTTATTTTAGAGTTTCAAATTTACCGTCACAAGTTTTCATATTTGCCGGCTCTATTTTCTATTTTCTAGTTTCCTCTGCATGCATACAGTTACCCTCAACGCATGAGTTACGGTTTTTTTCCCAGTTTCTAGTGTATTTTTGTTGAGTATATTTCCGGTTTATTAATTGCTTTGTTTGAGTTTTGTATCCAAATTACTGTATAAATATTTATGTTAGAGATCATATTTTCGCTTGCCCTTCCTTAACTTATTCTTTACTGTTCCTAATTAAATAAAGTAATGTATATAACATTTAATATAAGCCTAAATCGCTATTTTATTATATACGATTCCTATGAAAATTCACAACCATAAGTCACTTGCTGCGTCCCGCACATTTGTTTTTAAATATATTCGTGAATAGGTCGGCAGCAAGAGAGGGCTGCCTGACTAATTTATGATCAGTCTACGTTATACTAATGTGTAGTCTGATGCTTAGATTTCTGCCAGCAGTAATACGCATGATCATAAAGGCTTGCTTTTCGCCAGTGTAATGTATTAGTCATGCTCTTGTTGTTTAGTTCAGCTTCATTATAAAATTGACTTTCTTTCTTGTCTTGAACACCTATGTCCGTGAGAATTTCGCATTTTATAAACGGCTTTAAGGCCTATAATATTAAAGTAGCCTGTAAACTAAAAAAGTTCTAGCCGTTAGGTTTCGCTTATTTGAAAAACTTTTTTAGGTTCTAAAATCGTGACCTCATCAAAAGTAAGCAATTAGGAATCTTGTGGCTAACAATAAAATGTATGCCTTTGTAACACGTACAGAGCTCTTTTATAAGCTACACCATAAAAACACATTGTTACAAAAGCTTTATATACCTACCATGTCCAGCGAACTAAAGATTCTATTATCGTTTAAAAAAACAAGGTAAATATTTATAAAGTAAACGCCAACTGACGTATCGCATTAACCTACTCACTCCCTTATACCACCTGTGTTTTAATACTATTAATGCGGCCATATATGTAAGAAGCTTCTTTGTTTAGTGGGATGAAAATATCATATTCCTGTCAGACACTGGTGGTTGACGACAACACAGACATTACACAAACGCATGGACATAAAATACCTATAGATAAAACTCGAAGACGCATATCATACTATTAGCCTAATTTGTTTTTATCAATTAGCAAGTGATACACTCACCACATAGTGTTTACTCGACGTTTCTTTGCTACATTGTACACTGTCAATTAATTTGATTAACTTGTGTTATGATAAACAGATTAAGTTTAATCGGTAAAAAAATATCCACACCTATAAACACTTATCTGCATCCCTGCGCCAAATAGTGAAAAGTAGGTACATGCTTCTCCCACATAATTTTATGTAAATAAAGTATTATTCATGCAACCTAAGCTTGAATGAGCGACATCGATCCACCAGTTACAACTATCAGTAGAAGAATTTGTGTAAGGTTTGTTATAACTCAAGATAAACTAAAGCCACAAGATGTGGAAAACACCTGCCGTGATACAAAAAAAATACTGCTGCAAATTAGGTCATAACATTCACATACCTGTGACAATCCAATCTCTTCAGAAATACATTCGCATTAAATAAATTTAGGGTCCATGATTTGACCACAAAGAAAATATGAGTATTCCTGTACCCAGAAACTTCTGAAACGTTATATTACTCGCGTTTTCACGAAAAAAAATCCTTTTTCAGCAAATCACTCCTCATTTATCGCTTTCCCCCTTAAGCGATATTACCCAAAAACAATTCGAAGCGTTTCTTTGTCGGGTGCTGCCTGGATACTAAATTTGAGGATAATGTCTTAATTCATTCAAAAGTTATTGTGCCTACTAACAGACAGGCGTACAGACCGACAGACACAAAAATTTTTGTTCCAGAACAAAGTTTTTCATATATTTTAAGACGTTTTACGCCGTTTTCGCAAAAAAAAAATGGAAATTCGCCGATATTCCACCCTCACAAAATACACACCTAATTTAATTTCAGCACAGAATACCAGGTGCTTGATGAATTGAAAGTTTTCTAAAAAACAAACCTTAAAACATTATATTACTCGAGTTCTAGCGAAAAAAATGTGAATTTTCACCAAATTACTCCCCATTCATACTCACTATAGCGATTTAACCCAAAAACAATCCTAACCGTTCGTTTGTCGGGTTCTAACTGTATACCAAATTTGAAGACGATATCTCAATTCGTTCTAAAGTTATCGTGGCTACAAGCAGACAGTCATACAAACGGACAGACCGACAGACAAAAAAATTCGTTCCAAAATCTTGTTTTCTATATGTTTTGACATTTTTACGACGTTTAAGCGAAAAAAAAAGAATGTTTTTTTTCGCCGATGCCATACTTCCACGCGTATTGACGATGTGGAAGTAATTGGGGCAAACAAAAAGTCTGGACGTAGCAGCTGCGTTGCCATAGCGAATTTTCATACTTTTTTTAACTCTCATAACTCATTTTCTGTTAAAGCTTTAAACTTTAATTTTGATGTTACCACCACCTTTATAACAACACCCTGTATCCCTTGATTTGAATTGAATTAAAATAGCTTTGTTTTTTCAAAGATATAAAAAAAATCCCAAACCAACGAATTTATACAAGGTATTAAGAAACATGTGTGCTAAGTTTCATCGCATCGTCAATACGTGTGGAAGTATGGCATCGGTGACAAAAATTTCAAACATTTTTTTCGCTTCAAGGTCGTAAAAAGTGCCAAACCATTATTTGGGAACGAACATTTTTTGTCTGTCGGACTCTGTCAGTCTGTCGTTTTTATGTCTGTTTGTAGCCACGATAACTTTAGAACGAATAGAGACATCGTCTTCAAATTTTGTATACAGTTGGCACCTGACAAGCCAACGATACGGTTTGTTTTTGGGTAAATCGCTCCAGCGGGTAGAAGATGATTGGGGGTGATTTGGTGAAAATTGAAATTTTTTTGTTAAAACTTGAGTAATATAACGTTTAGAGTTTGTTTATTAGAAAACTTTCAATTTCATCAAACATCTGGTATTCTCGAAAAAAAATATTTGGGGTTGAATGTGTAGGGGTGGAATATCGGTGACAGAAATTTCGATTTTTTGTTTGTTGCTAAAACGGCGTCAAAAGTTCCAAAACATATAGAAAACTTGATTCTGAAACATTTTTCTTGTCTGCCGGTAGGTCTGTCTGTTAGTAGCCGCAATAACATTCGAAGGAATTGAGTTATCATCTTCAAATTTGGTATCTAGTTAGCACTCGGCAAAGGACCGCTTCAAGTTGTTTTTGGATAAGATTGGTTCAGGGTAGGGGATAAATAAGGGGTGATATGGTGAAAATTGACATTTTTTCGATAAAACTCGGGTAATATAACGTTTTAGAAGTTTATGGCTAAATGAATACGAATATTTTCTTTGTGGTCAAGTCATGGACTCTAAATCCATTTCATGAGAATGTCTTTCTGAGGATAGTAGATTGTCATAGCTATGTGGAACTTATGACTATTTTCAATTGCCGCACTGATATATATATATATATATATATATATATATATATATATATATATATATATATATATATATATATATATATATATATATATATATATATATATATATATATATATATATATAGTGTTACAAAGCACTTCAATAGACGTAGGTGCGGTGTTGCCACATCTCCAGAATTTCCCCAACATCTGGGAATTTTTGCACAATCTGGCAACACCGCCTCCCCACCCCCCTGGGGGTGCGTGGAGTGACCCCCCTCAGGCGAAGTCTCAACCCTCTAGGACCAGAAATAACGAAGTTACCAACTTGTACCCCGTCGGAACGGATAACTGAGGTCTGCACATTCCGAACACCCTGTATATACACCCTGTATACGCAGAGAACCCTTACACCCTGTATACGCAGAGAGATCTTATAGTTCGAGAAACACCTCTTGTGTAACATAGGAGTGGTGACCACATTTGGATCATCCTGTATACACATCCCCCTGTATACACACGGGACCGATCTGTATTCACAGAACCTTCTAGTAAAAGAAGGTCCTGGAACGTTCTGGAATGGAACGCTCTAGAAAGGAGGGGAAGGTACGGCGAGTATATAAAAGCGAAAGCAAGCCAGCCCGAGTTAGTTCAGTTCAGTAAGAGAATGTGGTAGTGACTTGAAGAAGCAGTGTAAAGTGTTAAGAGAGTAGTGACTGTAGTACCAGATTAGTGACTTTTGTTGAGAGTAGTAATTGTAAGGCCAGTAAATGAAGTGTTTTGTGAGAGAGACATTCTAGAAATTTTATTGTATCCATATTTAGAGTGTAAATAAAGTTGTTTTGTTAAAATTTAAAGTCTCACTTATCCAGAACCCGGATAAAACGCAACAATATATATATATATATATATATATATATATATATATATATATATATATATATATATATATATATATATATATATATATATATATATCAGTCACAGTAACCGGCAAAACGACTGGCACAGTCAATAACATAACATAATCTAGAATGACAGGTTATGGGATATGTCTAGAAGCACCTGTGAGAATTGTTTCAGCAATGTTGCCCTGTTGCCAACTAATGAAAACGGTGCGAACCTAATATTTCAACATGACACATTTTGTGACAATTCTGGCAGGTGTTTCTCGATCATCACATAACCTGTAATTCTGCATTAAGTTATTGTCTATGTCAGTCGCTTTGCCGGTTATGGTGATTTGAGCTACACGGGTTTTGTGGTTTTGGGATAAATGGCAAGTTAGTTTTTCATATTTGTGGCATCATGGACATTACGCCATGGAAAATAAAAAGGATAATTACGCTTAGTGAGCACACATCCATTACGCAAAGAAAAATTGACAGCGACCTTGGGACTGTTAATAAGACAATGAAACAAACAAAGGAGACTGGATCGGTTGAAGATGAGTGTAAAAGGAAATGTGGGTGAAAAGGAAGACAACGCCACGCAGTGCATCGTTCCTGTTGTGAAATAGCAAGCTATGATATTCAGCAAGGCTTAAAAAAGCCTGGAGTAAAATATGACAACTCTACAATTCGTAGCCGCCTTTTGCAGGAAGGAAGAAAAGTCTAGACCTCAAAATAAATGGCTTCTGACGGATGCTATGATGAAAAAAGACTGATCTGGTCGAAAAAAATATGCTCATCGGGCATAAGAACACTGGATAAATGCCTTGTTCTCAAATGTGACACAGTTTTTGGTGCAGGGGTACCAATCAAAGTCTGTTCGAAAAGTTAACTGCAGTCACTTGGTCCAGACAGTGAAACATCCAGTCAAAAAGATGTTTTGGAGTTATTTTTCACATATAGGAACAAAGAAACTTATACCTATTGAAGGCATGATGAAAACTTAAAAATATAAAGAGATGCCAGAAACGTGTTTGTCCCAAGAACTGGAACGAGTTCAAGCAGCTGGCGAACTAATTTTCTAGCAAGATTCAACACCGTGTCATTTTTCAAGATGTTAAAATATTTTAAGGGCAAAAATATTACCTTTCTAGACTGGCCTGAAAACTCACATGACATTAATCCAATTGAGAACTTGTGGTCTGTATGCAAGGCCAAATTGCTAAAACTAAATTATACAACAAAAAGTAAGACGATTGAGGCGGTCATTCAGGTGTGGTCTCGAGATGACGAAAGCAAGGAGAATTGCAAAAAGTTTATTTATTTCAGGCCAAAACACGCTAAAATAAAAGCAAAGCGAGAGATACACCCTATTGTATAATACTAATATATTTATAAACTAGTACTGTTTGTATTTTTTCTTTTAATAAACGTATTAAACTAAATCTGCATGTGCTCGCATGTATCGGAGGTACAATTCAAAAGATAATTGATTACTTTCTTAAATTCTTCTCTCGAATTGAGCAAGCCCAGGATGTATGTGTTTACCTTCTCTATTTCCTTTATGTACTTCATATACTCTCCTCTATATACATTTTCTTAATAGTTTTACTACCTGTTGCCCGCGACTTGGTCCGCGTGGAATTCAGTTATAGTATTAATAACAACCATATTTTTCAGGCTGTATATGCCCAGCATAGTCATAAATACCTTACAAACTGACATACGTATATAAATTAAACCCAAAACCACGGCTAATACTGCAGAAGAAGAAACTCAAAATTTCAAGTCAGTAATTAGAGGTGAAAAAATAAGAAAAAACGTATATTTTTTTTATATACGTCATTCTTTACCATTTTAGATAGCGTGTCAGAACACGCTACGTAAAATTGGCCATGGGCGAAACAGTCATGTCTTAAGTCAACTCCTGCGACAGGGCATTTTTATCAAAAGGAGTTAGAATACAAAATTTTTTTGACAATAGAGAGATATCGATGGTAACACTTTCGAAAGAATTCTTCAAATGTGCGCGTACTAGGACCTCTAAAATTGATCTTCAATGTATGTGTAAGTTTAATGTATTAATTTTAGTAATATACCGTATAATAATAATGTACAATTCTTATGAAAATGCACAACTATGAGGCACTTGCTGCGTCCCGATTTTTTTTTTGTATTTTTCATACATATTCGCACACAAGATAATGGTACATAGCAGCAGCAGAACCTTCTGATTAAAACACTATAATTTTGCTAAGCTTACCTTAGCCCAAACCTCAAATGTGAAACAGATGCAAAGCGTTAAGGTGTGAAATTAAATTTAGATTTGCTAGATATTTAAAAAAAGATTGAATGTATTGTCTTAAGATTTGGTACAGATGAGCTTTTTAGTGGGATATAAAATAATTTATTCCTAGTTTGGCTCTAGACCCATTTTTGTTAGCTTCACTAGTAAACTTTTTGTTAGAAAAGAGTATGATCTTATATTTTCTTAACAAGGAGATATAATCAACAGTTTAGAAACAAATGCGACCTTAAAAAAAGCCGCACCACATTCTTGGTAACGATTTTCAGATTATATTTTATTTATCTCAAAGTAGGCGCTGTAATAAACAAATGTATGACCCTGTTTTTGTCAAAACATGTAAAAAAGAAACAACGTGCACATAGAAATTAAAAAGCCGGGGATTCAATAAATTATCCCATGATATAAAATGATTGTAATACCAAAAAAACTGGAGCGGTCATATTATTTAAGTGGTGATGCATTTTAGATTCACTAAAATTAGCTAAATTATTAGTAACGTTTATTCTAGCATATGTAAAATGAAATGTTGTGAAAAGTTAATAATAACGCAATTAATATATTTAAAAAAAATGGTCTGATATATTGCTAAAATTAATCATAGCGGGGTTAAAACGAATAAAACTACCTTCTAGTAGATGCCACATCACCCCTTTCTACAGCTAAGAGGAACTTTTTTTCTTCTAATGATAACTGGGCTATTTCCTGGTGAGGACGAATCACATTTTCTTCCTCCATCATGCCATGTATGCTGTGCCTCTGAAAAAAAATACATATATGTAAAATTACTAACATTTTAGCGTAAAATGAGTTTTTGAGATGTAACTGCTAGTTCAATTAGGGTGCGCTTATCATGGACCTGCTTCTGACAGAAACGGCCTATAATTTAGCAATTTAATTACTTGCACCCTTTACTAATCTTCAATGTGCGTACGCTTTGTGGTTAAAGAATTTCCGCCTTTATCTAAACGCATTTTATGTGTTGGATTTTTAATTTTGGTTTTAAACAAAGATAAAAACGCCAATTTGTTAATTGGGACAGTTGCACTTTATTTTTAACGTAAAACAGCAATATCGAATTGTTTTTTTATTTTATTTTAGAAAAAGAATTGCGTCTTGACTACTAACGTCATTAACATATTATACAAAGTAAAGAGGAAAATATTTCATATACAATGTAGGTGTTGCTCATTGTTTGGTTCTTTTTTTTTTCAATTTGAGCCAATAAACTAAACAATATGAGGATATCCCATCATTCCAAGGTATTGATGAAGGCCTACAAGCTATCACAACCAGCATAGAAAGAATCTTTGGATCAATATCCTGAACGAGTTTTATATTATGTAGACAAGTATTTTACTGAACCACCGAGACTTGCTACCACCGATCAAACGTATGGTGCTCGCTACGATGCAGATACATGCAAATTGAGTCTTGGTAACAAAAACTTAGACTTCACTAAAGACGAAATTCAAGTAGATAAAAGAAGATATCCATAAACACAAGGTCTGCTAGAATTGTTTTTTATGAAAAGACCTAAGGGATACATTTATGATGATCTTCAATACTATAGAGATATTCTAGAATCAACCAGTTCTTATAAAGTTAAATACGATCCCAATGCCTGAACCAAAGATTGTTTCTCAGAAAAGTATCTGACTATAATAAAACCAATGATAAATCCACGAGCGCGAACATCGTCAACTACTTACGATTTTATTTATGACACGCATCTTAACGACAAACAACAGACCGAAACTAGAGTTAAGAATGTAGGTGATAGAAAAGCAGCACTAACAGTAATATGACACAAAATAACAAACAAAGAGAATACGTCTACTGGGATGATATAAATGAGTTGGCTGATAGACTTCGGCTTTTAATGGCCTCATAAGCTGCTGGTAATAATGCTCATGACAACGAAATTCAGTCAATCATTGAAGAACTAAAGGAAGCTGGTATTATCGACTAGTATTTATTTATATTTAGTTAAACTCAAAATTAATTAACAATTTGGATGAAAATATCGGCTATAAACAAAGAATTTTAGTTCTGAAGGTATTGGGAAAGGATTAAAATCAATGAAGAGTGAAGGCAAAGACTGGTTCATTAGGTAGAACAAGCAGAAGCCAAACAAATTTGGTATGTCAGAATTAGAAGTATGTTACATTTGGATGAAGTTTTCAAGCAGTTTTTGGTGGAATTTTATTAAATTATGTTAATATACAGCACAAGCCTCTGGCTTATTGTGTAGACATGTTGTACGATTTATGAGAAGTAAATAAAATAATAAATAAATAAATAAGTAAACCTACATATATACCATACGTGCCTGCCTATTGTTTAGTATAAAAATTGTAACGTATTAGACGTTTTGAAACTCGCACATTTTTATATTAAGAATTATTTTTATATTATAATTTATTAGTCAAGGAAATTTGCCAGCATAAACTGACGTCATCACGTTTGTCCATAGACTTATGTTTATTCCATGTCAGAACTATCTGCATGAGCACATTTTAAATCCCTAACAGTTGGCTAAAACGCGTGCCTGTTAATAACAAAGTATATATAAACGCCAGAAAATCATTAATATCCCTCTTCTGCATCACTATGTTATTAAAAATAAGACAAAGCAGAGCTATGAAGTTACGTTTGTTTCGTTTAGCCGTCTCGTTTTCCACCAGTTTTTCACCGTTTTTCACTGGTTCATGCCATTTTATCCTGGTTTTCACTTTTTTATGCTGTTGTATGCCATTTTATGTCATTTATTTCATCGCCAAATGAAGCCAGCGTCATCACAATTCTGGACCTACATCATCCATTGGAGCAAAATTAACCCAACTATGGACGATTTTGCGCAGCCTTAAATGACCGTCAATATTGTAATCGAAGCCCTAGACCTGCTAGAAGATCTGAAACAATATCTACTACAATCACACGTTAGGTAACCTTGTTTAGTCTGTATAGTTTATTTTCTATTTTGCTTTAAAATTAACAATTTAAATGTCTTTTAAAACTTCTACAAGATATCATTGTGTTTTTATTGTTAAAGATTTTAATGCTTTTAATTATATATATATATATATATATATATATATATATATATATATATATATATATATATATATATATATATATATATATATATATCGACGGTCGCAAAGAATAACATCGTATCTCGATTTTTGCCAATAATGAGTTAATACATGATTTCTATATAAAAATAGCCTCATTTTTTATTAAAAACACATTTGTCGCATTTTTTGCATAAATAACCACTTTTTGAAAAAAGTTGTTTTATCGTATCTCATCCTGATACAAAATCGAGCCAAATATTATCGTAACGGCAGTTAAGATTGCACTGAATAACACTTAAAGTAAATAATTTTATCTTATCTAGAGTTGGTGAAAAGCTGTAACGAATAATAAGTTAAAATAGCATCATATGTCTACTTACGATAATATCAAGATCATTAAGATATACTGTATAAGCGCCTCCATGGCCGTGCGGGAAAGTCGATTCAGACTTTCCAATACGGACTCGGGGGATGGCGGTTCGAGCCTCACCGGCGCCAGATGATTTTTCAAAATCACTGTCGTCGTTGAGATCGAGCTCAAGGTGGAGGGTAGGTTAGTTTAGATGAGCAAAAAGGGTCAGCAATGGCCTAATTGCCAGTAAGCATCTTACCTTTAACTTTTAAGATATACTGTATTATCGGAAGTAAACATAAGATTTTACTATTTCCTCATAAGTAGATATAGTTTTATCGGACCTTTAGATACGATGTTATTACTAATACATTACCGCTACTAATCCTTATGGGTACGAGTTACGATGTTACTACGCGTCAGATACGATACGATTACATCAGTCTTTGTTTACAAACAGCAGAGACGTAGTGTTTCGCACCTTGTGTGGTATTTTCTCCACAATAATTGAGTTTTAATGAAGAAAATAGATATGATGGGTTCAAGAGGAATGCGTATAGCAAATCTTGCAATAGGTATGTGAAAAATTATTTACATTTAAGTGTCAACACTGGTAAGATGAATGTCGGTAACCGGCGTTCAGGTTGAGATCCCTAGATATACCTAATAATATCTTTAACTTTTAGAATCGAAAATTCATTCACATGATGATGATAATGATAATACAAGCTGCTCGGAGCAATCATTGTCAAGCTCCCCAACTTCCACGGATAATGATTTTCAACCGAGGTATAAAGAAGTAGAACATAATGTTTTATTAGCGACTAGTGATAATATATTATTTACAAATCAGGAAGTCGATTTACATATCATTGATGAGGCTATTGGTGTTGATATAGAAAACTCTGAAGTGATATATGACATGAATATCACACCTGAGGTGATAATTTTAAAAATTGAATATAAGCTAACACAAAATAAGGCTCGCAATTATTAGTTATACCTGATAAACCTCAGGCAGCCTTTCGTATTTTTAATATTCTTTGTTTATAGTAAAAAATTAAGGTGTATAGTTGTGGTCAATTCTATTCGTTGTATAATATGTTCTCGATATTATAGATATTTTTTATTTATCATGTATTAAGCGTACACTAAATACACAATGTGTTAAATATAATGAGGTTTCCTACTAAGCCTTAATATCTATTTTTAATTCTAGTTTGAAAATGTCATTCAACATGCGGACTTCTTGGAGGATAACTTATCCAAATGAAATGAAAATAACTGTTTGGTGTTACAAGTTGATTTATTGGGAACTGTTGAAAGTGGCCGTATTGCTGGTGATGCTGCTCCGTCCGAAATGGACGCACAAAGGAATATATCTCCAGGTGGGAAAAGATACAGAAAACCTCAAAACTGGAAGGTACAAGAAGCGAAGAGAAGAAGGAATCTGGGACAAGAGTATGTATCATACTCCACAAAAAAAGTTGTAAAAAGAAGAATTGTAGAAGTAATTGTTACACGAAAACTCTAGAAGACCGAAGATTAGTAATTTTTGAGAAGTTTTTGAAACTCGGTGATCACAATGAGCACATGTACTTTTTGACAAAACATGTACAAAAAGAACAAAAGAAAGTAGAGACCGTAAGAGAAAAAGATTCTCGACGTCAGTTTACAATGAACTATTATTTAACGGTGCAAGAATCAATCGTTAAAGTTTGCAAAACTTTTTTTTGAATACTCTTCGTATAACTGATATTTGGATCAGAAGTGTCATGAAAAAACTTGATAAAAATGATATTGGAATAGGCAGTCCAGAAAATAGAGAGAAAATTTGTAGTAAAGATCCTAACGTAGAAAAATTAAGCAAATTTATAATATAGAGAGTTCTCCCACAACTGAGTCGCACTATATTCGGAAAGACTTAAAACGCCAATATCTACAAGTTGATATACAGTCTTTAGCGCAAATTTATAGGTTGTATATTGAATGGCAAAAGAGAAAAAGATTCCAGTTGCCACATGCAGACAATACCGCTATGTTTTTGAACATGTATATAATATAGGGTTCTTTTTACCAAAAAAAGACCAGTGTGATATGTGTGAAAAGTACATATTGGCAGATGATAAGAGAAAGGCAGAATTGAGAATGAAAGAAAAAACATCAGGAAAATAAACAAGCTGTAAGAAGACAAATCATTAAACGTGGCATGTTATGATTTACAGAAAATATTAGTAACTCCATACAAAGACGTCAATATTTTTTACTATAAATTAAAATATAGCACATACAATCTAACTTTATTCGACATTGGTAATAACAAAGCCTATTGTTATGTGTGGCACGAAACAATTGCAAAAAGAGAGGCCAACTAGATCGGAAGCTTTGTCTTAGATTATATAAAAAATCGAAAAAGCTGCCACGTTTAGAATTTCGCAAATACATTCCTTTTATAAACATGAATTAAATGTTATTTTGGGAAGCGTTTGTAACTCTAATGAAATTTGTAAGACCAGTTTCTTTTAAACAGACTTCCAGTATCTAGCTTCACCAAATTTTAATTTTCTAGCGTCATAGAAAATTGAGTTTTGGGCATTTAAAATTATTTTCTCAAAAGGAGCTAAAACACAAAATTTGAATATTTTGTATTATAAAGAGGGAAACTCTTCAAATGAGCTTGTGTTAGGATATCTAAACCCGATCTTTGACGTCTGCTTAAATTAAAAGTATTACTTTTAGTAATATGCCGTAATAATAGCGTAAAAATTATATGAAAATTCACTATTATAACGCACTTGCTGCGTCCTGATTTTTCTTTTATTATAACGATGGCAGTGTATTCGCTTTTTGAATTTCAATGGTAACTATGAAAGCTATTTGGTATGTGTCTTTTACTATTTCCGATAAAAGACGTGGTTTTCTGGTAGACCTAGATCGCTGATGGCTGTGTCTTTGGGTGTCGGTGAGAACTGAGCGAATCGCTGAACGAGAAATTCTCGAAGCTTATATCAAAATCAACAATTGCCGTCCTAAAAATAGTAGCGATTCATTTGACTCTTCTTCATACTAGTTGCTGGACTTGTTCTGAAAGCACCCAGACATAGCCTCGTAGCTGTATCCTGTATAATTCAGTGATTTTAGTGTCCTAAATAAACTTGTTATGAACTAAAAAATGTTTATACTCTCTTTTAAAAACCAGCTGTTTTCTGATCTGTATGCGGCAATGAACACGATTTTCAACAAAATTACAATACAATTATAATAATTATATGCGTTATGCAGTAAAACAGCTTTAAATCAAATAGAGATAAATTAGCTGTGATTCCTCTAAATATGTGAATTATTAGAGTGGTTTTGCTTTCATGGTAAACAATTGGCAAAAACATATTTACCCAGGTCAAGTATCTTCTTTTATGAAATAGTGGATTGAAAAGCGGAACCAATGTGTTTCTAACCTACCATGAACTGGAAAACTCGTTTTCCGATTAAATTTTTGGAAGGGTAGGTCCTAACAAAGCCATTTCTAGAAAGCTATGCCTAGGATAATATCGATCGAAGAGGCAGAGATATTCGATGTTTTCCACGTAGTCTAGAAAAAAAGACCGACTGTATGAGATGAATCTCTTATAATGCTAACAGGTGATTTCTAGATAGAAACTAGGAAGGACAAGCTTGTCTTTGTAATACCAACAAAGAAAGGCATGATAACAATACACCAAGTGTACTATGGGCGTATTTGTGCTTTGAACGGTGTAAAAAGCTGCTGTGTTAAAATAAGATTTTACACGACGCAGAGGCCCAGGCTTTTTGATGTGGTCTTTGCAATATTGGAAACGTCAATGCCGGCAAATATCACGTGCAGTTGTTATATAAACCCAATGTAAAGAGGGTGGATATTTTGGGCAGTATTTTTAAGTCATCTAGTCGTCTCACTCTTGTTGATAACTTTTTCTGAGTAAGACACAATTATGTGTTTTTTAAGCACTAAACATAACTAGCAAATTTAAAGAATGCATCATTAAGAGAGTTGGGTATTCCTGCTCTTATTGATTAAAAGCTAAATATAGATATTGGGCAAGTCGAATAGAATGTAATAAAACGAGTGCTATTATCAACAATCTTGTGAAATCTGTATTGAATTCTAATATATTTCGTTATTAGTTGTTGTCCTTTTTGGATGAACCAGTTCAATCTTAAATGCATGTGTATAGGTAAAGTATCTCTATCTATTTGGTGCAAGACCATCGAAAAGAACATGCGGGATGCTTCTTTGCATAACTAGATATTCATAGGCAGAGTTTGGGAGCCATCCGTAAAAAAGCAGTTTATTGAGAAGCGCCGCATGCCATAACCGATCGCATGCTTTATAAATATGCATGACCTTCTTCAAATGTTTTAGGAACAGCATTTCAAAGACAAGTTACGTAAGTAAGAATAGAGCCAATATATCAGTTTTGACGAATGCCTTTTTCGGGGTATTTCATGAAGTATATATTGGTCACTTTTTCTTTAATTTTGGCCAGTACTGATGCACTGGAAATTCGACGATAGCTGCTCACATCGGACGTCTCTCCCTTTCTAGTGACAGACTGAATTCGAGCTTGTTTGCAGAAAGAGTGGAATATCCTCATCTTCTAGAACGTCGATAAGAGTCGACATATAATAGAAGTCAGTTCGGGAGCACAGATTTTGAGAATTATATGTAGACTTCTATCGGATGTTAATGCCCCGTTGATCTCTGAATTTTTAAATTATATGCTTAGCGGTACGATGCCTGAAAACTCCTCTCTCGCGTATAACCCTACAGCTGGAATAGTTGGTGTACTCGTTCCCGGTGAAGCAATCGTGGAGATAGAAGGTAATAAAGCATGTTTCGAAAATCCAGCGAATACTTTTACATTTAAAGCCAGTGCAGGAAAGAAGTTTGTGAAATTTTTACCAGAAACGCGAGGTATTGTTTGGACATGGGACTTATTTAGCCATTTATTGACCGGAAGATGTCGTTTCTAGTCTGACCGATTGCTTGCTTGATCTTATACCTTGCTGATATAAAGACAACACGAGTTTCGCTGCCGAGGCTTCTGCGAAAAAATGTAGGTATAATCTCACATAAATGTAGATAGTCATAGTATCTAATAGTTATAGTGGTTCAAAATAATGAGTATTACCGTACATCTTTTAAGCCTTTAATATTATTATTATTGATAATTTTTGTTTCAACTCAGCACACGATATTTCTTCATTTTAATGATCATAAATATGTTGTGTTTACAGCTTTTAATGTAACCCTTCGTCATCTGCCACGCCATCAAAAATACAGGTCTTGGCTGAGTTTGTTTTACTATTGCCTTTTTTTTGTCATGTGTTATCGAATTTCATACCTCAAACCAGCTAAGTCTTGCTCGTAATACAGAAATATTTTAATTTTTGAAACGTGAGCCGTTCAGTATGGTTCAGTATGATTTTTCTCTTAATAATTATAAAGTAAGTATTTATCAGACGATGAATTATGTCAAATTTGGAAACAATATGAGATGACTGAATTTTGAAGAAGATGATGTAGAAGCTCATGGAGAAGAAGAAAAATGTATAACCGATGAAGTTGAAGCTGAAGAACGCAACGAAAGTGAAAAGCTGCGTAACCTAACTGTAATGATTTGTAAATCAAAGTCTGGGCGTAAATAAAAATCTACAGCGCCTGCGAATACAAGACGTTTAGTGCATAATAATGTAAACGCGAAAGAAGGTTTCCAAAATTCTAGGTAAGATATATTATATTATTTTGGAATCCATAAAATCCTTTTGGAACACATACCTACATACTAGTTTAGGTGTCGCCAATTATAATCTCTTGTTTTAGTTTACAGGCTACCTTGATATAAGAAGCCTTTAAGCTGTTTATAAAATACGAGAAAGAGAAGTGAAACTCCCCATTGTAAGATGAATTTAGTAACTTCTTAAAAAGCGTGTTATCACAGCTACTACAAATGGCACCAACGCAACACCAACGTGACGACGGCAAAAGGTTATCTTCAAGGAGGAGTGCTATCATTTCTGCTGTGGTCGCTCGTTATTGACAGATTTATGTCAAAATTGAGCCGGGCAGGACTGATAGTCCAAGGTTATGCAGATGTTATTGCCATAACAGTAAAAGGCAAGAATGCTGCTGTAATACCCAGTATAATGCAAACAGCCCTAAATATAGTAACAAAGTGATGTGAGATAAAGGGGTTTAATGTCAATCCCAATAAGGTAGTTCTTGTCCCATTCACGAAGAGACGGAAACTTTATTTAAAAACTGTGAATGGAACACAGATACAATGTTCCAATGAAGGTAAATGCCAAGGGATCTTCTTAGACCAAAAACTTAACTGGAACACCGAGAAGTCTGAACTGTTTCTTTGATTGAGCAGGAACGACTTGAGAATAATCATCAGGACTTTTTGTAGGATACTCCCCAGTAACGTTCCAACTTATGAAGATGGGTAAAGCGGACAGTGAAAACTGCAGATACTGCACTGAAGCGGTAGAAACAACAAAACACTTGCTATCCGACGGCATGGCTTAGTTTTGCAAAAGGCTTGAGGGGTGATCTTAACACCCCAGGGAATAGGTAAAATAGCTCCCAAAAAGATAGTAGACTACATAATAAGTCTGAACTTTTTGAGCAAATATTAGAAGAAAAAAAGCCGTACACAAAAGACCCATTGGGGCAGCAGCGCTGAGAGGCCAAGGCCTATACGACTCATTGAAATAATCTTCAATCTACAGTCTATCGTAGACACTCCCCTAAAAAATCAGTACAAAGAAATTGCACTACCAAACCTAAAGTTGACAACAGTGAATAGTAAAAATGTTCGTGCAACGTTCAAATTGTCCATATTCACTTGTTTTTACAGCAACCGGAACATCGTACAGCTATAGTTGCGCCTCAAAAGTCTGCAAGTTTAAGATCCTCGTACTGCCCAATAAAACATAACCGTAAGTTTAGGATTTCATGTCACTCATGCGGGAAAACAGTCTGCAATGTCCATTGGAAAGCAATGTTGTTGTTGTTGTTGTTGTGTTTGGCTGCGGATCGTTAGATCCATTATTAATTCTATTTAGAAAGAAATAAACAATTGTTATGTCCTGAGTGCAAAAAATCACACATTTTATGTATGATAATTAGTGTAGCTATCTAGCTTTAAATTCATACATTATTTTATTGTTTGCATTGTCAGTAAACAAAACACTGAAAAGTTGTGTTTGTTTTGAAATATAATATCTTCGTAATAAATACGGAAGCGGATAGAATTCCATAAATTTAAAAAAGTCTGGACGCAGCAAGTGCGTTATGGTGGTGAATTTTCATAGAAATGCTAGAGCATGGAATACTGAAATTTTATTTATAAATGCTTATACCTTTTTTTCTTGTAAGATACAGATCTAAATTTTGCTACCTAGTATACTTTGTATAATTCTATAACATAAACCCACGTACCAAATTTGACTGCCATAGCTTTGTTGTTTTTTGGGAAGAAAACTCAAAATTTTTCCCGAAAACCCTGGTCCGATTTTCTTGGCTAACGAAGTTATTTAAGCCACTTACCTGCAAAATTTCCGCACATTATTTTTTTGTTATCGGTGTGATATATATATATATATATATATATATATATATATATATATATATATATATATATATATATATATATATATATATATATATATATATATATATATAATCTGAAACTGACCCCGGATATGAATTTTAGGGGCCCTAAGACGTGCTTATTTGAAGTTTTTTTTCAATTCAAAAGTCGGGATCTCCTCGTTAGTGAATACTTTTCTACGAAAATTCACTAAAACATCGGGTAGCTGAATTACCCCGCATGGTCTATGGAGTATTTTCCATTAGCATGGTCAGCTATGGGCTAATCGCAAGCTCCCGTCTTGTGTACTCACTAGACAAAAGACATTTTTAGTTCAAATAGATAATAAATTATTGCAAAAATATTTTGATTACAATTTCGTACGCTTTAAATATATTTACGGTTTTAGATTTAACGTTTAAAATTAGTGTCTTAATTCGGCTGCATGGTATATTTCTATCTATTTGCCTATATACGCCTAGACGTTCAGTCGCTCAGCAGGCATAAAATGACCAAAACGTACCAAATGATACATTTTAGTGGAAACAAATTAATTGGAAACAATATATTTTCTAGATATATCAACGCACAGCATGCTAGATACTAGAATGTGAAAGCTATTAAACGAATTAGCTGTATAATTTGATTTCGATCTGTTTGTCTGTGTCAATTATTGCGTGGTTACACAATACACCAAACATTTAATGTTCGTAGAATTGAGCCATGAAATACCAGTGCAACCAGGATTCTTTTGCAAAATTCATATTCAAATTCGTAATTCTATATAGTGTAAATGTAATTCGAAAGCTAATTCAATAAAAACATGAGGCCTGTGCTAATGGACACTCTGTTTAATATAAGTGCTACCCATTTTGAAGCACCAGCTGACTCTTTATAATAAATAAACATTGAAATATCGTTAAAAATAACTTGTGACACTTTAAACTGGATAGAGCGCAACAAAGCATTGGCGATTAGTTTTATATTAAAATATCTAACCAACTATTTATACGTTAGGAAAATGTAATTCTGAAAAATATCAACCACTGTCGTTTTACGAATACGCTAACTTACTTATTAAACTGGGCTGCCTTCTAACACAGGTTTCTAGATGCAAACTTCAAGTGCAAGATTTCCTGCCCAAATATTGAGCAAGACAACAAGAAGCTCACCTTTGTACAGCTTCTATTGACGCGGGAGTCTTGTAGCGGTACAATAACTGTTATATCTATGTATATTTATATATAAACTAGCATCCATCTACCGATGATACAAGGGAAGATTTTTGTTGGTGGGTAGCGTAGTAGACTGTAGATTGTCTAATGAGTCTTTTACGCATGACTCTATTCTCTAATAGTTCCCGAAAATGTTCAGACCTTGCATAATATAGTCCACTATCTTTTTGGCGGCTATTTTACCTTTTTTTCTTGGTTGCTGGAGCCAATCCTCCAAGGTATTTGAGTCTTTTGCAGCCATGCAGTCGCATAGTAAGTTTTCTGTCGTTTCTAATGCTTCAGTGCAGTAGCCCAGTCAAATTAGATATAAATAGGGCGATCGTTGGTAAAACTCCCAGATAGTTGTCATTTCTTAAACGCCTCCTTCACACTTGAGTACACATATATCCAAAGTTCCCGAGGGTGTGGGTGAGTTCGAGGAGAGCCGCGAGTTTAACATTATTATTTTTCATTTTTTTGCCCATATCTCGGAAAAGATCACTCCTATCGGTTTTTCTCTTCCCACTGTAATTGAAGCAATTGGCAAAATTCGCTACATACATGGTTCTATACATTTTTGCCGTATGACTAACCGTCAGCGAGCTACGGGCTTGGGAAATTTTGATTATACATCAAATTGCATTAAAAATGCTTCATCAAACACATCTTATTATACTATATGGTACGCATTTACATGGAAATAGTGTGTGTATCGCGTCCCCTAGCTAAACTGGCCTGCCTGAGGAGGACTCTTTTTTTTCCTCCGCGGATGAAGAAGTATTATTCTAGAGGCCGACAATTTGGCAACGCAGCACTTCTTGTGTAAAAATTGTATCCGTGCTGACGCTAAGCTTCCTGGTAGACGACTGAGACGCGTTTGGATCTGTCGGGAGTCAGGGAAGATGCGGTGCGATGAAAAGGAATTTTACAGGTCTCGCCGAGTGCCGTGATTAATTAATATTCAATAGAGCTCAATTTAGTGCGCAACATGAAAACCAATGGAGGTCTGACAAATGGGCGAGGAATAACTAATCCTGTATTGGCGAAGTGAATTGGTGAAGCACCTACTGCAACAACAATTTGCTTTGCATTGGAAGACTTTGCTGGTCTGCACTTCTGTACAGGGGAGCAACATGTCGATTATCGATCGTCTCGATAGAGAAGAGCTGAGGATGGCAGAAAGAAGTTGTTCAATTGGTTTTCTCAGCACCCTTCCTTCCCAGAACCACAAGCCTTAGTTTCCCTCACAACAAGCGTCGTTGCTAACCGTGATGTAAATTTCCATAATGCCCCACAAGAAGGTAAGATTACGATCAGGAAGATGATAGGGCAAAAGTTATGGGAAATAAAATAGGCTCAAAAAGGCAAAGTCTTTGGCCTCCATAAGCAGTGCTATCAAAATTGAAAATTGGAGGTTGTTGGTCTCCTCTAGCTATTTCCGAGACGACGAGGATCTACAAGACCTTCTCTGTTACGACCTGGCTGCTTTTCCGTTATCTTTCTTTCACGAAAAGGGAATTTAAAAGACAAAGAAGTCTCCTTTATATGATATTTTCCCTGTTCACCCCGTTACTCCAGACGTCAAGGTTCAGACAGTGTGATTGACGGTGAATTCCTGTTACATCGAGTCGGGTTGGGTACAGGATAAACCTTCTCAGTGATATCCAACCAGTGTGTAACTTACATAAAAACACTATGGTGAATGCTGCACAGTCGTTTTTGATAGCAAGTTGGACACTGCCAACAGCACAATAAGCTCAGAACAAAAACGTCGCACTACCACCGCATCAGTCGACATTCATTTTACCGAAGAGATGGCAGTGACGATTCAGTAACAACACTTTTTAAGTAGTGAAAAAATAAAATAATAAAACAGATTCATCAGTACACTGTTTTCGAAAATGATTGCAGAGGGGGTAGAAGTTATACAGGCTGATGATGATAGGTATACTACTGTTTCACTGTGGAAAAAGCAGAACGTGGTTGATCAACGGCTGTCATCGTCCAGGGTGTGGATTTGCTAGTCCTGCTGATCGCTTTGGCTCCAAGGGAACGAGAGAAATTTTTTTAAACCTGGGAAGGGCAATGAGAAAAGTAAAAGTTACTTCTCCAAAGAATTGCAGGAACCTGACTGCCAAGATCATTTTGTTCATTCACTTCATAACACTGCTGTAATTTTTCTAAAAAGCAAGTCAACAATTGCTAAATTACTCATGAGGTACAGCACCATGCATTTCATCTCCAACGTATTTCACACAAATAATTCAACACGTAAGGAAGTTGCAAACGCCGGGGAACAGATGTTCCTAGTAATGTACAACTCTAGAGAAACAAACTTGGAAAAACAGCGCTATGCAGCATTCCTAAAATCCACCACAAGCGTAAAGCCAGGCCACCCCCCTCTCTACCACCAACTACAAGCTCTGCACTGAAACACTAGTACAGAGTCTATTTGCAAGTCCAAGAATGTCTGCGCCACAAACTGGTACCTACTGATTGGAGTTGGATAAAAGGAGCAGATGGAGATCTTCAACCCTTGACAACCTTAGATCATCACACCCCAGCTGCCATCCTTTTACCAATATTCTGCAGCTGCGCCAAAGGCTGCGGTGCACGTTATGGATGCCGTAAGGCAGTTATCCATTGTTCTTCAATATGCGGTAACTGTGATGGCACGTGCACTAACGGCCCTCCAGTTGAAGACGACAATTTAGCATATAAGGATGGCCCGCAACACTTGATAGACCCCCGTGACACCCTCTAGTGAACTGTTGCATCCAGTACATTTAATTTACTGTAAGTTTTACTTAAATCATCTATATTAATTCATCTCTCTAATAATATTGTACTGAACATGACTGTTGTTAGGTTTTCAATGTTTAGGTTGAAAGAGAAATTGCAGCATATGACGACGACTTGGAAGGCTTCATGGACCTCCGTGACGCCCTCCTCTAATGAAGTGTTGGACCCAGTAAATTTAGTTTACTGTAACTTTTATTCAAATCACCTATTAAATCAGAATATTGTACAGCACAGGACTGATTCGGTTTTAAATGCGTAAGAAGCACATTTTTTGAAATATTTCTCTTGTCAGCCCCATGAGTCCACTGGAGTTAGTCCTATGAGAAAAATTCACAGTACAATTTTTGTAGGAAATTTTATCTGCTTTAATTTTGGCTAAAAGGTACAACACGATAGGAGTATATGTTTCCAAAATATAAGCAAAAAACTGAAAATTGTACCTAACCGCCTCCCCCTCCTCGAGCTCACCCCGACCTTCAGAAACTTTTGTTATATGTCTATTCCAAGTGTAAAGAATGGGTTAAAAAATTTCAACTCTCTTGGAATGTATTCCACCGATTATCTATATTGACTGGGCTGCGGCATTTTCAGTGTTCACTGTCCGGCTTATCCGTCTTAACAAGGTAATACCTTACTGGCAAGTGTCCTGTGAAAAGCTCACTTTATAGAACCTGGTTTATTGCAGTTATGGTTAGTTATTTCATTATTATGATTGTAGCTATGATTATTGTTGTCATAATTTGATTATATTTCCATGTTAAGTATTAACCTGTCACACAGATATTTTAAAGACGTCCTCAGTCATTTTTATTCATTTTCCTCTAAAAAAAATTTGATCACAACACCATAACATAGCAACGAGATTTTATTTACAATTGTCATATATGCGTATAAAAAATCAATTTTCTCCCGTCTGATGATACCGTGAAACTTCGAACCGGTTCCGGAAAAGAAAGCAAACAATTGTGAAGCCAGTGAAGTAGTCTCTACGTCTGTATTTAGTGTGGAACAGTTTCACCAATCAATGGCAACAAATATTTATAAACTAAATATTCTAGTTAAAAAGAAATTTGATTTATTTAGATTTAGTATATCTGTAAGAAAATTCGCTACCAGAATGCCCTTGCTGTGTCCCGACATTTTATCGTATAACTAAATTACTTAAAATATGGCAATGTGGTGAACGTTTCGAATAGTTAATATGCTTTCATGATTATCTTACTTTTGGGTAATCTTCCAGAAGCTAATCTAATGTATTCACGGTAGTCACCCCAACCTAGCCGTGGAAAGTATTGCCTACTCAACTTTGAGAAAATGTGCATTTGAAATATTATTACGACTTAGGTGCACCAGCTTGATAAAATGTTTTATGATTTTTTAATATGAAGCTAAAATAACGAGGATATGTGTAAAAGCGTATTTTTTATTTTTTTAGAAACCAGGATATATACACCCATTCAAATGCTCATTTAACGTGGAAGGCAAGATAATATGTTGTATACGTGGGATATGGCCTCATTTTTATTTTTCAGGAGTTACGGAATTCTTTCTCAAATGATACGATTATCCATAGAAACCGGCGCCGTTTTTATGTGGCACAGAATGTCTGCTTCATCCAAGTTCTTTGTGAATGGGATTCATGATATCACGGAACTATTTTTAATAAATGTTTCTCTGGGAAACAATATATCTAATTACTGTCTTAGTTTGTATCCTAACAGACTTTAATAGAAAAGTTCTTACTACGAAATGTAATAATATGAAGTTTATGAATGATTGCATATTATTTTTTTTTTTTTTATGTCAACAACACACCACGAGGGCTTACAGCCTAAATACTATCGTACCGTGGGTGTTGACAAGGAGGAAAGAGGCAGCTTGTTAATTCTGGATTTGAAGGTTTGGAGGTTCGGAGGAGAAGGAAAAACATGTGCCGGCAAGGAATTCCACAACTTGGAAGTCCTCGGGACAAAAGAGCGGGCATAACAAGATGTTCTATGTCTGGTGACCTGGACAGTAAATGGGTGCATTCGCTCTGTTCCCCTGGTAGATCTGCTGGGGGCAGCAGGTGGGGGAATTATGGAGGAAAGCTCCTCTGAGCAGTGCCCGTGCAGATATCTATAAAAGAGAGAGAGGTCACCAACGGCACGTCGGTGGGCAAGGGATGGAAGCCTTTGGGTGAGGGCAGGGTCACCGATGAGACGTATAGCTCTCTTTTGAATGGAGTCCAGGATAGCGAGTGTAGAAGCGGCAGCTGCACCCCAGATGTGGGAGCAGTATTCGAGGTTTGGCCTTATTTGTGAAGTGTATAAGGTATAGAGATTAGTTGGTGAAAAGTATTTGCGAGCCCGGAAGAGGAAACCCAATTTCTTAGCAGCCGCTTCTGCAATTGATGTAACATGTTGGTGCCAATTAAGATTTCGATCCACAGAAATGCCAACAAGAGAAAAGGACTCATTACTTTGAATAACTTGGTTGTTCATTGTGATGGGTCTAGGGCTGCTGTATCTCTTGTGAGAAAGAAAGCAAGACTTAGTTTTGGTGGGGTTGAATTGTACAAGATTTCTACTTCCCCAGTCTAATATTTTTTGGAGGTCCACGGAGACAGAACCCTCCATGAGTCTGCGATCCTCATCTAACTGGGCTAAAGAGACAGGCTTAGAATATTGTATATTTGAGTGGAGGGTGCTGTCGTCCGCGTAACTGTGAACTGGGTTGGATGTGCTAGAGAGGAGGTCATTGATGTGGAGAAGAAACAAAGTAGGGGCTAAAGCTGAACCTTGAGGAACTCCTGCATTAATTGGATACAGTTTAGAGGAATGGCCATCCACAACAACAGATATGCTCCTGTTGGAGAGGAAATTTGCTGTCCAGGTACAAAGTTTTGGTGGTAGGCCATAGGCCGGAAGTTTATTAAGCAGCGCTGCGTGCCAGACCTGGTCGAATGCTTTGGATATGTCTAGAGCAACAATCTGGGATTCACCGTGTTGTTCCATAGACTTGTTCCAAGAATGGGTGACAAAGGAAAGGAGGTCGGCAGTCGATCTGCGCTGACGGAATCCATACTGCCTGTCGTGGATTAGACTGTGTTTTTCAAGGAATTTTAGTAGTTCGGTGTTTATATACTTTTCCATCACTTTAGAGATGACTGAAAGGAGATAAATAGGCCTGTAGTTGCTGGGAAGCGCTTTGGATCCTTTCTTGGGGATGGGTTGTACTCGAGCAGTTTTCCAGTTACTAGGGAATATGCCTTTATTGTAAGATATCTGAAACAGACGAGTCAGGACAGGAGCAAGTTCTGGTGCACATTTTTTGAGAACAATTGCTGGGATCTCGTCAAGGCCAGAGGCTTTCCTGGTATTAAGAGAAGAGAGCATCTTTCGTACCTTTTTAGTTTTGAAAATGATATCAGTCATTTTATGCGCGACATTGGGGACTGTTGGTGGTTGAACATTTGGAGGTGGGTTGAGAGTAGAATTTCCGGCGAACAACGAAGCAAAAAGTTCAGCCTTGCCCAGGGCGGTAGAAACAATTTCATCCCCTGAGACAAGAGGTGGGAACGTGCTCTTGCAGAAATTATTCCCAATAGACTTAGCAAGAGTCCAGAAGGGTTTGCCGCCGTTGGGGCTTGAGAGGACTTTGTTTTTGATGTGGTTATTAAACGAGTTTTTTGCCTCAGCAAGAATGCGGACATAGCGGTTTCTTGCATCGTTGAATGCTTGACGATTTTCTTGACTGGGATTGTGTAGAAGCGTTTTGTGAGCTTTGACCTTTTCAAGTCTGGCCTTGTCACAGGATTTAGAGAACCAGGGCTTTTGAGTGGCTGAAGAGGTTTTCTGTGTACGTGGAATAAATAATTCCATGCCAGCTTGGATAATTTCGGTGACGTTTTGTGAGATATCAGAGGGGTCAGGATGAGAGAAGCAGACAGACGCCCATGGAAATGAGGAAAAGTAATCCCGCATTTCGTCCCAGTTTGCGGAGTTGTAGTGCCAAACGATACGAGGGTGTGATGACTGTGTGACCTCGGGTTGCATTGCACAGGAAGCAGTGACCATGCTGTGGTCTGAGCGACCCAGGGGGGCGGTGACTGATATCTTATAGCAGTCAGGATTTGTAGTAAGAAAGAGATCCAAGGGATTTGAGCTGTGTGTTGGGATGCGAGGAAAGTAAGTAGGTTGCTGAACCATATTAACCAAAGAATTGCTGACTGCAAAGGCCTCCGCTGCTCTCCCTTGTGGATCGGTTTTTGAAGATCCTAGCCATTCCTTATTATGGACATTGAAGTCGCCAAGAATAGTGACCTCGGAGGAAGGATATTCAGAAATCAGATAGTCGGTTTTTTCAGAAAGGTAGTCAAAGAGCTGGACAAAGTTGTTGTCAGAAGGTGACCGGTAAATGCAACAGATGAATTTAGTTGCAGCCCTGAGAGAGAGTTTTATCCATAGTATGTCTTTTCTTCCAGCTTCTAAATTGGGAAGTCTGGTGCAGGGTAGATTGCTACGGACGTATGCGCACACGCCTCCGTGCAATCTAAAGGCAGTAAGGAGCTCATACCCCGGGAAATTAAGGTGATTAGTGGCTGTTTTGGCACTGATTTGGGTTTCGGTGAGGAAGAGGAGTTGGGGCCTGTTAGCCTGGAGGAAATGGTGAACGGAGTTCAGGTTAGAATTTAGGCCACATATATTCGAAAAGGATATGTTAAATCTTGATGTTGGCGCCCCCTGTACACCCCTCTCCCGGAGATCCGAATGGAGGGGTATTTTGCCTCCGGAATATTTTATACAAGGAGGAGCCATCATCATTTTTGCTTATAAGGGAAACCGACTCATACACCAGAACCGGAAACGTCCGTTGGGACTTCACCGGCCCCTTGATGTATGGGGTGGTACCTCCTCGGGCGTGAAAAAATCCTTTACTATTACATAAAGGAAAATTCCACTACCACCTTGCAGGCTTTCAAACAACAATAATGATCTCTCTTATAATTATTTATTTTTCGTGTTAGTGAATGTTCCTAGAAAAAATTCAGTAATGAGGAAATCACGACTTTTTTTATTATTAAAATGAGAGTGAACAAGGACCCCTAGAACCTGTATTTGCGGCCAGTTTCAATTCAGTTGACCTGACCTGACCTAACCTCCAGATCTCTCTCAGGTCTAGGGTTGAACAGACTGATACCTTATTGACGATTTCAAGCAAGAATCGGTGAATGGGCAGATTGAGGCCCCGTAATCGAACTACAACAACTCAACCTTCCCTTATCCACCGCTCTAAGGAGTAGGCAAATTGGGGCGTTGGAGTTCGTCATTTTTACTGAAGTCAATTAAGAATTGTGACATTTTGATGATTATTTCCCAGTTTATTGGTAAATCAAACGTGGAAAATAATTTTAATGTGCAAGCTAATATATTTTTAATTTTGAGGGCGTGCCGAAAAACTACAGAAAAGCTGTACTAGTGTGGGCAGAGATGTTTCCAAATAATCAGAAATCTCACACGGCATTTCAAAGCCTGGAAACCAGGAGTCGTATTACTGGCTGTGTAAAATAGAAACCACGAGTTTGGAAGCGAACTAAAACTGACGAAAATGGTGTGGTTAGCGTTTTGGGAGCTGTAGCTGTTAACCCGCACGTGGGTACCAGACGGCTTGCTAGAGATCCTGGAATGATCTTGGTGGCTTCACTAACTTACCTTATAAATGTGTCGTTTGAAATCGGTTGTTTTCCTGAGCGCCTGAAGACGGCCATTGTCGTATCTCTCTTTAAGAAGGGAGATCCACGTCTTTTGGACAATTACAGGTCCATTACGCTGCTTTCGGTTTTTTCTAAGATCTTTGAGAAGGCATTTCTGCTAAGACTTAGGTCCTTTTTGGCGAGATACAATTTGCTGTCTCCATGCCAATTTGGCTTTCGTGGGCAGCTGTCAACTCAGGATGCCGTGCTTAGCACTTACCTGCCAGTCTTGGATTACATAAATAGTGGGTCCAAGTCCGCCGGGCTGTTCTTCGACATTTCGAAAGCGTTTGATGCGGTCAACCATTCCCTTTTATTGCAAAAATTGGAGCATTATGGCATAAGAGAAAATGCATAGTTATGGCTAAAAAGCTACCTGTCTGGGAGAAGTCAGACTGTCAGCCTACGACAGGCAGGTAATAACTATATGTCTGGATTTTCAGCCGTGTTGAGCGGCGTCCCCCGGGCAGGATATTGGGCCCTGTTTCGTTTACAATTTTCCTTAACGATATTGTTTATGATCTCCAGCAATACCAGTTCACTTTGTACGCAGATGACACCACTGCTGCAATCTCAGGGGAAAGTTTTGAAGGGCTTGGTGCTGCAGCTAATATGTGTGTGTCTCAGGTGTCAGCCTGGTGTTCCAAAATTGTCTGGTTCTTAACACGCGGAAGACTGAAATGCTTCTTTCTTCTCCGGTGGATGTGCATCCGAATCTGAGCCTATATGTGAGGACTGATAACGGTTTAGTAAGACAGGGCACGTCTGTAAAGTTTTTGGGGATCCATCCATTCTAACTTATCATGGGACGTCCATGTTGACCATGTGGTGGATTCCTTGAGTACTCTGTCGTTGTTGACATGCTACTATGGTAGTATCAACTGTCTCCTGGCATATGGTTTGCTGTGTTGGGGCGGCTGTGTGCATCTGGGGAGGGTTCTGTTGATGCAGAAGAGAATTGTCCGCACCATGTTTGGCCTGCCGTCTTCCGCATCTTGTAGACCCTTTTTTAGACGGTATGGCATTTTAACAGTGACGTGCCTATATATGCTTGAGGCGCTTTGTTATGTCAGAAAAAATATTGAAATTTTTAGTACCTGCGGTAATATTACTGCGTATGAAACAAGACCGGCTAAAGATTTGTATGTCCCCCCTTATAGGATCGAACAGATTAAACGGGCACCACGCAACACTGCAATACGCTTCTACAATCATTTACCTGACAGCGTCAAAATTTTGAGCAGCCTCAGGCAATTTCAGTGTGCTTTAAAACCATTTTTTAGAGAGCAGTATTTTTATTCTGTGGACGAATATTTTAATTTTAAGTTTTAGCATTGATAAGCTGTTTTTTGTATTTTGTCTATTTCCGATATCTTGTAGAGATCTATGGAGCAGTTCTAATAAATAATAAATAATTAAATAAATAAATAAATGAGTCAAAAGTCAGTTGTGAACATATTGCGGTTGTATAAATTTCATCCATATCACATTACACTCCACCAAGAAGCATACGGAGAATATTTTAAAGATCGCGTTACATTTTGAATTTGAGCCACCAGACAAATGCAAGGAAATAAATTGCTTACCAATGTTATTTTTTCGGTTGAAGCTACTTTCCGTAATTGCGGGCAGGTAGGCAGAAGTTATACGTTATTAGCAGAAACACAGTTTCTTTTTTTTTGTCCTTTTTCATTTTTTTACAAGTAAATATACACACTATGTACCTCTGGGCGGCGGAAAATCCCCACTGGCTAGTAATTCTGCTGAATCACAATTCATGGTCATGTAATATCTAGTGTGGTATAATCCGTGATAAAGTTATTGGTCCGCATTTCTTTAAAGGGCATTTTAATAGGGAAACACAATTTTTTTAGGAAACAAAATACTATAAATCTTAAACCAAAACATAAGCCCAAACATGAGTTCCAACATGATGGAGCTCCACCCTAGTACGCAATACAGGCCCGTAATCATTTGAATGAAATATTTGAGAACAGGTGTATTGGTCGAGCAGATCCAGTTAACTGACCTGCTAGGTCCCCGAATTTGATCCCCCCCCCCCCTTCATTATCTCTTTTGGGGTTTTATAGAGGAGAGAGTTATGGCGATTACATCTACAACTGTAGATAATATGAAAAACAGAATCCGCTTTACCTGCTCATTAGTGACGCCTGGAATGTTACAGCGTGTACGGGATTCATTGAGAAAGAGAATGAGAAAATGTTTGGGTCTTGAAGGGTGACATTTCGAGCAAATTCTCACGCATGGCAGGCGATAAGTTGAAATTTGGTTGTTAATATTTTTTGTATTTTAACCTAATACATAATAATTCCGTAACCGAAATAGCATATCAAAAAATGTTTTGCACATATACGTAGATTCTAATTTTATGAAAATATACATCAAATGCAAGAAGTTCCCCGCCCGTCAAAATAGAGAGGGGAAGTAAATGTCAAAATTATGTTTAAGTATGTCCCCCCTCCCCGTCTCCCTATCACTTCACCAAATATTCACAATCGTATTTGAGATATGCCCTTGTAATATATTAAAAAACTCACACTGTAGGTGTCCCATAACACACCATTACAACTTATCATCTACATTTTTTTCTGATTTTTACTAAAACTTCCAATTTTATTTTACTTATACTAGTTTAAAAGAAACGTGTATTGTATATTTGAGACTTCCGTCCAATCACTTGACTGATTTTACTTTTCTTCCCTGTTGTCGTTATGGAAGGAAATATATTCTGTGGTCTGGATCAGCCACAAAGTAAGAAGCTGTGGTTTGGTTTGTCACGGGTAAGCATCAACTTTGGTGAATTTTATCCAAATTATGGAATTGAGGCGGTGTATGAAGAGCAAATATTGCATGAAATACCTTTAGCAAGGTTTTAGATTTCTGTTTTTACTATTGTTCCAATTCGTTTGAGTAAGATATTTGCAGAAAACGCATTTAAAATTCACGTTTTCTGAGAGGTTTTGGCAGCAGTTTGGAATAGTGCCGACAAATTGTCACATTCAATAATTTTTAAAAGAGAATCCCGAAAAGAATCAAATTTACGGAGGAAGTGTTTTGCAAAAAAAATATGTGCTTCTATTTGTTTAGTATCTGTTTTAATTATTGTTACTTGCGTTCATTGGGAAAATGCATCTTCCGCGTATATAATATTAACTAACGAGAAATTCTTTTAGGCGAAAATATTCAGAGAACTTGCTACCAGGACGCACTCGCTGCGTCCAGACTATTATTTCATTTCAGATAGTATGCCCTCTTTCTCCAACCATATTCTCAACTGTTTCTATGAGTTCCGCTAGGTGCCATCCTGCAAAGTGAGACGTCCCTGATTCTATACCCGAGTGAGCCAATGAGATCTTGTCTAGAAAATTGTAAGATTGGTAAATATGGATCGGAAGATTCCGCTAATAGCCTAAGATGCCACAGCCATTGCATAACTGACAAGTAAAAAAAAGTAAATATAAATTTTGCACTACTTGTCTGCCTGCCTCTGGTGTTTGATGGCCTAGGTTTTTTTTCCAAACAAAAATGAGTCCAATCTTTTAGTGAATTTTCATTAAGAAATTTCACTAATTTTAGTAACGATGGTGAGACATACGGAATTTTTTTTTAATGAGGGAAATTGTGCCCCTAGAACCTATATCCAAGGTCTGTTTGAATATATATATATATATATATATATATATATATATATATATATATATATATATATATATATATATATATATATGTGTGTGTGTGTGTGTGTGTGTGTGTGTGTGTGTGATGGTGTGTGTGTATGTGTGTGTGTGTGTGCGAGCGTATATTTCGAACTATCGATCGAAAAATCTCGGCAACCAAAATCCCGAAAACCATTGCCAATACCATGTCATTATTATTACGCCGCAGTACATGCAACCCACCTTCGCACGTCAGAATGACAGATGACATGAAATTCATAATAATGTGCTTGTAAAAGTTATTGTTTTTTTTAAGTGGGGGATTCAATACATTTTTTTAATACACTATATTTGTAGCTTGACGAAAATGTAGTTTTCAGACTGGAAATGTAGCATATTTATTTATTTATTTATTTATTTATTGTTATCTTAATTATACAGCATCTCTCACAAAAAAGCTTAGCTTGTGCTTGCAAATGACATAATTTTAAACTTCTTCCAATAAAATCAAACTGTCAAACTGTTTTATTCTGTCACTTTCCAAATTTTCTCTGAACTTCTCTCCCCTTCAATCCCAAATATCACCAATATATCCACTTTAGCATTTTATATTTAAATTTACTTTGGTATAAAAATAATTACTTTTCTACAACCATATTTCTCCAAAAATTTTAATACTTCTAGGACAAAAATTTGAAAATATCAACGTTTAGGGAACGAAATATTTACGGAACTATCGTTTTTATAAAGAAATTATGACGTTTTTGCCAAACCATGATTTGGTAAAACTCATATTATGATTATCAAAAACGAAAGCATAAACTGAATATGGTAAACGAAATAGGCTCAAGCCTCTATAAAAATATTTTAAGATTTTAATTCTGTAATTAGATATCTACTACGCTTATAGAATACCGCGAAAACAAACACTTGTTACCTAGCTTCAGTGGCGAAGGGGTATAGTGTTCCGAGAGATACGCTGCCTTACACGCGGGCGTTCCGGGTTCTATTTTGCACGATACATGTAACACTTTGTTTTGTTTCACTTTAACATTTGGTAAAAACAATAGTTTCCAGATTTTATACGTTTGGATATAGTTCTCATTTTTATTTAAAACGCCTGGATAGCATTGTCACCTTTGAGTCACTAGAATTTTCAGCAGACATTTTTTTATTGTTGATATTGGGGATTTTTAAAAAAATCACTTAGAGAGAATTTGTTTTTAAGAAACTTTTTTTGTAGTTGGAAAACCGGTTTAATGAGGTTGGCTAAAGCAAAATCATCCAGGCAATTAATAAGGAAAAATACCTGTCACGTTTATAACTTGGTAAATACTTTCCTTTTCGAAATACGAATTAAGTTTTCTTCTGGAAAGCTTCTGCAACCTTAATGAAATTTGTAATTTGAGTTTATTTTTAAGAGAGTTGAAAGTACTTATAGATATACCTACCAAATTTTTATTTTTTAACTTCATAGAAAGTTGAGTTTGTTCATTGTTGAATACAAGATTAAAATGTTTTTTGATAATAGAAAGATATTATTATCATTATTATTATACTTTATTGACAAAAATAATACAGTATTCTAATACAAGAAGTCATAGACTTGTGCTGTATCATTGCATAATTCATAAGGTTACATCCAAATTGATTTGACACTTCTACACCAAATTCGGAGAACTTCAAATTTTGACATACCAAATCATGGGTACTTTTTGCTTTGCTACTTCTCTTTCCCTAATGCTTCAACCATTGCCTTCAATTGCGACTAAGTCCACCACCCTATAATGCCTACTAGTATTCTACTTAAACAACCCAAATTTTTACCAAAACGTTTAATTTTAAGTGGTGCCAAAAGTGACTTTAATTTGACGGTTAATATTAAAAATTCTTGAAACGAGCGTGTATTAGACCCCCTGAAATCTATCATCAGGGTCTATGCCGTACTAATACTGTACAATTCCTATAAAAATTCCCTACTATAGCGCACTTACTGCGTCTCGAAAATTTTTACTCTGTCCGTAATACGTTCTATCCCGACAACCTGCCTTATGCCCAGTTTCACAAAGCTCGAAAAAATATTTAACGGACGGTTGGTTAATCATTGCTTAATAGAACCAATCACAGCTTCAAAATATTTGGTTGACCTGGCAAAATCCCGAATTATAATCTGTGATTGGTCGTCTGAAGCAACCATTATCAACTAACCGGAATCTATGACTTTTAGAACAGATAAACCAAATAAAACCATGCTCCCTTTACCATTTAAGTCGCGAATTACAAGAGGTTCTAATAGGATTTTTAAGAAAACCAATTTACAGCTAACATTTTTTACAAAAAAAAAAATACATTAAAAAATTGCCTAGGTAACCCAAAGCAAGACAAAACCACAGAAGTGTCGGGGAACTATGAAAGCGGTTGTAAAGGATTGTGAACTTAAATATGTTGGGCAAACTAAAATAACTATTAAAACTAGATTTAAAGAATGTTTAGCGCAACTAATATATGGTACTATTGGTAAATCACGTATTCCTCAGCATATCTGGGATAATACGAGTAATCATCATTTAGGTAGAGAAAATATCAAGTTAATTAAAAATGTCAGGCAGTCGCGAGATAAATAGACCCATCACAATAAACCAGTATGCAACAATGTAACATTCCTAGAGCACAGACAGGCGAGTCATAATGATCAGAGGACACCTTCAAGTCAACATGATAGAAGACATCTTGGGAACCACGCAGTATAATGAATACGTCGTAACCGTAAAGTTAAGTCGCGTCAGCTGGAGAAAGTTTATATATCGTTAGAAATTTGAACAAAAATGTTTAGATAAATAGAGTAGATTCGGTTCTCCATTGTTCGAATTTTTATCTTAATAATCAGTGTGTCCTTCTAAGAAGGACTACTTAATAACGACACACAATATCACAAAAGCAGGTATGCAGTTTTACTTAGAGGGATTTAAGACTCAACAGTGAGTTATGTCTTTATACCTTAGTAGAGGACGCTACTCGCAACTTCTTGGCACCTAACATATAAATAGTAGGTCTCGTCTTTATTCGCTTAGTTTATTCATCCGTCTGATGACGCTAACTTTGTTAGCAAAACGATCGTCAGGTCTAAAAAAACTGTATTGTGATAAATTCGGTTCTCTAAAATTGTACTTATCAGTACTCATCATAAGTTCAAATTTACACTCGTTTACCGTCAGTTAATTATTTAATCCAGCTTTGTGAACTGGGCGTTAATGCTTCGGTTTTACTGCTATGTACGACAGTCATTTAAGCTAGTTATAGACTATTTTCCTAACTTCCGGAAATGCTGTACGGAAAACAATCCATAATTTTACAATGAAAATTTATAGGGTGTCGTTGGCATTATTTTCAAGCAAGATGTGGGTTAAGAACTTTTTGCTACGCCCTACTTTAGAAGGAAATAGGTTTGGAGAATAGGCTTGGATTTCCTAATAATTTTATTCGAAGCTCCTACAAAAAATATTTCGTAGTTCTGTTGAGATTGTACGATAAATCAAAGTACGTAGATACTAAAATTAAGCTTGCAATGTTTTGATGGTGTAAACACACTAAAATCAAAACACACCGCAAATGATTTATTAAGATGGTTTTTATATTAATATATTTTAGTCTTGCATGTTCTATGTTTAAGTTTAGCGAAGGTTGGATAACACACATGGGATCTCCAACCAAACGTTATACAAGTTTCTTGTTAAGGTAGACTGATCTAACTATCACGTGCGTCACGCTAGATAATCTGTTCGCAAAAATATTATTTACTTTTTGGTGAATTTCCAATCACTTCATATTGCTACCAAAATTCTTATGTATACAAGAAAAGACACTTTTACAAACTCGGTCACGTCATATTTAATTTATCATTTTACTTATACTATACTATAATGTGGAGTAGATTGACCATAATATATAAAATACCATTTTGTTAATTATGTCTAAACAAATTTTTGCGAAAAAATGGTTTAATTACCGATGGTTATATATAGGGATTTCTCACCTGTGAAGCTATGTTTATATATATATATATATATATATATATATATATATATATATATATATATATATATATATATATATATATATATATATATTTGTGTGTGTGTGTTTTGTTTCTTTAACGTCGGCCTATTTCCGCGACTATGTCCAATCACCGACGCCAGGGAGCAGTTACACCTCACTATCATGGAAATTTTGCCGAACCCCTGCGTTTCTGTAAGGAGGGTAGGAATCTTTAACGTGCCCAGCATCGCATGGACACGGGACCGACAGCTTTACGCCCCCTCCGAAGGGCGGAACGTACAGACATTCAACTTGCTCAAATACAATGCCAGAACCTCGGTTAATGTTAATGTTAATTTTACAGTTTGTACTGAAAAAGTGAAAGGAGTACCCTGGGATCGAACCCAGTACCCTTCGGTTCAAAGGCACACGTTCTTACCCCTGAACCACCGAGGTTCTATATATATATATATATATATATATATATATATATATATATATATATATATATATATATATATATATAATATACGCTTATTTAGCCGCTGTGGCGACTCTTCGCGGGGTCGTACCGAATCTCTTGTTTGAAATTAAGCGTCGAAAAAATCATTTCCTAGATGGGTGACTCTTTGGAGATCTCATCTGGGTCTGGAAAAATTATCAGTTTGGAAACCCCACCTGTAATAACCGTAGTGGATCGGGATGGTAAATATTAAAGTGCTTTTTGGGTTTCTATTATAAAAATATATCCCAAATGTGCTAAACTCATCTAAAAGTTATTATCAAAAACAAGGTGAAATATAAATACTTTGTGGTTTTTAGTGAATCTTCTTTAAAAAAATTCACTAATGAGGAGATTCCGACTTTTGAAACAATTTCTTTAAATGAGCGCTAATTAGGCCCCCTTGAACACATATCCGGGGTCAGTTTCGATTTTTATATGTTCATGTATATATATATATATATATATATATATATATATATATATATATATATATATATATATATATATATATATATATATATATATATATATATATATATCACACCGATAACTCAAAAAATAATGGGCCGATTTTGATTAAATTTGGAAAAAATTTAGGAAAAAAATTAGATCTCCGGAAATAACAAAGTATGGGCAAACAATTTGGTAGGCGAGTTTCTATTATAAAGAGTGGACCATGTACCAAAATTTAGGTCTGTAAGTTTAATGACAAAAAAGTTCTGGGCAGTTATTAAAAGAAATTTGAAAAGTGAAAATTGGCAATATTTAGGCAAAGCAAAGAACCTGAAACAAATACGGATTATGAAAAGAAAATCTTGCAAGAAGAGTGTTCTGCAAACCCTCAATTTTCAGCTTTAACCGTCAATGTTCTTCATTTTACTAAAATAATTACAGGAAATTAATTTCCAATACAGTAAGTCCTCGCATAACGTCGTCTGATTTAACGTTGTTTCATTATAGCGTCGCAGTTTATTGCAGGCAAATGTATAGTTTAACGTCGAAGCAACAGATTCGGTATAACGTTGTTATTCTCAAAAAGTCTAAAATAGTAGGTGAAAAGGGAGTAAATAATATAATGTGTAGGCATGTAGTTAACACATACGTAAATGAATACTGTTTTCTTAATCATTTTGCAGTCACAAATAAGTACATATTACGTATGTACATTATATTCATTCCCAATGATTCGTTTTACGTCGTTTCACAACGTCACGATTGGTAGATCCCTAACTACGTCATTAAGCGGGACCTTCCTGTAGACCCTTTCTCTGATTCTTTGACGGCAGTTTTAGTTTTATGGTTTAACAGTCTATAATTTTTAGCTTTTCGTAGAAAAAATTCTTTAAAGAGGAGACCGCGACTTTTGAATTTTAAGAAGATTTATCAAATGAGCGCAAACTAGGCTCCCTTGAAACTATATCCGGGTTTACATTCAGTTTTTATCTGTTTACATATATACAGCGTGACGCATTTCTACAGTAACGCTCAATATAATTGTTATTATACAAGATTCGAGAAAAAAACTGTATACGTTAATTATAGGGTGTCTTAAGCTGCACATTATAAAATTATTTTGACAATCACAGGTGGTCCATAAGTCGTTGATGATACCTACAATTTTTTTTTCGAACAGCCTTATATTATTGCACTTTTGCATTTTTTTTATCGAAATATGATGCATGTGTGTAAAAAAAAACTGGATGCAGTAAGTGCGTTTTGGTGGCGATTTTTCATTAAATGCTTCAAATTTCAATAACTCAATTTGCTATTAACCTAAGGTCTGTTGGCTAGGAAACCAGTTTTCTCGGAAACATTTTAAGTTTATTTACGGAAAATTTTTGTAAATTTTCAAACAATAAGTTATTTTGATAAAATATGGTACATTGTTTCTACCATATAGGCTATACAGGTAACCAGATTGAATACTCCTTGCATTCGAGTGAGATTTTTGCTATTAAAGACATTTTTATGAAAACTCACTTGCATAACGCACTTGCTGCATCCAGATTTTTTACGTTTTTAGCATAAATCAAAAATTTTGATGCGGCGTTTTTATCAATAGATAACGGAGTCCCATGAAAACGAGGCATTTGAGGAGGTTTTCGTTTATACTATTTGTCGAAAACATCCAAATGCCGTATACAGATCACTCTCAAATAGCAGCTGAACTTGAAAACATTTAAACTGCCGTAACTTAGTTTTTTCAAATAAAACACCCACTTTTTTATTTTCGTTTTATTTACAGATATTTATAGTTTTACGTATTTTATCAGCAAATTTTTGTGTAAAATATATTACCCAGTCAGTTTTCGTTGATTTTTTTTTAGTTTTTGTGTAGAAATCATTTTTTGTCAAATTTTTGTTAATTGTTTGTAATTAATAAGTAATGTTTAATAAGTTATTGTAAAAAAAAATGTTTACGAATTCACATGAATATTTTGTTTTCAAATTTTGGTGAAAGATAAGCACATTCTCGTGTAAAAACTTTTCAACTAATTTTCGTAGAAAGACTTTTATATGAATTTCGTGTAACATTACTTAGCCAATTTTTGTGGAAAAATGGCTAATATTCATATAAGGGGTTGTTTGCAAATTTTCATGTAATTTTTTGTTTGGGTTTTCCTTGAATTGGTTCATTGACCAGGGAATTTGGACCAGTATCGTCGGGACAATTTTGTTTGTCTTTTCAAACAATAACGTTTTGATGAAATATGGTTTTCTAGTATAGGTGTTATACTATCTACCAAATTTGATGTATTTCATTCAACAAAATACACATTTGAAATTAAATACAATGTTATGAAAATTCACTACCATAACGCACTTGCTACGTCCAGATCCGTAGCTTAATTTTTTCAAATGAAACACCCACTATTTTATTTTCGTTTTAATTACAGATATTTATAGTTTTACCTATTTAATAAGCAAATTTTTGTGTAAGATATATTACCCTGTCAGTATTCGTTGTTTTTTTGTTTTTGTGTACAAATCATTTTTTGTCAAATTTTTGTTAATTGTTCGTAATTAATAAGTAATGTTTAATAAGTTATTGTAAAAAAGATGTTTACGAATTCCCATGAACATTTTGTTTTCGAATCTTGGTGAAAGATATTTGTTAAGCACATTGTCGTGTTAAAACTTTTCAACTAATTTTCGTAGAAAGATTTTTATATGAATTTCGTGTAAACATTACTTAGACAACTTTTGTGAAAAAAAATGGCCAATTTTCATAAAAGGGATTGTTTGCAAATTTTCATGTGAATTTTTGTTTGGGTTTTCCTTGAATTGGTTCATTGGCCAGGGAATTCGGACCAGTATCATCGGGACAATTTTGTTTGTCTTTTCAAACAATAACGTTTTTTTGGTGAAATATTGTTCTCTAGTATAGATGTTATACTATCTACCAAATTTGATGTATTTCATTCAACAAAATACACATTTGGAATTCAATACAATTTTATGAAAATTCACTACCATAACGCACTTGCTACGTCCAGACTTTTTTTAGTGAATTTTCTTTTAAAAAATCACTAATGATGAGATCCCGACTTTTGAATTTTGACAAAATTTCTTCAAATAAGCGCTATTTATGACCCCTGGAACCCAAATCCGAGGACGGTTTTAGACTTTATATGTATATATATATATATATATATATATATATATATATATATATATATATATATATATATATATATATATGTGTGTGTGTGTGTGTGTGTGTGTGTGTGTGTGTGTGTGTGTGTGTCACACCTATAACTAAAAAATAATGGACCGATTTTGATAAAACTTGGTGAGTACCTTCCTTTCGCAAGTGGCTTGGAAAAGTTTGTTAGCCAGGAAAATCCGCCGAGGTTTTCCCGGAAAATGTTGTTTTCTTTCGAAAAAAAATATATATCTGCGGAATTAACAAAGCAAGGGCAACCAAATTTGGTACGCGGGTTTATAACATTATAGGTAAGTGACGCACCAATTTAGCTCATTAGGTTAAAGGACAAAAAAGTTACAGGCATTTAAAAATAATAAATTGGGGTTTTCCTCAAAACGTCAAAATTGGTAATATTTAGGCAATGAACCTAAATTTAATATGAGCTATGGAAGCAAAATGTCTCAAGAATAATGTTTTACGATGCCAGAAGTCTCAGATTCAATCGTCATTGTCCTTCATTTTACTAAAATATTCCCAGAAAATTCATTTCAAATAGACCCTTTCTTTGATGCTTTGGCAGTAGTGTTGGCTAAAGAGTTTATCGGTTAATGGTGTATCATTTTTGTCAAATTTTCGTAAAAAATCTTTAAAGCTCAATATATCCGTCACTATGCAAAATACGAAAAAAATTGTATACATTAATTATAGAGTATCTTGAGCTACATCTTAAAAAATATTTCTACAATTACAGGCGGTCCCATAAGTCGTTGGTGATTCAAATTTTCTTTTTTAGTGATTTTTCTTTAAAAAATTAACTAATGGGAAGATCCGTCTTTATATATATATATATATATATATATATATATATATATATATATATATATATATATATATCGTACTGATAACTCAAAAAATAATAGACCCACCTTGATCAAATTTAGTGAGTACCTTCCTTTTGCAAATGGCTTGGACAAGTTCGTTACCCAGGAAAATCAGACCAGATTTTCCTGGAAAAATTTGTATTTTCTTTCTAACAAAATTCATATTTCCAGAAATGACAAAGTGAGGACAACCAAATTTGGTACGCGTATTTTTATTATGTACCAAAATTTAGGTCCCTAAGTTAAGGACCAAAAAGTTACGGGCAGCTAAAGCAACAAATTTTTGAGTTTTCGTCAAAACGTCAAACTCTCAATTTAAAACGTCAAATTTGCAATTTAAAACGTCAAAATTGGCAATTTTTAGGCAAAGAAACAAATACGGATTGTAAAAAGAAAATGTTGCAACAAGAGTATTCTGCGAACCCTTAGGTTTCAGATGCAACCGTCGTTGCGCTTCATTATACTAAAATATTTACAGAAAATTCATTTCAAGTAGACCCTTTTTCTGATGCTTTCGCTGTAGGTTTAGTGAACCTTATGGTTTAACGGTCTATAATTTTTAGCTAATTTCCGTAGAACAAATTCGTTACTGGATTTTAAAATTTTTAATCCAAATATGATGCATGTTTGTAACAAAAAAATCTAGACGCAGTAAGTGCGTTTTGGTAGCAAATTTTCATTAAATCATTCAAATTTCAATAACTCAATTTGCTATTAACATAAGTTTGGTTGGTTAGGAAACCAACATTTAACTTTATTTTCGGAAATTTTTTGTATGAACGCAGCAAGGGCGTTTTTGTTGCGAATTTTCATTAAATGTTTCAAATTTCAATAACCCAATTTGCTATTAACCTAAGGTTCATTGGCTAGGAGACCAGTTTTCTCAGAAAGTCTATTTTCGGATTTTTTTTTACATTTTCAAATAATTATTTTGATAAAATATGGTACATTTTTCCTACTATATAGGTTATACCGGTAACCAAATTGATGCCTGCTCGCATTAGAGCGATATATTTGTAATTAACAACATTTTTACGAAAACTTACTTCCATAATGCACTTGCTACGTCCAGACTTTTTTAATTTTAAATAATTACTCCTTTTCATTTTTTTACCTGATTCTTTTTTCATTTAATTTAAAAAGCTTGTAGGTCACTCTTGCATTCAGGGACCACTTGTTTGTCAACACGAAACCTAATAATGTGTTTGTGCATCTTGTTTTTCATCGACATACACAAGGGGATGTGGATTATTGGACATCATGTACGAAGCTTTTAGTATATTATTTCTAGACATCGACACACTATTCGATTACCTCGAGAAAACCGTTAACAATTCATCTTTGTCGCAGCATCGTATATCACATTATATGATTGCTTGTGTAGCTTTCCATTATGATCGAATGTCTCCTTTGTTAAATACTACAACTATTTCTAGCGTGCTGTGTACAAGCTGATTCGCAAAAAAATTCAATTTCTTAGCGAAATGATGACTGTAGGTATAAACCTGTAGCAAATTCTATTTTGCGGTCGATCCCCTTAATAGAATAACATTTGGAAATCGTATTTTTGATATTTTTAATAAAAATAAGCATTTCAAAATGTTATTGGTTTCTTATAGTTAACTTTATTTCCCAATCGCGAGAATATTCACATATATTTCATTAATTGTTGTTGCCTTACTTGGTGAAAACATCCCATACTAAATACGGATTAGAGAATTCTTCCCTGACTTTACAAGTGTTGGCTTTCTTCGCTGTAACCGGTTTCGCCGCTTGGCAGCAGCATCAGACGGGAGAAAGTTGAATGTATTTGTACGTAGTTAACACTTATGGTGTTCGATCAAAAATAGTGCTGCAAATTGAATCATAATTTTCACATAGCTGTGATAATCAACTCTTCTCAGAAAAACATTATCATGAAATGAATTTAGAGTCCATGACTTGTACCACAAGGAAAATATTCGTATTTCTGTACTCATAAACTTCTGAAGCTTTATATTACTTGAGTTTTAACGAATTTTTTTTAATTTTCACCAAATTACCGTCATCTATTCCCTACCCACTGAAGCGAGCTTGCCAAAAAACAATTCGAAGCGTTCCTTTGTCGAGTGCTAACTGGATACCAAATTTGAAAATGATATCTTAAATCGTTCGAAGTTTATTGTGACTGCTAACAAACAGACGTACAGGCCGACGGACCAACAAACTGACAGACAAAAACATGTTCGTTCCAGAATCAAGTTTTCTATGTGTTAAAGAATTTTTACGCCGTTTTAGCAAAAAAATTGAAATTTATGTTCCAGATATTCCGTCCCCAGACATTCAACCCCTTATTTAATTTCAACACATAATACCAGATGTTTAATGAAATTGAAAGCTTTCGAATAAACAAATCCTAAAGCGTTATATTACTCGAGTTTTAAGAAAAAAATGTCAATTTTCACCAAATCACCCCCATTCATCCTGTACCCCTTGAAGCGATCTTTCCTAAAACCACTCCGAACCGTTTGTTCATCGGGTGCTAACTGTATACCAAATTTGAAGACGATATCTCAATTCATTCTAAAGTTATCGTGGCTGCAAACAGACAGACAGACATACAGACCGACAGACCGACATACAGACCGACAGACCGGCAGACCGACAGACCGACAGATCAAAAAAATGCGTTCCCAAATCATGTTTTATATATGTTTTGATACTTTTTACGACGTTTAAGCCACAAAAAAAATGACATTTTTGTAATTTTTGTCGTCGATGGGAAACTTCCACACGTTGTGACGATCTGGAAGTAATTCTTTTGAAGACAACAACGGTTATTATTGTAAGAAGTTCATCCTACTTTGTTTAATATTGGCATACATAAGCATTTTTAAAGACGTCATCTGCCATTTTTATTACATATATACATATATATATATATATATATATATATATATATATATATATATATATATATATATATATATATATATATATATATATATATATATATATATATATATTGTTTTCTGTTCAATAATTGTTTCGTCAAAACATACAGTCAACATAAACAGTGAAACAGCCAAATGGATGGAATATATTCAGTTTCTTAATTATTGTGCATGCTTACAAAAAATCCCAAAACAGGTCAATTTAAAAAAAACTACATCCTGCAGCGTAAAAGCTTCACCCTTACATTCAACTTCCTTGAAGTGACGGCTGTAACACCCAAATTTTTAAATAATAAGTAGAGGCTTGTGGGACACCATTTGAAATATCGCTTCGTTCTCTATGCTCTGGTTTCAAAAAGTGTTGCAAAAAAAAAATTCATCTGATTGGCGAACTTCGCTTTAACACACTAAAAGATTAATAACTAATCGCGTTTCACTCTTGATAGTAAAAAAATATAAAGTACACATTAATCTTAATGTAGGAGATGTTCAAAATGTAAATATGGCAGTAAACGATTTAGACTTGTTATCCTCCAACTCAACGTTGAACTTATGAATGCCCTAGCAGCAACCTAACCGTAAATAAAAATGCCTTCTAACGTTAATCAGCATCTAAGTGCTACCGGACCCATCGTAATCTTTATCCTTCTTCTAAATCAGTTCAATTGCAAGGTCTAGTTTTGTATAACATAGTCTTCACATATCCCCATACGAGGAAGTCTAGTATCGTAAGATCGGCTGATCGTGCTGGCCATTCTAACGATCATCGCCTCTCCATCCACTGATTTGGAAATTTTAAGTCGCGCTACTGCCGGATATTGATTTTGTAATGTGGTGTTGCTCCATCGTGCTAAAACCCACTTGTGGGTTTGCTAACTAACAGTTACTGATATGCGGCTACAATCACACAGCAAGTTGCTAAGGCGTTTTAAACAAAACTAACATTTCCAACTAGGATACCTTCCAAAAAGAACGCTGAACTTGTTTTGCTTGATTTCTCATTATCAAGAATGAAACGCAATTAGTTGTTAATTTTAGTGTGTTGTAGCGAAGCTCGTCAAACGAATAAATTACGTTTTTTTTAATGTTAATTTTTCCAATCCATTTTAAAACCATTTGTGAATAGAAAATGAGGATATCTTTCAAATAAGGTATCAAAAGTCTAAAAGACCTAAATTTTGGTACAGGTTTCACGCTTTATAATACAAACACGCGTACCAAATTTGGTTGCCCTTGCTCTGTTATTTCCAGAGATATGGATTCTTTTAGACAGAAAACAAAACATTTTCCAGGAAAACTTGGTCCGATATTCCTGACTAACGAACTTATCCAAGCCACTTGCAAAAGGTAGATACTTACTAAATTTTATCAAGATCGCCATTATTTTTTGAGTTATCGCTCGGATATATATATATATATATATATATATATATATATATATATATATATATATATATATGTATGTATGTATGTATAAACTCAGATCTCCTCATTAGCGAATTTTGTTTTAATTCGCTAAAAAGCGTTATAGCTATAGATCTTCAATATAAAAAAGCTTTATAGCATAGTAAAGAGCAGCATTAAATTCGCTTTTAAAATGTTAAATGCAAAATTGGAATACATTGGTTTTTGATGCCACTTTTTCTATCAGCTGTCCATCACATCAGTGTAGATGATTTTGGCTATGCCATTGAGGCTGTCATATCGATCCGATTCAAATAATAAGTACACAAGCCATCATAACCTTTCAAAGTCCTGTTTGTCGATGACAAACATCGTTTTCATCTCTAATATTATTCCATCAATTTCAGAATATGCCCGCATAGATTGTCAACGCAAAGCAAATCAGTCAGCTACCTTTACTCTCATCATTTAAGACTAAAATAATCAGTTCTTTTACATCAGTTTACTGGTATGTATTTTGTTTTATAACCTAAACCTATTCCGCGACTTGACAAGACGCAGACAGTTAATAACAGTTTTATCTCATCGACATAATGTTGCTGAACTCTTGTATTTTAAGAGCAGCAATAAGATATTTTACGTGTTCAACATCGCACAGTATACGGGAGCAACGGTTTAACTTCCACTCCAAAGGAGGAACACGCAGTTTCTCAGCGTGCTCAGCCGCGGTGCCATATCTCATTATATGTTATTATTTCTTTATGTACAGGATCAACTAATTAGCCTAGAGTAATTTCTAAAGAAATCTGACTGCACAGGGTGCCAGCAATCCAGATCATGTTCAAAAATGTTTGACTATTAACAATCTCAGAAAAAAAAGCATTTTTTATATTGTCACTGAGACACTGTGAACCAAACCAGTGGAAAAAGTGACACTATCAAGATTTTGAGTTTTCCAAGTGTACTTATCAGTGCTCATTACAGATAACAATCTTAATTTAGACAACACATTACATTTTATATTCATTAGTTGCTGTTGCCCTACCTTTGTGAAACCGTTCCGTACTAGATAACGATAGAGACTTCTTCTGTGGCTGTGAAATTACTTTTACTTTTCCCTGTAACAGGTTTCGCCCTCTTATTTTTGATTTCATTTTTAAAGAATTCATCTGGCATTTTTTATTAACTTCTGTCTGATGATGTCGTTAAAAGGCAAAACCGGTTACAGAGGATAAAATAAGCAATTGTGAAGCCAGAGAAAAAGTCTATACATCTATTTTCAAAATTTCATATATGTACAGGGTTCTTTAACTGACTACGCCACATAGGGATTTGCATGCAAATTTTCAAATGCTCAAATATTGGCTTCCCTGATCATTTTAGAGAAAAATTGTATTTTTAGTTTTTTAAAAGCATAATACTAGAAGTCTACTACCATATTTCGTTTTATTTTTCACATAAACATTTAAGAAAAAAAGAACAAGAATATTGAACAGGAACAAGTAGATACTTAGTGTCGAAGATTTTCTACACATCAAAGCAAAAAGACAAAAGCGTGAAATCAGAGTAAAATAAGATGTTCAAATACCTACACATCCTCTGCCAAGCAATATCCTATACGATTGTAAAGTTAAGATCTAACATTGCTTAATTAATATTGTGTGGTTATATCGCATTCTGCCACAAATGCTATTTTAAGTTGCTGAAAGTTTTCAAAACAATCCTTGGTATAAATTGTTGATTTAATGTGGCACCAAAGAAAAAACCGTTTGGTGTGAGATCTGGCGATCTCAAAGGCCATGGAATATGATGGTGTTGCCAATATAATGACCTTGAAAACTACTGCATAATTATTTTTGCAATGCAAATGTATTGTGTTCAAGGCACAGTGATTTTCGAATGGGTGGAGTAAAAAAACTAAGTGCATGCACAATAAACCAAAGGCTGCAGCGCTTTCAGGGCGGCGAAGTCGCGGACGAGACTTGAGGGAGAACAAAATATATCGTGTGCAAGATATCCATCCATATGACACTAGATCTCTTGATTTTCCCTAGCAACATCGTTTAGGGAAGGTCCTATTATATTCTGCAATAAGCCTAAATAAGCTTAGCCATTCAAATTCTCATCAATATAAATCGCTCCAATAATATGCCTGCCAAAGATTCCGATCCAAATATTGACTTTTTGGGGACATTGAGTCCAATAAATATTCGTGGTCCAATGCATACAGTTGGGCTCGTTATTTAAAAAGAAGGTACTCTCATCGGTGAAGCAAATGTTCTTTGAGAAATATTGGTCATTGTTGCCATTTCCATCATTTGACAACTTAAATGGGCTCTTCGCTCTCAATCGCCATCCCTTAATTTTTGATGGCATCTGTATTTAAATGGCTTATAATTATGCTTTATTAATGTTCTAAAGATTGTTGAAGAATGCTTACTAGTTTTGTTAGCAAGTTATCTAATACTCATATTTTTATTTTCTTCGATATGCAGTAAAATAACTAGTTCCTTTTCATTTGAATTTGCTTTTACGTGATTTTTATTTATTCTTTATTGCATTTGTAATTATTTAAAGGTGTGCCGTTCGTTTCAGAATTCGCCACCAATCGTTGAACTGTCGATTTATTTGGTATTGGTCTATCTGGATATTGAACGCTGAACAAATCACATACATTTAGCAAATTATTACCTGAATAGTATCATTTTATAATTTGAACTTTCTCGTCGATTGTGTAATTTATTGTAAGGTTTTTTTTTAGATTAACAACAAATCATGAAAATCACAAATCATTTGCTCTGACATTTGTAGTTATTCGAAGTTTTCACAACCGAAGCTTTCTCTGCGTAGAGTACTAGACTTTCTTAATGGAACTCTTGTTGCCGTTTACATGATTTAATATTTTTTTCAAAAATAAGATGTTAATAGTAAAACAAAATACATCCAATGTATTGCTTTTTAAAAAAATATTATACAATTTTTCTTAAAAATAACCAGAGATGGCAATATTTGAGCATTTAAAAATTTGCCTGCAAATCCCCATGTTCCGTCGTCAGTTGGAGAACATATATACAATTTTAAGTACCTTATTGCAGATAAGGTTAGGTGGAGTCACAATTGATTAGTTGGTTTAATTTATAAGTTATTATCGCACTCACTTGGTGAAACCGTTTAACAGTATATACAGTTGTAGGACTTTTTTCTGGGTCGGTGGCCATATTGAACAATTTTCTATTTAGTGTATTTTTATGTTTCTATTTTATTATTTGTTGAGTTCCGTTTCTAATTGTGTTGTTTTGTGGTGTTTAAGTTTCTATTTGTTAGTGCCGGGTTTTGTTATTAAACTGTTTCACATAATATTACCTAGCATTATTACCTAATTGAATATTGTAAATTAAATCACAATATTTTTAATCGTGAATCATTACGGAAAATTATGTTAAAAGTAGCAGTTTATTGTTAAGCTCCATGTCCTACTGCTTTTTGAACACTTTTTTTGTCATTTGTTTTCTGGTATTGGATTTCTAGCCTCCTATCCTTAAAACGGTTTTTCTCAAAATTGTCAGTGCAATTAAGGGATTTCTCAAGTATGTCGTAGTATGTAGCTCAAAAACAAATGACAATCCAAAGTTGAGAATAGCACAAAAAGGTTACTCTGTAAAAAGTGTATTGATAATGTGCAAATCTTAGACATGTCAGATCAACGCCTACTTAGATATTGAAGAAAAAAGAAATCGACATTTTTTTTTTAAATAACTCGAAAACACAAAAAGACAGCGCAAAATACAAGTAATATTTGGAATTAGCATGAAATTCCACAAAACATTACTGATTTAACCGTCTCCCTATTTCTAATAATAACGGAGAGAGCAATACATTCCCATCCAGTTTGGGACACAGTGTATACACCCCTGCCCTTTTTACAAGAAGCAAAGTATTAACCAGGTTTTTAGGCTAGTGAAGTTAAACTCCCCAATATCGTCGGTGATAGACCTAAAATAGTAGCTAAAATAGACCCAGGTTCAATAAATAAAAATACAACATAACGTTTAATTGATAGAATGAGACGAGTGTTGAATTTTGTAACCGATTCTTTAGTAGATGATGATCATTGGTCAATCTTTTTTATTTAGATACCTTTAAAGCATTTAGGTTACATGTACTTATATCATATCATCAAACTAGTATTTTGCTATATTTCTAAAGTGATTATCATGCGCTTTGGATCAGCATAAAAAATTATATAATTTTAAGAAATACGAGCGCTAAAACTTAATTTTCGGCATATTTCCTTTCATATTCGGCTTTTTATTTGAGGCTAAAAATAGATATCTGTCTGGTTATATGGAAATATGTTCTGCAATTTCCTAATCAAGTTGGCCGATAATTTTCAACGTCAGCTATTTTCCGTAAGGTAATTTTCCGCTAAATCGTTATAGGTAGTGTTTTAAATTTATGTTACCTCAAGCTCCATGAAAATTGAGTCGCTTCGAGGTAGATTATGTTTTATATTATTATACTTTTGGCGAAATATCGTAACCATGTCTTTGGCGTTAATGAGGTCGCCAGCATAATAGTTTTGACTTTCTCACATGAGAAATTAGCGCAACTTAAAAAGCACTAATTTCTCAGCGATACATTCTTCTATCAACAATACAATTTTTCACCATTTGTGTTTTAAAACTTTGTATGAAAAAAGTACTGACGATGCAAGAGCATTATGGTTATGAATTTTCATTAGCACATTTTTGATGTTAGTACCTTATTTTCTATAACTTTAAAGCTGGTACATTAAATATAAGTGCGAAAAATGCAGGTGGTGATTTCTTATTAAATATTAAAAGGGGCCTTTCATATATTAAAAAATCATACACCCCTCTCCTTTAAAAATACGTAAATACAAAAAAAATATCAACAATTAAATTTCATTTTATTTATCTGTCTTGTGCAAGAAATTGTTCCAATTTTTCTTTATGAATACCGTACGTACTGTAAGATTTCAGGTGTCACTAACGAGCGGACAAGGCAGATTCTGTTTTTCATATAATCTAAAGTTGTAGGTGAAACCACTTTGTCTTGTATAAAACCCCAAAGGAAATAATCAAGGGAAGTCAAATCTGGGGATCGAGCAGGCCAATAGCTATGACCTGGTCGACTAATCCACCTGTTCTCAAAGATTCCGTTCAAATGATTACAGGCATGTATTGCATAATAGGGCGGAGTTACATGCTGTTGAAAACACATGTCTGGGTTTATGATTTGGTTTAATAATTGATGTAATTTGTTTCTTCAAAAATTGGTCTACATTTCTTTATTTAAATGCCCTTCAAAGAAATGCGGACCCATAACTTCATCCACGATTATACGACATCTGGTATTAATTGACCATGGGTGATGATTTGGCAGAGTTCTTATCCATTGGGGATTTTCGGCCGCCCAGTTTATACTGATAAGAGAGAACTTAAAGTCCTACCTGCCCCCAATATCGGAAAGTAGTGTTAACATTTCTAAAAAAATTTAGATTCTCCTTATCTACGTGCTGCCTGGCAACGGAAGATCTGTCTAGAGTACCGTATCTTAATTGTGCCCAATGTTCATTAAATAATAAATTAAACTTATTTTATAAATTCTCGACATTTTAGCGGTACTATTCTTGTCTTTTGTATCTAGCAAGTTTTTAAAGCATTTTTTTGTCAAAAATGTTACTTGCAAATTGACTTTTTTTAATGCTATATAGACCCCTCGTGAATTGTGATTCAAATGGTAAGCAAGCAAACTTTTTTTCGGCTTTCTCTCTTCTAAAAGTCGTTGATTCCGCTAACAGTTTTCTGTTTGTTAATTAATTTCTCTAATAGGCAAGCAGTGTCTCCGTTATATTTGGTCACGTTCTTAATATACCCTAGTTATTTGGTATAGCTATTTTTCTTTAAAGTAGAATCAATTATCCTGTTCACAAAAAAATTCAGGCTGGCCTTTTTTGTGATTCCGTATGATGTGAGTCATCCGGAATGTAACTTAGAGTGGTTTGCTTCCTATGGACATCGAATTCTTTATTTTTGATAACTAATACATCTAGAAAGTAATTTATCAATAATTTCTAATTCGTGGGAAAATTTTATAGAATCCAATTTCTTGTTTAATTTGGCAACAGAATCTTCTATTTTGCTAAGCTTTGTGTTAAACACTGCGAAAATATCATCCACATAACCAAATCATAATCTATGAAAATACTCACTTTCACTTTTAAGGTCTGTTTCAAATCTACTCATGAAAAGGTCCGCAATAAATGGCGATAGGTGGTGGCTCATTTCCATGCCCTGGGTTTGTTCAAAAAACGCATTGTTGAATTGTAAAATATTTTGCTTAATTCAAATATTTGTTAAGGTTAAATATTCTTGCAGACCTTTTCATTGATCTTATTCATTTTTAACAACTCTTCTAAATACGTTTGCTTCATAGGAACGCTAGGAAACAATGAGTTTACATGAAATGTAATTAAAACCTTGCCTTCAATGATTTATGTTTCTCAGGGATATCGACATATTTTGGAGCACTCGATTATAAAATATATATATATATATATATATATATATATATATATATATATATATATATATATATATATATATATATATATATATATATATATATATATAAGGTAGGTAGAGATGGGTGGTTCTGAGACCGCCTCCCGCCTCCCGCCTCCCGCTACTGAGCATGCGCGTGACGTAACAAATCTGGCGGTTGTATTAAGTGTGACGTAAGCTCTAAACTGTCATGCACAATACACGAAGGGTTGCGGTGCTGTCGGGGCGCCGAGGCCGCGGACGAGCCCTGAGGGAGCTCTAAACTAAAATGACGTAATCCAAGATGGAGGCAAATATGGCGGCTGTTGGCGCAAAAAATCAAAAATAAATAAATTTTAAACGATAGTTGAGGCCACGTGTCAATTAAGAGGCTCCGCCATTTTATTTTTGCAGAGAGTAACGTAAGTTAATATGGAGGTTAGCGCAGGCGCAAACCCAACTTTTTAGTTTTTGGTTTAGATCCTATGCGTGTGGTGTCATTTTACTCGGCTGGAAAAGTAGAATTCAAAAATAGCATATTCGCGTGCGCAAACCCAACTTTTTTAATTTTTGGTTTAGATCCCATGTGTGGGGTGTCATTTTACTCGGCTGAGTAAGCAGAATTCAAAAAAAACTGTTTAAAATCAGTTTAAATTAAGAATGTGCGACAGCTTGGTATGTTGAGTATACCACATACATGTGGCAACAAGATAGCGGCTGCAGCTGTGATAAGAGCTCTAAACAACAAACACAAAAGCCCTCAGAATATGCGACTGCCAGATATGTTGAGTACGCCCCACATATGGCAACATGGCAACAACATTCAACCAACAGCTGCAAACTGAGAGCAACCTCTAGCTCTAAACAACAACAAAAAAATGCTAAGAATATGCGACTGCCAGACATGTTAAGTATGCCCCACATATGGCAACATGGCAACAACCTTGAACCAACAGCTACAAACTGAGAGCGACCTCGACTACAATCTGGATTCCGATTCATGTGACAGGAAATGTGTCCTGTGTTTACCATTTCAATCAGATGATGTCATTTAAGGAAATCAAGATGTTAGCAGCCCATTAGCTAAAAATACGTCTTACTTTATGTTAAAACCATCGTTTAAGGTTGAAAATAGAACTGAGTTAAATACAAATAATTTATTAGTATTAAATCACAAGACTTACATACTAAAATAGTACATAATGGCTCTTACAATGCTAGTTAGAGGTTTATATTCAAATACACAATCATGAAAAACTAAACAGTAAGCTTTGGTTTTATTGGGAAAATTGTCTTTGCGCATAAACTCCACTTTGATGTCCACCGTTGACGATTTGATTGACTCATTCTGGTGCGATTACAAATAGAGCCTGGTCTTTAAACTCATCATAATTTATAAGAAGCTCCGGAATGTTTTTATAACAAAAACTTTTTTGGAAATTTGTGTACATCTGGTAGGCTTCAGTATATTTAGATTTTTCGAAATCCATACTCATAGATTCATAAAGATATCATTCTGAATTTAGAAACACTCGCAGATCCACCATACCAATATTATCGAAAAAGTAACCTTTCTTGCTTACGTTGTGTTTTCGATCTGTTTGAAATGCTATAATCACATATCTAGGTCTTTCTAAGTTCTAACAGACCACACATCTTTATTAATATCTCTAAGCGTTGTTAGCTCATATATGTCCCATTTGGTATATGCGAGAAATATAGATGTGTCTTTTGCAATTCTATCCATCAGTTCCAACTGCATTTTATCGTTTTGAAATACATGTTTGCTTTTAAAAACATGTTGGTTACAGTAATTTTCGATCTTGCTGTACCAGTACTGTAATAGCTGTTGGCATCATTTCTAACTCTTGTAAATCGGAAAATATGTTTCCCGCAGAGAACACCTTTAAAGTGATGGAAGAGAAACCAAAGACGTAGGAGCAAGTGAAACTTGTTGTCGTTTAAGGTGATATGATTTGACGATACATTCAACCCAGCGTTGCTAAGAGATTTGGCTTCATTCTTACTAAACGAAAGCAGGCTTTGATGGTGTTTGTGGTGTATAGGTCTCGTACTCGTTCCACTTCCTTGTTATTTAATTCATAGGTCACTGATTCAAACAGAGCTGCTCCTCCATTATTTGCCATATAACACTCACTATCAGCATTTTGTACTGCTAGAGATTCCAGAGCACCTTCGATTATTAGAGCTGACTCTGCTAGACATACGAATGCATCTTGCTGATTGATGTTTATTTCGACTTCATCACTGTTATCAAATGATTTAGTTGACGAATAGTAAGACCGAAGTTCTTCTCGATCAATGGAATCGTCAGACTCGGGGTCTTTGAAGATTTTGAGTTTTGATGACATGATAACCAAGACTTTTAAGGAACTCAATATTATCGGAACGAAGTGTACGCTTCAAAGTGGCTGACAGTACTAAATTTGTTTTGGTAGATTCACTTGCTTTTATATCCTTAAAGACTAGCATTCTAAGCAATCTTTTTAAGGTTCAGACGAACAGACACCTATTCACCCTGAAAGTTTACAGGAACTGAATCTTGGTCCACGATGTTGATGCTTATATTTGAAATCTCTTGTTTATTCACTGGTAAATAAATGATATTCTTAGGTTCGATTTCGATTGCATAACCAGGATCAACCCTCAGTGCAAACTTATATTAGGAACCAGACACAATATTAGTTTCCATGCGAATCTGTTTAACATCCACTATTTCAACAGGTAAATCAGATTCATAGAGGATACCTGGTTGAAGAACTTGTTTTCAAAATCCCAGCATTCGTCCAATCGAATCATCAGCTACAAAACTGATACTTGTGAAACACTTTATTTCACATCTAATTGTGTCCGGATTAGGTCTCAGCATCAAAGCTAACTGCTTTTGTTCACGTGTTGATGTAGCACCAACAAGATCATTTTAAAGCAACTTTTCCAAATGTGTTATTTCATATGCACCAGTGGGTATCGTGATGGTTCTCCAAGCAGCTCCTTCTTTTACATAAAATATATTTTTACATTTATATATGTTAGGTATGTTATTGCATGTGTGAAAGCCTATCAAAGCAACAGCATAACTGCCATTTGGATCCAATTCAATTGGTGGATCGTAGTCTGTTGACAGATGGGAGCTGCGGTCTTTCAACACAAATGTTTTTGGCATGACTGATACACAGAGGCTACTGTTTGATTCTTTTATTTAAAAGTTTTATACATAAGTGGCCACAATTATAAGTTTTATATGTCTGATACACATCATGATTATACAATATAGAACAATCTTTCAGGTAAGGTTGCAACTCGACTGGTGGCTTTGAGTTTCCATATGAGTCAAAGTACTCGGCTGTGTTCACGTTTCCTCACTACAACTTAATGACTGCAAGACTCTTTGTTGGTTTGTAAATTCATGATGAATGATTCATTCTTACACGGTCCATGTGGAGGTAGATCATCTCGCATGTATACACCTGTAAAATTTAAGATTTTCATTTTACCAGCAAATTTCACAAGATCTTCATTTGTTAGAGATCTTGCTGGTAAACGACCTATTCGTTTTTTGGCTTTTGCAGATACGACCCATAGCCGTCGCATTGTTTCTTCAGGTACAGACCTTTGCCGAGTCTTTTGCATTTTGGTTTTAATTGCAAACCGCTGCCTCTCTTACCCATTGCGATAGCTTCCATTGTTTTGTTGTGACGTTCTTTCTCCTCCAGTTTGTGCTTAGCTGCTTTAGCGTCGTTAACTGCCTTAGCTATACTAGCAGCACCGCCACCTAGAGCACCAAGAGCTGGTAGACCATCAAATATAAGAGGTAACAGTGGAAGGACGCCTCCGCTTTTAGGTATTGAAATAACTCAAGGCTTCAGCAGATTCTTACGCTCACTAATCTGTTTAACAATTGCATAAGCGATATGAAACACAGCATTCTCTGATGAAATAAGGTTTCTGTATTTTATAACTTCTCCAATCAGACTTAGAATGTTTTTAAAGGGAACTTTCTTCTTCGGTTTTGAGTTGATTACATCAAGACCCATACCAAGCTTTCTTTTAACTTTCATGATGTTTGTACCGCTCCAAGCAGATAACTTTTCTTCAAAACTTGCATCCTTTGACTTGACTCTCTCCCAAGCTGGGCTTTCCAACACTTCGTCGGCTCGAGGCCTATCACTTAACTCTCTTAATTGAGAGTAAGCGATGTCGTGGTTTCGACAAGCACGATCTAAAGGATTGATACCTTGATCGCCTCTAGCAAGACGGTCTTTAATTTTAGTGCCCGGACTACAAAACTGATAACCAAGTATCTGTAACTCAACAGGTAGCTAGGTAGATTGTTAATAGCTGTGTTTACAATACCTTCACCCTGTGACACCAACATTGATACTGACTGTACGACTTACTTGCATCTGTCTATAATTTATACTTACCGAAAAACATAGCTTGGTTTGAGTCAAGATGGGTGTTATCAAACACGCTGTCTTACATATTACAAATATAGACGATGTTGTTGATATATCATCAGAACAACAACGAAGGCATGGTCCTCTCTTACCAAACAGAGTTAGATATATATGTGGTCCGAGCGGGTGTGGTAAAACAAATGTTATGCTTAGTTTATTGTTTGAACCGAACGGTTTAAAGTTTGATAACGTGTATGTATATTTACAGTCTTTGTACCAGCCCAAATACAAGATGTTACAAAAAGTGTTGGATGCTGCAAAAGATGTTGGTTACTATCCATATAGTGAAAACGGTGAAATATTAGATCTACCAGATGCCTTGGATAACTCTGTGTTTATATTTGATCATGTAGCTTGTGACAAACAAGATAAAATGAGAGCATACTTTAGTATGGGAAGACATAAGAATATTGATTCATTATATCTCTGTCAAACATATACTCGAATACCGAAACATCTAATACGTGATAACGTTAGTGTGTTGATTGCTAATTTAACCGTCTCCCTATCTCTAATAATAACGGAGATAACAATACATTCCCATCCAGTTTGGGAGAGTGTTCTGCAAACTTTCGGCTTCAACCATCATTGCCTTTCATTTTAATAATATATTTCCAAAAAACTAATTTCAAATATACATTATCTCTGATGCTTTGGCAGTAGTTTTAGGTAAGTTTATGGTTTAACGGTCTATAATTTTCAGCTAATTTTTGTTGAAAAATTTCGTTAATGAAGAGACAGCGACTTTTGAATTTTAAAAAGATTTCTTCAAATGAGCGCAAACTAGGCCCCCTAGATTCCATATTCGGGTTTACTTCCTGTCTACATATATACAGAGTGTGGCATTTCTACGGTAAAGCTCAATATAATTGTTATTATGCATGAAAAAATTTGTATACATTTCTTATAGGGTGCCCTGAGCTGCATCTTATAAAATTATTTTGACAATCACAGAGTGGCCTGTAAGTCGTTGGTGATACCCAAAAATTTTTTTTTGAACATTCCTTATTGCGTTTTTGCATTTTTCATCGAAATATGATGCATGTTTGTAAAAAAAATCGAGACGCAGTAAGTGCGTTTTGGTAGCGAATTATCATTAAATGTTTCAAAATTCAATAATTTGATTTTAACCTTAGGTTCGTCGGCTAGAAAACGACTTTTCTCGGAAACATTTTGAGTTTATTTTCGGAAAAATTTTGTACATTTTAAAGAAGTTATTTTGATAGAGAATGGTACATTGTTTCTACTATATAGGTTATACCGGTGACCAAACTGATGCCTGCTTGCATTTAAGAGACATATTTGCTATTAAAAACATTTTTATGAAAATTCACTTCCATAACACACCTGCTGCGTCCAGACTTTTGTTTTTAGCGCTTCTGTAAACAAGTTTTAAATAGTCACTTTAGCATGCACCTAAAATAACTTTGTGTCTTCTCGTTGTCACTGAGAATAGATTTACGTATATTCTCTAATTACCGTAATGTTCTGCCTAGTTCATTGCGGTTCACAATCTCTGCAGTCACTAATCTTGAGGGACAATAAATTAGACAGGATTAAAAGCACCTTCGCATAGGGACTCTATCGGGCACCAGCTAGAAATTAGAGTCGATGAGAGACACAGATTGATGAATCGACCAAAGTAAGATCATCTCTAATACGGTTTTCTATAAGGATTTTTTAGCTCAGTCCTTCAACATCAATTATGTTCATCCTTGACGCTAACTAGTTTCGATAAGTTACAAGTTTCGAGTACATTTAATGGAAAATTAAATAAGCAGAAGGAAATTCCGATAGATTTACCTTTAATTCAATTTGCTGTTCCTCTCAAGTGAAGCCTCAGTTATTAACTTAATAAAACGTCAAGAGAAGATGCTCACGTAGGATTTGGCTCGGACGAGATGAGAGATGAACTTCGAGCGATGGCGACCCTATCAGCAATGAATTTATCCTAATTTGTTACGATCCACCGCTAAACTCAACTTGGGAGCATGCCTTTACCTTTAACGCCCATCACCCGTCCCGATATAAATCAGATATGATCCTAATTCTATATTGCTGGCATTTTAATAAAGCTGTTACAGCGGTTAATCTTTTCCTTGAGCTGCGATGTCACACAGATTTGGGTCTCAAAGAATTCCTTCTAAATTTCTGTTAAGTCTTACAGTGATACCTAAATATGTGTATTCGTAACAACTATTATTTTAAAGCTTAAAAAATATATTAAACAGAATACAGGCTAACCAGCTAAAATGAAAGTTAGGTTTGTTATTAAAAATTTTAAAAGAATCTTTAAATAAATTGCTTAGAAGATAAAACTAGTTACATTTTAAGATGGTTGGCTACCATACAGGTAGCAAACACAACTACTATCCTGGCTAATATCACAACGGGCATTAAAATACATCACTCACTTGAATATTTACGCACCAAAGATATTTTTAATGAAACACCTATATATTTTGGCAATAGTCGCTAGCAAGCGAATTCCTAAATACATAGGTTTAAACTGTGTTGCTCTGAATTAAGAAATAGTTGACATATTGTCAAGTATACGCAAGAAAATAGCATAATTTAGTAAGCCATGGAATGTTGACCTTTTCCCAAGAAAAATAGAAGCGAAAAACACTGATATTTTATTCTCAGAAGCTGTCAGAAATAAGTACCTTTTTTAAGACGGTCACCTTGAAGTTTTATTTGATATTTGTCAAAACAATTAATAAACTACTTGCCTATACATTATGAAAATATCAATATCGATAATTAATTATTTCTTACCTTTTTATACTAAATTTTTATTAAATATTTAAATATTTTTCTTATAAAAATCTCTGAATAATGCCATAATCTAATCGGTTATTAAATTAAATAAAATTCTGGACGCAGCAAGTGCGTTATGGTAGTGAATTTTCATAAAAATCTTTTTAATAACAAATATGTGCGTTTTTTTAAGAAAGCAGGCATCAAATTTGGTTACCAATATAACCTATATAGTAAAAACAATGTGCCATGTTCCATTAAAATAACTTTACTGTGTGAAAATGTACAAAAATTTCCAAAAGTTAACTTAAAATGTTCCCGAAAAAACACGTTTCTTGGTCAACCTTATAGGTTAATAGCAAATTGATCTGTTCAAATATGAAACATTTGATCAAAATACGCTACCATAACGCACTTGCTGCGTCCAGAATTTCTTTTCTTACAAACATGCATTATATTTCGATGAAAAATGCAAAAATGCAATAACATAAGGCGTGTTTGATTAAAAAAAAAAGGAAATATGTATCACCAACGACTTATGGGCCACCCTGTGATTGTAGAAATATTATTTTAAGATGTAGCTCAAGACACCCTATAATTAATATATACAAATTTTCTTCATATCTTATATAATAACGGATATATTGAGCTTCATTGATTTTTTACGAAAACGACAAAAATTATATACCATTAAACGATAAACTCTATAGCTAAGGCTACTGCCAAGCATCAGAGAAAGGGTCTATTTGAAATGAATTTTCTGCAAATATTTTAGTAAAATGAAGGACAATGACGGTTGAAACTAAGACTTTAGGGTTTGTAAAACATCCTTCTTGAGACATTTTATTTCTATAGCCCGTATTAGATTTAAGTTATTTGCCTAAATGTTGCCAATTTTGACATTTTAAATCGCCACTTTGACGTTTTGAGGAAAACCTCAATTTATTTTTCTTTAAATGCCTATAACTTTTTTGTCTTTTAATCTACATAGCTAAATTTTGGTAGATAAGGATGTAAACCTGCGTACCAAATTTGGTTGCCCTTGCTTTGTTAATTACGGAGATATAATTTTTTTTCAAAAGAAAACACAAAATTTTCCGGGAAAACCTGGGCAGATTTTCCTGGCTAACGAACTCATCCAAGCCATTTGCAAAAGGAATTTTTTCACCAAATTTGATCAAAATCGGCCCATTATTTTTTGAGTTATCGGTGTGATACATATATATATATATATATATATATATATATATATATATATATATATATATATATATATATATATATATATATATATATATATATATATATATATATATATATATATATATATATATATATATAAACATATAAAAATTGAAACTGACCCCGGATATGTTTTCTGGGGGGCCTCATTAGCGCTCATTTGAAGAAATTTTTTCAAAATTCAAAAGTCGGGATCTCCTCATTAGTGAATTTTTTTTAAGAAAATTCACTAAAAGGAAATTTGTATCACCAACGACTTATGGGCCATCCTGTGATTGCAGAAATATTATTTTAAGATGTAGCTCAAGACACCCTATAATTAATATATACAAATTTTCTTCATATCTTATATAATAACGGATATATTGAGCTTTATTAATTTTTTACGAAAATTCGACAAAAATCATATACCATTAAATGATAAACTCTATAGCTAAGGCTACTGCCAAGCATCAGAGACAGGGTCTATTTGAAATGAATTTTCTGCAAATATTTTAGTAAAATGAAGGACAATGACGGTTGAAACTAAGACTTTAGGGTTTGTAAAGCATCCTTCTTGAGACATTTTATTTATATAGCCCGTATTAGATTTAAGTTATTTGCCTAAATGTTGCCAATTTTGACATTTTAAATCGCCACTTTGACGTTTTGAGGAAAACCCCAATTTATTTATTTTTAAATGCCTATAACTTTTTTGTCTTTTGACCTACATAGCTAAATTTTGGTAGGTAACTTACCTATAAGAAAATGTAAATCTGCATACCAAATTTGGTTGCCCTTACTTTGTTTATTCCGGAGATATAAATTTTTTTCGAAAGAAAACACAAAATTTTCCGAGAAAACCTGGGCAGATTTTCCTGACTAACAAACTTCATCCAAGCCATTTGCAAAAGGAATTTTTTCACCAAATTTGATCAAAATCGGCCCATTATTTTTTGAGTTATCGGTGTGAAACATATATATATATATATATATATATATATATATATATATATATATATATATATATATATATATATATATATATATATATATATATATATATATATATATATATATATATATATATATATATATATATATATATATATATATATATATATATATATATATATATATATATATATATATATATATATATATATATATATATATATATATATATATATATATTTCTATAGCCCGTATTAGATTTAAGTTATTTGCCTAAATGTTGCCAATTTTGACATTTTAAATCGCCACTTTGACGTTTTGAGGAAAACCCCAATTTATTTATTTTTAAATGCCGCCTATAACTTTTTTGTCTTTTGACCTACATAGCTAAATTTTGGTAGGTAACTTACCTATAAGGATGTAAATCTGCATACCAAATTTGGTATGTTTTACAAGTGAAGTACATGCCCTCTGCTTCAACTTTAGTATAAAATTCACTATACCTAAAAACTCTAGTTTTAAAAATATTTTCATTTACAGTCGCATACCAAAATTCATGGAGGGATCATTTTAATTTTTTTCACAGTCTTTTAGTGAATTTTCTTAAAAAAAATTCACTAATGAGGAGATCCCGACTTTTGAATTTTGAAAAAATTTCTTCAAATGAGCGCTAATTAGGCCCCGCAGAAAACATATCCGGGGTCCGTTTCAATTTTTATATGTTTATATATATATATATATATATATATATATATATATATATATATATATATATATATATATATATATATATATATATATATATATATATATATATATATATATATATATATATATATATATATATATATATATATATAAACATATAAAAATTGAAACGGACCCCGGATATGTTTTCTGCGGGGCCTAATTAGCGCTCATTTGAAGAAATTTTTTCAAAATTCAAAAGTCGGGATCTCCTCATTAGTGAATTTTTTTTAAGAAAATTCACTAAAAGACTGTGAAAAAAATTAAAATGATCCCTCCATGAATTTTGGTATGCGACTGTAAATGAAAATATTTTTAAAACTAGAGTTTTTAGGTATAGTGAATTTTATACAAAAGTTGAAGCAGAGGGCATGTACTTGCAATCACTTGTAAAACATAAAATGCATGATGTTCCATTAAAAAAATAAGTTACTGCAGTTCAGTTTTTTTTCCGAATTCAAACACTATTTGAAAGCGCCTCTATATAGCATCTCAATTTTTTCAGCGAATTATGTAAACGAACACCTTCCTGAATGTCATTTTCATGGGACTTTGATATCTATCGATGGAAACGCCGTATCAGAATTTTGAAATAAAAAATCAAATAACTCGAAAACAATGCACGCTTTCAATTTTTTTACAGGACTGCATTATAATTCCAAGAAAAATTGCAAATATGCAATAATATAAATGTTATAAAAAAAACAACCACTTATGAGCCAGCCTGTGATTGTCAAAGTAATTTCATAAGATGCAGCTCAAGATACTCTATAATTAACGTAAAGAATTTATTTTCATATGTTGTGTAATAACAAATATGTTTAGCTTCGCCGTAGAAGTGCGCCACGTTGTATATAGGTAGACATAAAAACCAAAACTGACACTGAATATGAATATATGATTATCTCCAAAACTATGCTGCCTGTCAACTTTATAAAGAAAAAAACTCGGGACGCAGCAAGTGCGTTATGGTAGTGAATTTTCTTAAATATGTTTTTATTGCAAATATGTCTGTTTTCTTTTTATTTAAGAAAGCAGGCATCAATTTTGGTTACCAGTATAACCTTATAGTAAAAACAATGTGCCATGTTTCATAAAAATAACTTTATTGTATGAAAATGTACAAAAATTTCCAAAAGTAAACTTAAAGTGTTCTCGCAAAAACTCGTTTCTTGGTCAACCTTATAGATTAATAGCAAATTTGGCTATTCAAATATGAAGCATTTGATCAAAATTCGCTACCATAACGCACTTGCTGCATCCAGAATTTCTTTTCTTACAAACATGCATTATATTTCGATGGTAAATGCAAAAATGCAATAACATAAGGCGTGTTTGATAAAAAAATAAGAAAATTTGTATCACCAGCGACTTATGGGCCATCCTATGATTGTAGAAATATTTTTTTAAGATGTAGCTCAAGACACCTTATAAGTAATATATAAAAAAATTTCATATCTTGTATAATAACGGATATATTGAGCTTTATTGATTTTTTAAGAAAATTCGACAAAAATTATATACCATTAAACGATAAACCCTATAGCTAAGGCTACTGCCAATCATCAGAGAAAGGGTCTATTTTAAATGAATTTTCTGGAAATCTTTTAGTAAAATGAAGGACAATGACGGTTGAAACTAAGACTTCAGGGTTTGTAAAACATTCTTCTTGAGACATTTTCTTTCCACAGCCCGTATTAGATTCAAGTTATTTGCCTAAATGTTGCCAATTTTTGACGTTTTAAATCGCAACTTTGACATTTTGAGGAAAATCCCAATAAATTTTTATTTAAATGCCTATAACTTTTTTGCCTTTTGATCTACAGAGCTAAATTGGTAAATTGGTAGATAGCTTACTTATAATAATGATATAAACTTGCGCACCAAATTTCGTTGCGCTTACTTTGTTAATTTTGGAGATATAAATTTTTTACAATTTTTTTCGAAAAAAAACTCAAAATTTTCCGGGAAAACCTGGGCCGATTTTCCTGGATAACGAACTTATCCAAGCCATTTATAAAAGGAAGGTACTCACCAAATTTAATCAAAATCGGCTCATAATTTTTTGAGTTATCGGTGTGATACATATATATATATATATATATATATATATATATATATATATATATATATATATATATATATATATATATATATATATATATATATATATATATAAACATATAAAAATTGAAACTGACCGCGGATATGTGTTCTGGGGGTCCTAAATAGCGCTCATTTGAAGAAATTTTTTCAAAATTCAAAAGTCGAGATCTCCTCATTAGTTAATTTTTTTTAAGAAAATTCACTAATAGAAAGCCCCCAGTTAAATAAATACCTAATTAATAATGAATAATATTTATATAAAAACGTAATTTGGCTGCTTAGTCAGGGCATAAACTTTAACCAAAATAAATACAGGGCATGGGTTTTAGCACTTACGGTTGGTAGGGTGTAAGATATACAAATAAAATTCAAAATACGATAAAATAGATTTATTTACAATTATCACAGTGATATAATGTAGTTGCTCCAAATAAACAAATTTAAATAAACGAAAGAAAAATGACTTAATATTAAATTAACTTTGAATATTGAGTAGATGGACTGTGGAGCAGAATATTTGGATTTTAAAGAAAATATGTTACAGAGAAGTAGTGTACATAGCTTTGATGCAATTTAGACTGCTGTTCTGGAGTGACAAGTGGGATCCAATTAGGCCAGGATGTTAGGGGGCGCCAATGTGTTGATATCTTCCTGCAGGGGGCGCTGGCGTAGGCTTCCTTGTTGTGGCAGCTTGGCGAAGTGTTCAAAATTAAGGTATTTTTATTCGGGGACAACTGTAATGTTCACCACGTTAGTTCCTTCGGAGTGAGGCCCAGGTGTTCTTCTCCAATGGGAGGTGCATAGTTGAAGGTGGAACCCAGGATAAAAGTTTTCCTGCAGGTAGGTCTGCTGATGACGGGTCCTAATGACGGATTCCCGTAAAACGGGTCCCCTCATAACGGGGTGATCTAAAATTTCAGGTGAATTAGGGCTAGCTAAGCTCCTTATCAATTAAATATTGCAGGTGGTAGCTCGTTCCGTGTAAGTACAAGAGTTGATTACATATAAACAGTTGATAAAATTTAATCGGCTTTGAGAGAAGCACAGCTAATGCAAAATAGAAGCAAACAATCATTTAATATTAATTTTGGAACTCTACTACAAGCCATCATAGAACAATGTAATAGCATTTACAGTGAACAAAGAAATTGAACGTAAATCTGGTGCAGCAAAATAACAGACAATCTACATCATCACAATTCAGGACGTTTATAAGCAATTGCAAAATAGGCGAGCATTATATCACTATTCTTACATAGGTTGGCATGCTATTTTTCTTCGGAGTATTTAACCACACATTTGCATCTTGTTAGGATGGATTTTCACAAGAAAAATAGAGCGTGTCACATGTGGAAATCCGTTATAAAGAGCTCTTATCTCGCAACGTCTTGACTGATCGAGCGACCACGTCGACAGGCGTATTCTCATCGAGTTATAATGCGGTAGAACAATCGACCATCGAGTCTGACGTCACTACAGGGACTCAGACTCTGCCGTCACTATAAGGACTGATTCGGAAGCTTCATGATACGGAAAGAAAAGATGTTGACGCGTGTGACATGTTACAACTTGTGTTTTGGACAGGGGCATAATTTGTTTTAATGGTTGTCATAGTGACCTTATAATTTGTTTAGATTCATTACTTTCTGAGTCGCGATAGCCAACTTTGTTTTCTTTAATGGATGCCATTTAAATTTTTTCTACCAAAATATTTTTTTTTGTTGGTTACAATAACGTATCACAATTGGTGGTCTTCGCATGCATCTTTGTCAAAAATAATCAATTTTTGTTTTTTTTCCAATAAGTCCGTGCTTCAGCTCATAATACACGAATAGACTGTTTTTGACTACAGCTGGATTGGTACTAGTGGACCTGTGCAGTGGCCTCCTAGGTGACCTGACTACACATGTCTTAACTATTTTCTTTGGGGCCTTTTACCTAAAAAATGAAGTTTACAAGAAGCCAGTCAACACTATACAAGATCTGAAGTCAAGAATTTTCGAAACTTGTCATAACATCAAAAGTGGCTTCTTGCCATGTGCAACAAATAATATGATAAAACGTACACGTCTATGTATCTAAGGAAACGGCGCATACTTCAAAGAATAACTTTGATTTTTCATTTGCTACTATAATTATGGGTTTACTCCGTTCGTGTGTTAACCAATTTTCATGTTTTTTATGCTTTTTCATTAAATTTTTGCTCAAAAAGCGTATTGATTGCTTATGTAATAGGTCTACAGTGTTAGTAATAATACATTTTTTTGTACATAACACTTACCCCCGGTTTTGCAAACGATTTAGTCCTAACTTAGCTTTGATGCCTAGTCTAGCCCTAAATCCTCTGATCATACATCAACTTTGACAACACTGATTGATTAAACTTTGACTGCCAGATGCGACAGAGACGCGTGCGTACACGGGGTTTGACTGTGATAGGTCTACAGTGTTAGTAATAATACAAATTTCTGTGTGTAAATAACACTTACCTCCGGTTTTGCAAACGATTTAAGCCCAACATAGCTTGAATTCTGAATCAACTATCATGGCAACAAACAACCGAATACTTAGTTTAGCCCTAAATCATTTAATCATACATTCTCTCAAGTTTCCACATTCTACATAAATAGCTACATTTTTATTTTAATCACAGGCTTCTGGGATTTGTGGCAAAATGATTAAAAACATTATTTGCTTTAACTAATCTCGATGCACACTCATGAAACATAATCCCGTCAACCTCTCCTCTCTCATAGTACTTGTCAATTAGGCATTTACTTTTCGAAGTGTACTTACAGGTCGTTCTACAGTGAGATTGTGATATAAAGCAAAAGTGCCTGTCTTACGATGGGGTAAAAACATGGACTTCGCTGAGAAGGTCAATGATTTCAATATTTCAATATTTCTCGGAACAGTTCACTTCAACGCACTAGTTTTCAGTGCCGTGCAATCACTGTAAAGAATCTCTTGCATTATTCTCTACATCCTCAAACACACGTTTTCTGAAGTTCTATGCGCGGCCTATGAGTTAAATGGCAAATAGGACCTTCAAGTGTTTGAAGTTATATATTTAAAGTTACTTTAAAAGAACCATATATACAGGGCCGAGATTAAGAATTCTGCTTTTCATATTAACTGCAAATCTAATAAACTGGGTGCTGATTAATTTATTTTACATCTTGTCGGTTTTGTGTAATCTGTAGTTATAAATTTCAAGGGAGAGGCGAGAAGCTCCCCTGCCCCTCACTGGATACGCCCTTGTGCAGAGATAATCCAATAAATATATATATATATATATATATATATATATATATATATATATATATATATATATATATATATATATATATATATATATATATATATATATATATATATATATATATATATATATATATTCTGTAGAAGCTCTGCAAAATGTTTCTATTTATTATAACGTCAAAGCCCGGGCGAAACGAGGGCGTTATCTATCTTGTAAGATATTATGTCATTTAATTATTTCATGGTTAGTTGCTGTGTTGCCAGATTGAAAACTCCATGCTTTGGTATTTATTTGGTTACCATGCTTAACCCTGAATTAACTTTGATCAACGTTAGTAAAACTGGCGGAGAGTGTCTCCTTACCCTAGCTAATTAAAATTTATATTATCTACTTTTCGGACGCAAATTGATAGGTGACACCTAGGAAGATACTGCACAATTTCACTGGTATCTTGTTGTTGTTGTTGTTCGAATTATGGCTGTGGCTTTTTGCCATTAGCTCATTTTTCCAGTTTAGGAGGTATAGTCAAATATTTCCAGACCAGCCGATAACTGATACCGATTGATAATAAACAATAGTGTCGGATCACTTTATGTAATGATATATACATTTTTATCTTTCCCATCCATACACTGGTATCAAATCAGTTGCTGCCAAAACACTATTAAGAAAGTTGATCACGATTCGTGTATTATGCGTTGGTGCACCGTCTCGTTGGAAAAAAAAACAAAATTGATTATTTTTTACAGAAATGCGGGCAAAACACCATCTAGTGATATATCATTATAACCAGAAAAAAATATGTTGGTGGAAAAATTAAATATGGCGTCCTTTATAGAAAATAGATGATAATGAATGTAAACAAATTCTAAGGGCACAGTGGAAACCTCAATAGCAAATAATGTCCCTGTACACAAATACAAGTTGACAAGCAGCATTGTTTCGAAGATATTGAAAAAAGAAGAATATTACGATTTTTGGTATTTCGCTCATATCTAGAAAGCTAAGGAACTTTTTAAAATCTGTGCGTACCCTTACGTTGCCCTTGTAATTGTGCAACTTTCGTCAAATTTTACCAAGTTTTTATCTCTTACGATTTCCGAGTTGCTAATAATGTCGAGGATCAAAATCATGCACCCTGTAAATATATATATATATATATATATATATATATATATATATATATATATATATATATATATATATATATATATATATATATATATATATATATATATATATATATATATATATATATATGTGTGTGTGTGTGTGTGTGTGTGTGTGTGTGTGTATCTGTAGGTATCATACCAATAGTTCAAAGAATTCTAAAAATGCATATAAAAACTGAAACTCAACCCGATTTTGGGTTCTGGGGGTCCCAGTTTGCCCTAAATGGAAAACAATGTTTGAAAATTCAGTTATCGCGATCTCATTATAGTATGTTTTTTTTACGAAAATTCACTAAACGAAAGCTGTATAACCGGTTGTTTAATTTTTGTAAAGTTTTCAGTTATACTTTGACCTAAAATCAAAGGTAATAAATTTCTCTATAGAAAAATAAATTTGAAATGTTGGATGGAGAAGTAAATTCCTGCGATAATAAATTTTCTCCTTAGTGCAACGATGTCTCGGACAGAACACCATTTCACAAGTGTGGCACATCATTGATTTTGTCTCGACGGCGTCGGGACGTAGTGGCTGCAGCTGACGGAATTCACGTAAGGAAGCAAATAGTTTTCCTACACGGATTAGTAACTAAAAAAGTGGAAATTGTAGAAAATAACCTGAGACAACGTTAAATGAGCCAGAGAACTTTATAACTAAGTGAAATGGGTATCCAATGTATGGACTGTAAACAAAAACATCCAAACAAATAAGTCAGTACAAAACAAGCAATCAGTGTAATTGCAAGATACGATTCCCAATAAACAGATAAATCAGGTTGAAATGAAATTGGTCTATTGGGAGAACATTGTACTTAAAAAGTATCGACTAATGATTTTTATTATTACGTTTACCAAATGAAAAATATGGTTCTAATTATTTGTAATGTAATTAGTTTTTGTTTATCTATTGCCAAAACATTCTCCTGGTCGTAGTGTATGTTATCAACAACCCTTAATCTCATAGAGCAGGATTAATGTGGAAAAAGTAACACAAAATTTTGAATAACAAAAATACCCTTTTTTTCCTTTAACTCCAGATTATTTTCGGAACAAGTACCCACGCCAGGGAGCAGTTCCATCTTAATCTTGAAAATTTTGCTGAAACCCTCGCTGTTTGTGAGAAGGATAGGGATCTTTAACGTGTCAACCATCGCATCACCAGGCCGACTGCTTTACTCCCCCTCCAACGGGCGGTGTGTATAGACATTCAGCTTGCACAAGCACAATGCCACAATCTTGGTTGACGTTCATTCTACAATATCTACTGAAAAGTGAAATTATGCCCTACTGTGGGGGGGGGGCAATACCCTTGGGCTTAGAGGCACACATTATTGCTGCTGGACAACAGAGACTGCTCAGAAATTCATTCATGTGTAAAATACTACTGTGAAGAGGGATGCCAAGGTCAAGTCGAACTGTTTTACACAAGAGAAAAAATTTCTACGAAATATTGTTTAGTATTTAAGAAAATTTTCATATAGAAAAAATCTCGCTTATAGAAGCTACCCTTTAAACTTTATATGTTTATATATATATATATATATATATATATATATATATATATATATATATATATATATATATATATATATATATATATATATATAATTCCTTTAGAGCGGAAGTAATAAAATCTTCAATGTTTAATGCTGTTGTTTGAGGTCACTAAGACAATAGATCAAAAATCCAATAATGGCAAATTTTTGTATAGTTTGAAGCTCAATTTTTAAAGATTGAAAATTTACCCTTTAAGATGGCAGTCTGTCAGCCGAAACGCGTAAGGAATAAATATAAATATATAGTTTTCGGGAAGGAAAGGCCTTTTAGTCGAGTTTATGTATCTATAGGCAATCTTCTTTTAAATCTACCTTATCTTCTCAAGTTCATTTTTTTTTGTAGATAACATAATTTGTTCGATACCACATGATATACTTAACTTAGAGATATATAAACTATTTTCCACATCCACCTAAAAAAATTATTTATTAAACACTATTAAAAATAAATAAATTATATCTTAAAGAAAAACCGTATAGTCACTGAGTTAACTTTTCTTCTAGTGAGGTAATGCAATATGTTTTCAAGGTACTTTATTATGAAATTAAAATAAGATTACGTAAAAACTATGTCCTTACAGAAAAAAAGTTTGTATTATTAATTAAAAAGTACTTTCAAATAGTTATTAGGTAATATTTAAAAAGTCTGGGCGGAGCAAGTGCGTTATGGTAGTGGATTTTCATACAAATGTTTTTAATAGCAAATATGTCTTTTTTTATTGTAAGAAGGCATCAAATTTGGTAGGTTGCTACAAAATTTTATCAAAATAGGTTTTATCTTTGCAAAAGTACACTGGTTTTCCAAAAATAAACTTTAAATATTCCTAAAAAACTGGTCCGATTTTCCTAGCCAACAAACTTTTTCAACGTATTTACCCACCTGGCACGATATAATCATTCACAAAAAACTCTTGGAAGAAACTTAAACTCGTTTGAAGGAATTTTTTTTAAATTCAAAGGTAGCGATCTCCTAATTGGTGAATTTTTTTCTACGAAAATTCACTAAAAAGTGAAAATTGGTGGCACCGACGACTTATGGGCCATCTTCTGATTGTCAAAATAATTTTATAAGACGCAGCTCAAGACACCGTATAATTAACGTGTACAACTTTTCTCGTATCTTGTATAGTAAGGAATCTGTTGAGCTTTACCGTAGAAATGGGTCACCTTATATATATATATATATATATATATATATATATATATATATATATATATATATATATATATATATATATATATATATATATATATATATATATATATATATATATCTGTGTGTGTGTGTGTGTGTGTGTGTGTGTGTGTGTGTGTGTAAACAGATCAAACTAGTTTTAGGGGGCCTAGTTCGCGCTTATATGTGGATATCTTATTAAAATTCAAAAATCGCGGTATCGTCAATATAAAATTTATTCTGCAAAAATTCGCTAAAATTTATAGACTATTAAACTATAAACCCTATAATTAAAACTGCTTCCAAAGCATCACATAAAGGGTCAGGTCAGGTTTGCAAATATTTTATTAAAATGAAAGTCAATGACTGTTGGAGCTGAAACTTAAATTTTTGTAAAACACACTTCTTGTGACATTTCCTCTGCATAACCCATATTCGTTTCCGGTTCCTTGCCTAAAAGTTGGAAATTTTGACGTTCCAATCGCGACTTTGACGTTTTAGGAAGAAAAACTATAAAATTATCAAAACAATTTTTCTGGTGTTGCTTGACCTTTTGCTCCAAAAATATATAAACTTTGTCTGAAATATACAATAAATTTTGATATCCGCATAAAATATTTTGGTTCTGTGCGTTTTTCTGGTCGTCAGTGACACCCTTTTTTTAATGTCTATAACTTCTATTACTATTAATTAAGAAATCCTTGTTTTGATGCATAATACACTTTTTATAATGTAAACCGCACATTGAATTTAGTTTCCATAGCTTTGTTATTCCCGGAGATATAAAAATGTGATTTTCCTGGCTAACGAACCTACCCAAGCCACCTGTTTTTGCACGATGTCTTATTGATAGACATCATAAATAATGTATTTTATTTACGAATACTACCCTCGCACATTCTAGTTATTTTTCTGGTGATGACCGGTGTATTTAACAATCACATATATTTGATTGAGTAAGCTACAATGTTGTCTCCTTTATAGACGATCTAATTGTTTCTTATATTGCACATTGTAAAATTATTATTAATCATTAAACTATGAACTCTTCCATAGACTCAATTAGAAGAGATATTGCTTTTTCGTGAATGAATTTCAAAAGGCCTTTCGGACCAATAAGGACGAGGTAACTTTAATAACAGGTGAATCACAGTGAAAAATGGAATAATATGCTTGTTTGTACAAGTTTCATATACGTTAGCATCCATAATTATAAGACGTTTTACATTATGTTAGTAATAATCATATTCAAGAACATTCTTAACCCAGATTATAATAACTTAAAAACACCACGTGTTACCAACATGTAAATAAATATCATTGATAGCAAGATAAACACATAAGAGCTTGTCCAGACATTAATTTAATAGCTCAATAAAACTACGACGGCCTCTGCCAAAAACAACACAACAAAAATTTCAGGCGCTTGTGTGATGCGATTACGACTTGTGTACTGAGTAAACCAATAACTGTTCCACAAACATCCTTTATTGCTTGATACTAAAAACTAATTCTACTAAATTTGTTTATTATTATTTAAAAGTATTTTAGATTAATCGACAGATCAAGTTAAAAACTTAAATGTATTTCAGCAACTAAAACAATATTGTACCTTTCAACTTCAGCGCTTAAAACTATAGAGTCTTTAAATAAATATGAAAAGATAACGTAAAATTTGCCATATGCTACTTAATTTTTATATCCATGTACAGGGTATTTTTTGTACAATTTTATTGTCATTATTATCAGTCTTGGGAGAATGTGGTCCTGTCGACGCAGCCATGTTTTTTTCTGCGCATTTCCTTTAATTCCATTGGGGCTTTTACATTTCGACCATTGAACTTATTTAAGCTCTCCTCTTGGCCCAACTCTTTCGTTTTTCAAAAATACGTATCCTTCAAATATTATCATGTTTTGTAGCTGACAATATGTTTTCCTTGGAACTTTGCCCGAGGAGGTACCACCCCATACATCAAGGGGCCGGTGAAGTCCCAACGGACGTTTCCGGTTCTGGTGTATGAGTCGGTTTTCCTTATAAGCAAAAATGATGATGACTCCTCCTTGTACAAAAGATTCAGGAGATAAAATACACCTCAATTTAGATCTCCGGGAGAGGGGTGTACAGGGGGCGCCAACATAAAAATTTAACATATCCTTTTCGAACATATGTGGCCTAAATTCTAACCTGAACTCCGTCCACCATTTCCTCCAGGCGAACAGGCCCCAACTCCTCTTCCTCGCCGAAACCCAAATCAGTGCCAAAACAGACACTAATTACCTTAATTTCCCGGGGTATGAGCTCCTTACTTCCTTTAGATTGCATGGAGGCGTGTGCGCGTACGTCGGTAGCAATCTACCCTGCACCAGACTCCCCAATTTAGAAGCTAGACGAAAAGACCTACTATGGATAAAACTCTCTCTCAGGGCTGCAACTAAATTCATGTGTTGCATTTACCGGTCACCTTCTGACAACAACTTTGTCCAGCTCTTTGACTACCTTTCTGAAAAAACTGACTATCTGATTTCTGAATATCCTTCCTCCGAAGTCACTATTCTTGGTGACTTCAATGTCCATAATAAGGAATTGCTAGGATCTTCAAAAACCGATCCACAAGGGAGAGCAGCGGAGGCCTTTGCAGTCAGCAATTCTTTAGCCAAGATGGTTCAGCAACTTACTTACTTTGCTCGTATCCCAACACACAGCTCAAATCCCTTGGATCTCCTTCTTACTACAAAACCTGAATGCTATAAGATATCAGTCACCGCCCCCCTTGGTCGCTCAGACCACGTAATGGTCACTGCTTCCTGCGCAATGCAACCCGAGGTCACACAGTCATCACACCCAAGTATCGTTTGGCACTACAACTTCGCAAACTGGGACGAAATTCCTGATTACTTTTTCTCATTTTCATGGGCGTCTGTCTGCTTCTCTCATCCTGAACCCTCTGATATCTCACAAAACGTCACCGAAATTATCCAAGCTGGCATGGAATTATTTATTTCACGTACACAGAAAACCTCTTCAGCCACTCAAAAGCCCTAGTTCTCTAAATCCTGTGACAAGGCCAGACTTGAAAAGGTCAAAGCTCACAAAACGCTTCTACACAATCCCAGTCAAGAAAATCGTCAAGCATTTAACGACGCAATAAACCGCTATGTCCGCATTCTTTCTGAGGCAAAAAACTCGTTTAATAACCACATCAACAATAAAGTCCTCTTAAATTTCAACGGCGGCAAACCCTTCTGGACTCTTGCTAAATCTATTAGGAATAATTTCTGCACAAGCACGTTCCCACCTCTTGTCTCAGGGGATGAAATTGTTTCTACCCACCTGGGCAAGGCTAAACTTTTTGCTTTGTTGTTCGCCAGCAATTCTACTCTCAACCCACCTACAAATGTTCAACCACCAACAGTCCCCAATGTGACGCATAAAATTACAGAATTTATTTTCAAAACTAAAAAGGTACGAAAGATGCTCTCTTCTCTTAATACCAGGAAAGCCTCTGGCCTTGACGAGATCCCAGCAATTGTTCTCAAAAAATGCGCACAAGAACTTGCTCCTGTCCTGACTCAACTGTTTCAGATATCTTACAATAAAGGCATATTCCCTAGTAACTGGAAAACTGCTCGAGTACAACCCATCCCCAAGAAATGATCCAAAGTGCTTCCTAGCAACTACAGGCCTCCTTTCAGTCGTCTCTAAAGTGATGGAAAAGTATATAAACACCGAATTACTAAAACTTCTTGAAAAACACAGTCTAATCCACGACAGGCAGTATGGATTCCGTCATCGCAGATCGACTGCCGACCGCCTTTCCTTTGTCATCCATTCTTGGAACAAGTCTATGGAACTACACAGGGAATCCCATATTGTTGCTCTAGACATATCCAAAGCATTCGACCAGGTATGGTACGCAGCGCTGCTTAATAAACTTCCGGTTTATGGCCTACCACCAAAACTTTGCACCTGGACAGCAAATTTCCTCTCCAACAGGATCATTTCTGTTGTTGTGGATGGCCATTCCTCTAAACTGTATCCAATTAATGTAGGAGTTCCTCAAGGTTCATCTTTAGACCCTACTTTGTTTCTTCTCCACATCAATGACCTCCTCTCTAACACATCCAACCCAGTTCACAGTTACGCGGACGACATCACCCTCCACTCAAATATACAATATTCTAAGTCTGTCTCTTTAGCCCGATTGGATGAGGATCGCAGACTCATGGAGGGTTCTGTCTCCATGGATCTCCAAAAAATATTAGACTGGGGAAGTAGAAATCTTGTACAATTCAACCCCAACAAATCTCAATCTTGCTTTCTTTCTCATAAGAGAGACACCAGCCCTAGATCCATCACAATGAACAACCAAGTTATTCAAAGTAATGAGTCATTTTCTCTTGTTGGCATTTCTGTGGATCGAAATCTTAATTGGCACTAACATATCACATCAATTGCAGAAGCGGCTGCTAAGAAATTAGGTTTCCTCTTCCGGGCTCGCAAATACTTTTCACAAGCTAATCTCTATACCTTATATACTTCACAAATAAGGCCAAACCGCGAATACTGCTCCCACATCTGGGGTGCAGCTGCCGCTTCTACACTCGCTATCCTGAACTCCATTCAAAAGAGAGCTACACGTGTCATCGGTGACCCTACCCTCACCCAAAGGCTGCGATCCCTTGCCCACCGAGGTGCCTTTGGTGACCTCTCTCTCTTTTATAGATATCTGCACGGGCACTGCTCAGAGGAGCTTTCCTCCATAGTTCCCTCACCTGCTGCCCCCAACAGATCTACCAGGGGAACAGAGCGAATGCACCCTTTTACTGTCCAGGTCACCAGACATAGAACATCTTGTTATGCCCGCTCTTTTGTCCCGAGGACTTCCAAGTTGTGGAATTCTGCCGGCACATGTTTTTCCTTCTCCTCCGAACCTCCAAACTTTAAGTCCAGAATTAACAAGTTGCCTATTTCCTCCTTGTCAGCACCCATGGTACGATAGTATTTAGGCTGTAAGCCTTCGTCGTGTGTTGTTGAAATTAAAAATAAAAAAATGCCTACACATATACTTTAGGGTACAGTATATATTATATTTTATCTATATCACATTCGTGCGAATGCACGCATTATCTGGCCATAGTTCGTTTAAAGTTAGGTGCCAGTTTGATTTATGTTATGTAATATTTTTTGTCATTAATTCCTTCAAAATCTGAAAGCTTTATTTCTAAACTCTATCTTTGACAGCACACTATAACAGCAATTAAGAACTGTTAAAAACTGGCTTTTTGGCAGTAACGAAATTGTGCCGTTCTGTTCTCTCTATTTTTGTGTTTTGCATCCAGACGTTGCTTAATAGCATTTGTTTTAAGGACAGGTGCGTTTTTTCAAAATTTCAAATAGCGTACTTGTGTTAAAACTTTTTCTGAATTATTGGCACGGTCACAAGATTTATATTTTAAGATATTATACTTGTGTATTAGGTTAGGTTAGGTTAAATTGTCAGTGGGCCATAACGGTCCCTCCACTACGACCATAAGGTTTATTGTGGCTCACGCCTAATTGTCTTATATTTCACCCAACAAATCCAGCCTTCTAAAAAGAGGTCGACAATTTTTGTGGGCGAAAATACTTGTGTGTTAGGAATAGTAAAGGTATGACAGAACATGTATCTCAGATATTGCGGGACGCCCTCGTGGCGCAGGTTGCTAGGTGCCGGCCTGCTAAGCGAGAGGTCCCGGGTTCGATTCCTGGGCGAACCAACGAGAAGTTGACTTTGTCTGGAATATTAGTAAAAATGGTGAAGGATTGGAAATGAATGTGCTAATGGCCTAAGATGCCGCAGCCAATAATATGAAATTAAAAAAAAAAGATATTGCGGTGTTTAAAACGCAATTTTTTTTTCATGCTTCGAAAGATTCTGCGCTTTCCAGTTATAAAACTCTTAAATTATTTTACTTCCCCATCGTCAATACGTGTGGAGGTATGATATCGGTGATAAAAATTTCAAATGTTTTTTGCTTAAACGTCGTAAAAAGTGTCAAACATAGAAAACATCATTTGGGAACGAATTTTTTTTTAGTCTGTCGGTCTGTATGTTTATGTCTGTCTCTTAGTAGCCACGATAACTTTAGAACAAATTTAGATATCGTCTTTGTTTCAAGTTTGGTACATAGTTAACACCAGAAAAACGAAGTGTTTTTGGGTAAAATCGCTCCAGGGTGGTAGGGGATAAATGCGGGTTTATTTGGTACAAATTGACATTTTTCAGTTAAAACTCGAATAATATAAGGTTTTAGAACTTGTTTGTTAGAAAACTTTCTATTTCATCAAACATCTGCTATTCTCTGCTGAACTTAAATTAGAAGTAGAATATGTGGGGGTAGAATATCGGTGACCGAAGTTTCGAATTTTTTTTATTTTGCTAAAACGGCGTAAAAAGTCTAACATGTAGAAAACTTAATTCTGGAACAAAAAATTTTTCGTCGGTCGGTCCGTCGGCCTGTATGTTTGTCTGTTAGTAGGCACAATAATTTTCGAACTGATTGAGATATCATTTTGAGTACAGGAATATGAATATTTTCTTTGTGGTCAAATCATGGACCCTAAGTTAATTTCATGAGAATGTCTTTCTGAGAGTAAATTATCACAGCTATGTGCCAGTTATGATTCAACTTGCAGCACTATTTTGTACTATAAGGTTGGAAGCTGATGTAACTATTTTTTTATCTTATAATCTTTAGCCTTCTAAATGGTCACGGCATCTATCAACTGACAACAATTTTTTCTGCGAACTTCCAAACGATCAGTCATGCTAATAGAATCCATAATTTCAGAGTTATTATTATTATCATTATTATTATCGTTTCAACGGCTGATGAAGTAAATATATTATTTTTTTGTTAAAATGTATAAACTGCTGCAAACGTTCAGGATATCTGGTAGTACAATACAATAAAATAAAGTACCATAAATATCATTAAGGCATTATAAAATACCTAAAAAAAATCAAACATCTTTATTGATCGCCAGTATGACTTTCCTCAAAACTGTTCTACTGACGATATGTTCACGTACATCACTCATCTTTGGAGTTCTGTACCCGAAAAACCTGGACAAGGGTATCCAATTCCATTAAATGATTCTAAAGAATTCGATAGAGTCTGGTAATAAATTTCTCCCGTACCTACTGGCTTCCAAATTCGGCCTACTGATGTAGTTTCTTAAAGAAGTGTCTCTTTTTTCGATCTTTTTTTATCATATAAACTAAAAATTAATGCATGTGTTCCACAGACTTCTATTTCATCTCCTACGCTGTTTTTGCATATAAATGACGTTAGCAGGCAACAGTCTCTTAGAATAGAACTCTTCACAGTACGTGTTCTTTGACTCTCCCAATATTTGATTCCATATTCTTATGAATAGGATTCCAAATAACCAACTCCATAAATGATGACATCTGTGAGATTTTTAGCTGGGGCTCGGAAAACTTGCTTACTCCCAAGAAACACAGAAGTGACATACTAGTCCCAGGTACTCAAAGAGCGGGAAAAATACTGCCAAAAATCAACCCTCTACTTTTAGATATAGCAGTTGCAGAGAATCCTTTTTGAAGTTTACATTTTTTCAATATTTCAAAGCCTGCAACAAAGAAGCTCCTGTTTCAGGTTAAAAGTTTGTTTTCATCACAGCACCTTCTTGCGCTGTGTAAAGTTGAAATATTGTTGTCAAATCTAGGGAACTGTTCATCTTATATGAGATTTATCTATGACAATCTTCCTTACCTGTACCCCAGAAAAAGGTTGAATATATTTGCCTCTTTTATCGACATTGCTCTGCAGAAATAACTTTGTCAGTGGCTCCGCTTGCGACCTTAAGTCAGAAAATCAGGGTTAAACGAAGAAGGGACTCATTGAGTTTCAAATTACATACTTGTCAAACATCGCGCTACAAATATTTATTCTTTACTAGAACGCCTAAACTTTGGAACTTAAATATTTTTTTCGAAGTTATGTATTTTTCAAATGTTCAAAAGCGAATAGACCTCCATATTGTGGCGTCACTATCAAGTTCATCATGTCTAATATATACAAAGCTTTCGCTTGTTTGTAGTTTCGCTAATATAATGACTTTCAAAAAAATTCGAACACCCAATAATTAAGAGTTGATAAATTTTAATAAAATGTATTCATATTTTGTGTTAAATCACACTTAAGATAGTGCTGCAAATTTATTCATAACTTCTACATAGCTGTGATAATCTACTCTCCTCAAAAAGACATTCTTATGAAATGACTTTAGACTTGGCCACAAAGAAAATATTCGAATTCCTGTACTCATAAACTTCTGAAACGTTATGGTACTCGAGGTTTAACGAAAAAATATAAATTTTCACTAAATAACCCCACATTTATCCCCACCCCCTGAAGCCATTTTACTCAATTCGTTCGAAAGTTATTGCGCCTACTCACAGACAGACATAAAGGCCGACAGACAACCCACCGACAGACAAAAAAATTTGTCCCAGAATCAAACACCCCAATACGTTCAACATCTAATTTAATTTCAGCACAGAACACCAGATGTTTGATTAAATTGAAATTTTTCTAACAAACAAACCCATAAACGTTATATTACTCGAGTTTTAACGAAAAATGTCAATTTTCACCAGATCAACCCGCATGCTTGCCCTACCCCCATAAAGAGATTTTACTCAAAAACAATCCGAACCGTTAGTTTGACGGTTGCTAACTGTATACCAAATTTGAAGACGATATATCAATTCGTTCTAAAGTTATCGTGGCCACAAACAGACAGACATACAGACCGACAGACCGACACCGACAGACCGACACCGACAGACCGACACCGACAGACCGACAGATTAAAAGCATTTTTGTTTCCAAATCATGTTTTCTATATATTTTGATACTTTCTACGACGTTTAAAAAATTTTTGTCTTCGATGCCATACTTCCATACGTATTGACCATGTGGAAGTAAAATGATTACATTTTCAAACGAAAATATTACAAATTAGTTATTTAATAATGACTAGGTCCGCCGCGCTTTTTTATGCATTCGATAACTCTTCGAGGCATGCTTAAAATCGACTGATTTATGGTGTCCCGAGGAACCATATCCCGGGCTCCTAAATTTCATCGGCAAGTAAACTAGGTTATTTGGTAGTTGGGGTAAATTACCCAGTTGATTGCCAATCAAATCACACACATATTCAATCTGTGGAAAGTCTGGGGAGCGAGAGGGCCATAGAAGCAGGGTCGCGTTATTTCCGTGTAGGAACCTTGCCGTAACTCTTGCTGTATGAGGACGTGCGTTGTCTTGTAGAAAAGGGGTTGAATTCACCCTCGTAAGTATGGTAGTGCAACAAGCTGAAGTACGTTTCATATGTAATGTTTTACATTCAAAGTTCTGTCAATAAAACTAGAGTTGACCTGCTACCATATGTTATTGCACCCCATACCATCACTCCCCGTATAAGGGCCGTATGCCGTTCCAGAGTAAATTCTAAATTTCTGGGTTCTCCACATAAGTATCTTCGTCTTCTGCAATCATCGTGATCCCAAAGACATAATTGGGACTCGTCAGGGAAAACAACAGGATTCCATTCATCATCTCAATTTGATCTACCGTTACACCACTCAAGATGAGCAGCACGATGTCGAAGTGTCAGTGGCAGACATAAAAGTCTATACGAACGAAGCCTAAAAGCGCGTATTCGGCGGTATATCGTTGCCATAGAGACTTTTTTCGTAAGACTCCCAACCAAGCATTTCCAATCGACCGTGTTGTGGAAACAGTGTCTTGTAAAACCGCAATCTTCAGATGATAAACTTTCAGTGCTGAAGTTGCTCGAGGTGACGCAGATTAGTGACAACGGTTATGGATTTCTTCGTTAGACCACCTAGATCAACACTGCTGTTGACACACTGCGAAAATCGCTACAAAATATTGCTTCAAACTGAAGGAAACTCAAATCTAAGAAAATATTTTTTGATAATAAACCAAATTTTACAACTGTTTTTTTGTGTGTCCATATTGTTATCATTTATTATCAGAGATAAAACAGCGTAGTATAGAAAATTTTATTGCAATAGGTAGAATACGGTAGATTAAGAAACTGTAAAAATTTGTTAATTTTTAAAAGTCTAGAACTTTGGATAGCGCAAGGCTCATATAGCTTTCTTCTGTTTCTGAATAGTGGGGTAGACAATCCAGTATTACAGTGCATTTCATTAAACACAGCCTCGCATATGTCACATTATTTCAGGGTATTTAACTTTCATTAAGTAGGGATGACTCATTTTCGAGTAGCTAATTCTAATGTTTCACGGGAAAGGTTTTTAGTGGTGCTGTTTGGATAATTGTTATAGCCAAAGTATCTCATGGACTCCTTTGATTTCTGTTTTGCGCTTTTTACCATGAAGATGATGTGCTGCTAGAGTTATTATTAATTATATATTTTTTACGCCGACGTGAAGAGTTTATATAAATGCTGACAGTCGAAGAGAAATTCAAGTATATAAAATATTTGAATTAAACGAATGAGAGTTACAATTGAAACATAAATCTAGTACCTTACTAAAGACATTTTATGAAATATTTGAAACTCATGGGGCGTATTACTAGAATTTTTATGTTTTATTTATACATTTTCAGAAGTAAAATTGTAAAATTTTTAAACTAATTTTTCGCGTACCTTTCAACTTTTAGCGCCAAGTTAATATCTGTAATGTTTAATAGATTATGTTTAGTACCCAAAATATTATGCCATTCTAGCCTCCTTTGACATCCAGTAATACCAACATTTTCTGATATCCAGTGGCATCCAACATTTTTTGCTTATATTTTCTTTTCTTTTAACATAGCATTCTAAATTTTGGTATACGTTTAATAGTAGAAACCTGCGTACCAAATTTGGTTGCGATAGCTTTGTTCAGAGATACAAAAATTTTGCGAAAGTCATCCCAAATTTTTCAGGAAAACTGGTCTATTTTTTCTGGCAAGCAAACTTATCCGAGCCACTTACGAAATAAAGACACCTACCAAATTTGATTAAAATCGGTTTCACTTATCGGAGTAAAGTAGATAGTCCGCCACCTGGGACCACCCCCTCCACTTTTTTTCTGCGCATGTGCGATGACGTCATGCGCATGCGCTGTCTGTTGACAGTTGACACTTGACCTGTCAGCTGTCAACGTCAGCTGTCAGACCTGTCAGATGTCAGATCTGTCAGATGACGTAGCAAGCGTTCCAAGATGTCTGACTTGTCATAGACAGCCGCAATCCGGGTCTCTATGGAAGTGTTTGATGACGTCAGACAGTTCCAAGATGGCAACCCCTTATAAGTCAGGTTGAGGTATTAACTGTCTCTTATGTCTGACCGGAGATGTTCCAAGATGGCCACCTCTGTCCATAGATAGCCATTAGGTTTCTATAGAACTGTCTTATGTCAGATGACGTCAGATGTTCCATAGATATCTACAAGTCAGGTTAGGTCTCCATGTGTGTGTGTGTGTGTTTGTTGAATACCAGCTGTCTGATTGTTTATTAAGGTTATGTTTGTATTTGTTTATTAAGGTTATGTTCGTATGACATGCTTATTACCAATCAGCTGATTGTTTATTCAGGTTATGTTCACACACACGTGTTGATTATCAATCATTTGATTGTTTATTAAGGTTATGTTTGTATTTTTTATGTCGTCAACGTGTTATCTGTTTGTTTATTAAGGTTATGTATGTATTTGTTTATTAAGGTTATGTTCGTACACACACACACAGCTGTCTGTTGTTTATTGTGTTGGTAAGAGGTGTTGTATTGAAGTTGTTAGGGTATTTCGTTTTTGGCGGCAAATTTGAATTTATTTGAAAATTTGTGTCTGTTATGTACAGAGATCTGACTCTTCGAGCAAGGGAACATTCTATTTGTAAATTGGTAGAGTGGGAGAATATTCCCTTGCTCGAGGGGAGAGGTCTGTTGGACACAGTCATTCGGTTCAGCACATACATACATATATGAGGAAGATATATTGGGGTAATTTGAAATATGATATTTGAAAGAAAAGCATTCGCCTGAAATTAGATTTGAATTAGATTTGAACCCCCGACCATACAGCTTACTAAGGTATGTACCCGTCCCTAAACCAATCATGCTATGCAGACACACGGTGAAAGTTTGTTTACGGTTGTATATATAAAACAAAAACCTGTTACATATGATAATTTAAAAACGTGTTTATCAGGCTGATGAGTGTGTGTGTGTAAGCGGGTATCTCTATTACATTTCAATTGTAACCTAATAGGAAGGGTAATTTTAAAACAATGGTATATTTATAGTAAAAAGACATTTAAACACGTTTGGAATTAACATATCTAATATCAAATTCTAAAAACAAAAACGTTTGAAGTAAACTATTAATAACAAAACGTATTTACATATAGATATGCTAATGAACCTGTTTAATAGGTAATAAAACTGAGACCTGGTTTTACGTAGGCGTTTGTTTATGTTAGTGTTTTATATCACAGTGAATCTGAATTTATTTTATATAGGGAGTGATCAAAAAAACATAAGTAACAAAACTCGATTTAAAACATGAAAACTAAAGTTTGATATACGAGGATTGTTTGATAAGTATTGTTTGAATGCAAACATATTGGTTAATAATATAAGAGTGTACTTACATACAGCAAGAGACGTCATACTTGTTTCACTGCTTAACACACACTTACGTCTGTTGAGGTCTTGAATGGGTTGTTTGAAAGCATAGAACACACACACATAGGTCATGACTGCACGAAGGCTTTGCTTAGACTGACAGACAGAAAGGGGTTAATCAAAAAGCAACAAAATAAAAATAAAACAACTGATTTACATACAATAAAAATTTATTAGGATTAATTAAGTTGTACATATTGATACATAAAATGACATACTATTATTACATAATGGCTCTAACGATACCCGTTAGAGGTTTATATTCCATTACACTGTCATGAATAACCAAACAATAAACACGAGTATTTTTAGCGAAGTTGGCGTGACTCATAAACTCCACATTAATGTCCACCGTTGAAGACTTGATTGACTCGTTCTGGTGCTGACAGTCAATCACAAATAGAGCTCGGTCTTTAAACTCGTCATAATTCAAGATAGGCTCCGACATGTTTTTATAACAGAAGCTTTTTTGAAAATCTGTATACATGCTATAGGCTTCTGCATATTTCGATTTCTCAAAATCCATATTCATAGATTCATAAGGGTAGCATTCTGAATTTAGAAACACTCGGAGGTCCAACATACCAATGTTATCGAAATAGTCTGGCCTCTTCTTCACGTTGTCCTTACGATCTGTTTGAAATGCTATAATCACATATCGAGGTCTTTCCAAGTTGGTTGCAGTTTTAACAGCCCACACATCTCTGTTGATGTCTCTGAGTGCTGGTAACTCATATATGTCCCATTTGCGGTATGCGAGAAATATAGAGGTGTCTTTTGCTATTTTATCCATTAGTTCCAATTTCATTTTATCATTGGGAAAGACATGTTTTACCTTTAAAAACATATTGGTTACGGTAATTTTTGCTCGTGCCGTACCTGTGCTGTAATAGCCGTTGGAAACGTTTCGACTTCTTGTAAAGCGGAAAGTATGTTTGCCACAGAGAACTCCTTTGAAATGATGAAAGAAACTGAAGAGGAACCAAACAGGTATGAGTATGTGAAACTTGTTATCATTTAAGGTGATGTGCTCCGACGACACATTCAGACCGGCGTTGCTAAGAGATTGGGCTTCATTCTTACTGAACGATAGCAGACTTTTGATGAGTGTTGTTGTGTAGGGGTCTCGCACTCGTTCCACTTCCTTGTTATTTAACTCATAGGTCATTGATTCAAACAGAGCTGCTCCTCCATTATTTGACAGATAACAAGCACCAGTGGCATTTTGGATTGCTACAGGTTCCAGAGCACCTTCGATTATTATAGCTGACTCGGCCAGACATACGAACGCATCTTGTTGGTTGATGGCTATTTCAATTTCATCGCTGTTACCAAACGATTTAGTTGGTGAATAGTAAGAGCGCAGCTCTTCTCGATCGATGGCATCATCAAACACGGGGTCTTTGAATATTTCTAGTTTTGACGACATGATAACCCAGGCTCTGCAGGAACTCAATATTATCGGGACGAAGCGTACCCTTTGACGTGTCTGACTCAACTGAATTTGTTGTGGTAGATGCACTTGCTTTTATATCCTTAAAGACCAACATACTAAGCAACTTTTATAAGTTTCAAGCGAACAGACACCTCTTCACCTTGAAAGTTGACAGGAACTGAATCTTGGTCGACGATGTCGATGCTTATATTGGAAATCTCTTGCTTGTTCACCGGCAAGTAAATTAAATTTTTAGGTTCTATGTCGATTGCGTAGCCAGGATCAACCATCGGAGCAAACTCATACAGCGTATGTGAGGGTTGTCCGTTATAATAGGAACCAGACACAATATTGGTTTCTATGCGAATCTGTCTAACATCCACTATTTCAACAGGTAAATCAGATTCATAAAAGGTGTCCGGCTGAAGAACTTGTTTTGAAAAGCCCAACATTCGCCCAATCGAACCATCAAATTCAAAACTGACATTTGTATAACACTTTAGTCTACATTTGATGGTGTTCGGATTAGGTCTCAGAATCAGAGCCTGTTGCTTTTGTTCGTGTGTTGCTGTAGCACCAACAAGTTCATTTTGAAGTAACTCTTCCAAGTGTGTTATTTCATAAGCACCGGTGGGTATCGTGATGGTTCGCCAACCGGTTCCTTCTTTTACATGAAATTTGTTTTTACCTTCATAGATGTTGGGTATGTTGTTGTAGGTGTGAAAGCCTATCAAGGCAACAGCATAATTACCATCCAAAACAATTGGTGGATGGTAGTCTGACGACAGATGGGAGCTGCGGTCTTTCAACACGAAGGTGTGCGCCATGACTGATACACACAGGCTACTGTTTGAGTCTTTTATTGCAATGGTTTTTGCAGATACAACCCATAACCGGAGCGCTGTTTCTTGAGATACATGCCTTTGCCCAGTCTCTTGCATTTTGGCTTAAATTTCAAGCCACTCCCTCTCCTACCCATCGCGATGGCTTCCATTGTTTTGTTGTGCCGTTCTTCCTCCTCCAGTTTCTGTTTCGCGGACTTGGCATCGTTCACGGCTTTGGCAATACCTGCAGCACCACCACCCAGAGCTCCTAGTGCTGACAGCCCACCAAATATCAGAGGCAACAGCGGAAGGAAGCCTCCGCTTTTAGGTATTGGAATAACTCGAGGTTTCTGCACATTCTTACGTCCACCAATGTTTCTAACAATTGTATGAGCTATATCAAACACGGCGTTCGCTGTTGGAATAAGGTTTCTATCTTTTATAACTTCCTCAATCAGACTTAGTATGTTTTTAAAGGGAACCTTCTTCTTTGGCTTCGAGTTGATTACATAAAGCCCCTCATCAAGTTTTCTGTTAACTTTCATGGTGTTTGTAACGCCCCGCAACGTTTCAGCAAAACCTGTATCTGTCTTTGTTAATAACAACCCACACTCTGTGACACCAACATGCATACTGACTGGGTGTCTCACTTGCATTCATATATATACACACCCAATAAAATATAGTTTAGTTTAAGTTAAGATGCGTACCAGCAAACACGCTTCTGCCTTACCCATTACAAATATAGACGATGTTGTTACGGACACAGCTCAACAACAACTGAGGCATGGTCCTCTCTTTCCAAACAACGTTCGCTGTATCATATGTGGTCCGAGTGGGTGTGGTAAAACTAATGTCATGCTGAGTTTGTTGTTTGAAGCAAACGGTTTAAAATTTGATAACGTGTATGTGTATTCAAAGTCTCTGTATCAACCGAAATACAAGATGTTAAAGGAGGTGATGAATGCAACAAAAGGTGTTGGTTACTATCCTTATAGAGAAAACGATGAAATATTAGATCCGGAAGATGCCAAGGACAACTCTGTGTTTATATTTGACGATGTAGCTTGTGACAAACAAGATAAAATAAGAGCATACTTCAGTATGCGCAGACATAAGAATATTGATTCATTCTATCTCTGTCAAACATATACACGAATACCCAAACATCTGGTACGTGACAACACCAATGTTATTGTGTTATTCAAGCAAGATGAAACCAATTTAAAACACGTGTACGACGATCATGTGACCACCGATATGGACTTTAAACAATTTAAAACTATCTGCTACCAATGCTGGAAAGATAATAAGTATGGTGTGTTGGTGATTGTGAAGGAAAACGATGTACACAAAGGTCGATATAGAAAAGGATTCGATAGATATATATTATTCTAACACAACAATGATAGACAGGGCAGTCAGCTGTCTAACACAGCTGTCATACAGCTGTCTAACACAGCTGTCATACAGCTGTCTAACACAGCTGTCTAACAGCTGTCATACAGCTGTCTAACAGCTGTCTAACACAGCTGTCATACAGCTGTCTAACACAGCTGTCTAACACAGCTGTCATACAGCTGTCTAACACAGCTGTCTAACAGCTGTCTAACAGCTGTCATACAGCTGTCTAACAGCTGTCATACAGCTGTCTAACACACAGCTGTCATACAGCTGTCTAACACACAGCTGTCTAACACACAGCTGTCTAACACAGCTGTCATACAGCTGTCATACAGCTGTCTAACACACAGCTGTCTAACACACAGCTGTCTAACACACAGCTGTCTAACACACAGCTGTCTAACACACAGCTGTCTAACACAGCTGTCATACAGCTGTCATACAGCTGTCATACAGCTGTCATACAGCTGTCATACAGCTGTCTAACACACAGTTGTCTAACACACAGCTGTCTAACACACAGCTGTCTAACACACAGCTGTCTAACACACAGCTGTCTAACACACAGCTGTCTAACACACAGCTGTCTAACACACAGCTGTCTAACAAGACAGACGGATATCGTGATAAATAAGAAGACATGTACCATGACTGAGTCAGTATATGTTAAACCACCACACAACCTGTATCGCTCAAACAAATGATTAGACCAGCTGGTAATACCGATCAGTTGTAGCACAATGGAAGTGTTGGGTAAGGAAGAGCGAAAAGTTAAGAAAAGGATTTTACAACTTGCTGACAATATTCGAAAAAAACATTTAATGCTTAAACTTAACAGAGCCGAGAATGATGATGCTCTGCAACGTTTATATAAACCACTTGTTGAGCCCTGAAGTGAAATATCTAAAAACACAGCAGCACTGCAGCAGCAGCAGCAGCAGCAGCCCCAGCAACAACCAAAGGCTGAACAAATCAAAGACGAAGTCGATATACCAGAAACGAAACCCCAAGTAGAGTTCCTGAAAGACCATGAAGTTTTTGAAGCTGAACCAAGGGAAGAGGCTGAGGAGACAAGTTCCGATGAGGATATCCCAACATTAGAAGAGCTTGAGGCAGACCTACAAACTGTCACATCCAACCCTGCATATCAAGAATTTTTGGAGCAATATCCTGACCGAGTTCGATATTATGTAGACAAGTATTTTACTGAACCACCAAGGCTCGGTACCATTGATCAAACGTATGGTGCCCGCTACGCTAAAGATACAGGTAGTTGGAGTCTTGGTAACAAACACTTAGACTTTACTGATGCTGAGATTCAACTGGGCCAAAGGAGATACCCGCAAACACAAGGTCTGCTAGAATTGTTATTTATGAAAAGACCCCGGGGGTATACTTATGACGATCTTCAACACTATAGAGATATTCTAGAAGCAACTAGTGTGCATAAAATGAACTATGATCCTAACGCTCGAACCAAGGGTTGTTCCTCTGAAGAGTATCTGACTCTAATAAAACCAGTGATAAATCCACGAGGTCGTAGATCCTCAACACCTCAAGGTTTTGGTTACACCTACGAGGAAGACGATGACGACAGCAACGACAGACATCTTAACAAAAAACAAAAGACTGAACTTAAAACTCAGAGTGATAAGAGCAGCGATAGCAACGGCATTAGCCCTAACAACAACATCAACACCAACAACTATATGATACAAAATAACAAACAAATAGCCTATGTGTATTGGAATGACATAAACGAGTTGGTTGACAGACTTAGACTTTTAGTGGCTTCCCAAGTTGCAGGTAATAATGCTCATAACAACGAAATTCAGTCAATCTTGGAAGAACTAAAAGAAGCTAGTGTTATCACCTAGTAAACCCACAGGCATGAAGAGACACCAACGACAACAACAACAGCACCAACGCAACACTGAACCATCTAATGTTAATAATTCTATAAATGTATTCAAACAAACGGGCAAGAGTTTACATACTTGTACTTAGAATCAAATAAAAGTCTTTGTTAAAATTACTGTGTTTTTATTTTGTAATACAATTAAAAAGTATGTCTTAAAGCAATAATATCCTGAACAAATTTATCTTGTGGTACATCTGCTATACGTAGGTTGTTTCTATGTGCTGTAAGGTATTTAACTTCAGTCTTTATTCTGTTAAAGAGATTTACTGAATTTGGATCGTACAGCTTGTTTAGGATCACTTGGGCGTCGGGGTGTTTATTTTTAAAGTTCCTCACAGCCCTGGGGGAAACTTTTCTTTTGTGTTCTTACGGCATGATATGGATAGGGGGCGTCTTTCTCGTTTCTTGCAAGTAAACCAAACACACTTATTTTTCCCAGGTTACTTGGCTTTGGGGATATATCTTCAAGATATTCTGTGACTTTAGCATTTGTTTCTCGCATACGCTGCACCTCATCATTTATCTCCATTAATTTTACTTCAATCGCATCTAGGCTGTCCCTGTATTTCTGATCAAATTCGTTTAGGAAAAAATCATAAATAATTTGGTTGCATTTGTCATAGAACTGATTGGATATCCAACAAGCCAAATTTAATATTAAATCTTTACACACATATGTACCAGATATCAAGTTGTTTTCAGCCTGTCTCCCACCAAAGTCCACCAGATATGTAGCTGTTGTTGGTATTACTTGAGTTGTTGCGTTTTTAAGGGGCCAGTAGTCCGGCTCCCTGGCGAGAACTCTAAGTGGGCTCCCTCGGTTGAAACATTCGACATGTCGTCATGCTGATACCCCAACTGTTCCTTCAGCCGACTGTTGTAATAGGCAATCAACTCTTTAGTTTTTTTATTTTCCAACCAATGTCTGAATCTTTTCTCACCAATCTTACACAGTTTAGTTGCATTAAAATAGCCAGTGTTTTTATCGATAATAAGTTGAAAGTCTCCAAATAAACCATACCAGAAGTTGTCTTTAATTTGCTGGTAACACACATCACTTAATGTAGCCATTTTGAAACAGATTTGGGTTAGAGCAAACTGAAGCACGTCTTTTCTCAACGACAACTGAATTGTGAATGCGCTTTAGAGTGTGTGTAGCCACTTTATATATGCTGCCACAATAACCGTTTTTAAAACTATATTTGTTTTCACAGAAACCTTACTAAATGTGTGTGTGTCTACAAATACGTTGTTTCTTATGGGAAACCGTGTCAAAAGCTATATATTAGGCTAAAGTACATAGAATCTTATGGGAAATAGGAACGATTTAAGATGTGAGCAGGAGCCTTTTCTACAAAAACAAATAATGTGATGATGTCATCCTTTCGGTTATGTCTGTATTCTAGACAAGCTCAAACACAACTGCATGGGGTGATGTCATCCAACAGATATAACACAAGATAACATTCACCAAGGTCATCAACTGACCCTTCGTTTACCTCTAAGAGGGCCTCTCTCTTGCGTATATTAAACAGATAAACAGGATCAAGGTTAACAACTGTAAAACGTTGTTTATCCTTTGTAAGACCCCTCTCTTACATCAGTTTGTTTCCTCAATACAAGAGAGAGACACTTGTTCAGTATGTGTTTAGCTGTGAAACAAGGATGACGTCTCTTGCTGTATGTAAGTACACTCTTATTATTATGTCTGTTTGCATTCAAATAACAAATACAAACATAACCTTACTAAACAATCAGATGATTGGTATGCAACATGTGTACGAACATAACCTCATATGTAAACAACAGCTGGTTTTGTTTTATATATATACAACTGCAAACAAACTTTTAACGTGTGCGTCTGTGGAGCTATTGGTTTAGCGATATTATATATCTGAGAAAGCTGTCTATGGCCGATTCGAGGTTCATGGGTTCAAATCTAATTTCAGGCGAATGCTTTTCTTTCAAATACACATGCATCTGTCAGTTTAAGCAAAGACTTCGAGCTGTCATGACCTACGTATGTTATATGCTTTCAAACAGCATGTACAAGCTTCAACAATGGCAATCAGTTGTCTGTCTGTCTGTCTGTTTCCTGAACACAGGAGACACCTGTTCAGTAGTGTGTGTTAAGCTGTGAAACAAGGATGACGTCTCTTGTTGTATGTAAGTACACTCTTATTATTATGTCTGTTTGCATTCAAATAACAAATACAAACATAACCTCAACAAACAATCAGATGACTGGTAATCAACATGTATACGAACATAACCTTAATAAACAAATACAAACATAACCTTAATAAACAATCAGCCTAACCTGACTTGTGACTGGGGTTGCCATCTTGGAACTGTCTGACGTCATCAAACACTTCCATAGAGACCCGGGTTGCGGCTGTCTATGACAAGTCAGACATATTGGAACGCTTGTGACGTCATCTGACAGATCTGACATCTGACAGGTCTGACAGCTGACGTTGACAACTGACAGGTCAAGTGTCAACTGTCAACAGACAGCGCATGCGCATGACGTCATCGCACATGCGCAGAAAAAAGTGGAGGGGGTGGTCCCAGGTGGCGGACTATCTACTGAGTAATACACAAACACGCACGCACGCATGCTCCAAAAAAAATCAGAACACCCAGTTGATCGATTGTAGTAAAATTTATACAAAATGTGTGTTTAATCAAACTTAAAAACTAATTATATTTACAAACCAAAATATTAAAAATGACAATGTTTTCAATAATGAGCTGCGGTTTCTTACACATACGAGAACTCTTCGAGGCATTCCTGAAATTAAATGGTTTAGGGTATCCTGAGGATTGTCCTCCAGGGATGCTTGAATTCAGTGACACAGGTCAACTAGTTTATTCGGTGGTTGAAGTAAATTAATCACTCGTTTGCCAATCACATCCCACACATGTTCGATTGCTGACAAGTCTAGGGAGCGAGCAGACAAGGGAAGTAGAGTCGTATTATTTTCTTGTAAGAACCTTCTAGTAACTCTTGCTGTATTAAAACGTGAATCATCCTGTTCTATATGAGGTTAAATTCGCCCTCGTAGGTATGGATGTGCAACTGGCTGAAGTTCATTTCATATGTAATCTTTTACATTCAAAATTCTGCCAATAAAAACTAGGTGTGACCTGCTATCGTATGTTATTACAGCCCATACCATCCGTCCCCATATAAAGGCCGTATGCTGCTCCACAGAAAATTCTAAATTTCTGAGTTCTCCAGGTAATGTTCTTATTCTTCTGCGACCATCGTGGACCCAAAGACAGAATTGGGACTCGTCAGAGCACACAACACGGTTCCATTCACCATCCCAATTTGATTTGCCGTTACACCACTCAAGCCGAGTAGCACGATGTCGAGTGGGAGAGATAAATATTGTCAATACCAACGAAACTCAAAAGGGCGTATTTTGCGATATAACGTTGCCACAGAAACTTCTTATTGTAAAACTCCGAACCAAGCATCTGCAATCGATCCTATTTTGGAAACTCTGTCTTGTTAAGCCGCAATCCTCAAATGAAATTCTTCCGGTGCTGAAGTTGCTAGAGGTCGACAGAATCAATGACGATGGTTATGGATTCCTTCTTCAGGTCACCTGGACAAACACTGTAACACTGTTGACGCACTGCGTCCTATGCGGTCGAAAATTGGTCTGAGTCAAAAACGGGCTTCCCACATACCAACAATGCACCTCCTTTCGAATTCACTTATATGATTGTAATTGTTCCGTAAACCACACCTAGACATTATGATGACTTAATACATTGATTACAAATCACTACGAAATATTGCTTCAAACTTTGCCCATATTCTTATCATTTATTCTCAGAGACCAAAGACTAAACAGAGTAGTGTAGTAAATTTCATTACAATTGATTGACTCTTACTCGATGTTCAGTTTTTTTGTAAAGTCAATATATATATATATATATATATATATATATATATATATATATATATATATATATATATATATATATATATATATATATATATATATATATATATATATATATATATATATATATATATATATATATATATATATATATATATATATATATATATATATATATATGCGGAGTGGCCCATTGAAAACGAGCTCGCAGCCGTCACTGCCAGGAAAAGGTTTTGTAAAAAGAAACTTGAAACACGTCAAGTTTACTTGTGGGGGACCACTTTTGACGCAAAAAGTATAGCCCAAACTTCACCCTCCTAAGCGGGTGTGATGTCGCTCTTTTTTTTCAAATTGGAATAGGGGTCGTGTGATAGCACCTTGTAAAGAGCTTTTGTTTCCCTATACATTTCTTTTTTATTTTTGAAATGTGGTCTTTGCCTTTAGGAGATATGGATTTTTGAAATATCACTAATGCATTTCCCGAGAAATTCTTAGTGCCTGAGTTGGGCTTCCCCAGCCTCCATTACAGGATAAATATGTTGTTAAAGGTTTGCGTAGGTTATAATAAATCATTTTTATTAAGGTGCTGCATCAAAAAAAGCTGCAAAATATTTCTTGTGATAACGCATCTTGACAGTAACTCTTTGTGAATTGAAGTAACTCGATGGATGAAAAATCTAGTTGTGATTAATACTTCGTATTGTTGAGTGAATTTTTATAATCAGTCTTTATGGTGTATTGCCGAAAGAGTTGAACTTGTGGGAATTTTTTTTAATCATGGAAGCGCACACGAAACAGAACCTGTATTCAATAACCTGCATCCTGATAGGCATGTTCGTCATCAGCACGTGCTAGAGTTGCTACACAAGTTCCATGAAACTAGATCAGTAGCTAATAAGAGACGGTATACTGAACGTCAATTTCCCATGGTGAATGAAGCCACAAGCCTGGAAGTGACAGGTCAAGTTAGTGCAGATCCAATATTAAGTACACGGAAATTAGTTGAGACTAATAATCTACGCAGAACGACAATTCAACGAATTCTGAAAAAATTAAGTTTCATCCATATAAAATCCAGATAGATCAATGAAGATGATTATTACCGGCGCTTGGAATTTTACTAAAATATTTGTAAAATAATAATTGACACCAGTCAATTTCTTTTCAACACTTGTTTTTCCGACGAAAGTTCTTTGATTCTGACTGACTCTGGAAATCGTCATAATTGGCGGCTCTGGGCAGATGTAAACCCTCGTGTTTCTTATGAAGTCCACACTGTAACTCCTCCAAAAAAAAAACAATATTTGGGCGGATATTTTTGGTGATCGCATCGTTGGACCAATCTTCATACCCAACACTGACAGGAGAACGATATTTGGAAATATTGCAAGACTTGATTTATCATGTACTAATTGACATTGTTGAGAGTGATGAGAGATACTCGAAACAACATTTATTTTTCCAACAAGATGGTGCTCCAGCGCATTATGCCGTTACTGTTAGGGAGTTCTTGGCTAGACACTTTGCTGGTCAATGGATAGGTGGAAGAGGTGCTGTAGAATGGCCAGACCGATTGGATTAAAATTTAATTTTTAGTATGTTGGTTTGTTGATTTAACAATATGTTTGTTCCTAATTACCTTCAACATTTACCTCGCTACTATTATAAGTGAAGCGATTTAGTTTTTTTAATTACTCGGGAAATTTATCAATGGTATTTCAAAACTTCATATCTTCTAAACAAAGAGACTGAATTTCAAAACTAAAAAAGCAGAGTATAGAGAATCAAAAGCTATTTTCAACGAGCTATCATATGACCCCTATTCCTATTTAAAAAAAATTGAGGGATGACACCCTTGCTCAGGAGGGTCAAGTTTGAGCTATACTTTTTGCGTCAAAAGTTGTCCCCCTCACAAGCAAACTTGAAGTGTTTATGTTTTGTCGACAAAATCTTTTCCTAGCAGTCATGGCTGCCAGCTCGTTTTCAATGTGCCAACCTGCATATATATATATATATATATATATATATATATATATATATATATATATATATATATATGCAGGTTGGCACATTGAAAACGAGCTGGCAGCCATGACTGCTAGGAAAAGATTTTGTCGACAAAACATAAACACTTCAAGTTTGCTTGTGAGGGGGACAACTTTTGACGCAAAAAGTATAGCTCAAACTTGACCCTCCTGAGCAAGGGTGTCATCCCTCAATTTTTTTTAAATAGGAATAGGGGTCATATGATAGCTCGTTGAAAATAGCTTTTGATTCTCTATACTCTGCTTTTTTAGTTTTGAAATTCAGTCTCTTTGTTTAGAAGATATGAAGTTTTGAAATACCATTGATAAATTTCCCGAGTAATTAAAAAAACTAAATCGCTTCACTTATAATAGTAGCGAGGTAAATGTTGAAGGTAATTAGGAACAAACATATTGTTAAATCAACAAACCAACATACTAAAAATTAAATTTTAATCCAATCGGTCTGGCCATTCTACAGCACCTCTTCCACCTATCCATTGACCAGCAAAGTGTCTAGCCAAGAACTCCCTAACAGTAACGGCATAATGCGCTGGAGCACCATCTTGTTGGAAAAATAAATGTTGTTTCGAGTATCTCTCATCACTCTCAACAATGTCAATTAGTACATGATAAATCAAGTCTTGCAATATTTCCAAATATCGTTCTCCTGTCAGTGTTGGGTATGAAGATTGGTCCAACGATGCGATCACCAAAAATATCCGCCCAAATATTGTTTTTTTTTTGGAGGAGTTACAGTGTGGACTTCATAAGAAACACGAGGGTTTACATCTGCCCAGAGCCGCCAATTATGACGATTTCCAGAGTCAGTCAGAATCAAAGAACTTTCGTCGGAAAAACAAGTGTTGAAAAGAAATTGACTGGTGTCAATTATTATTTTACAAATATTTTAGTAAAATTCCAAGCGCCGGTAATAATCATCTTCATTGATCTATCTGGATTTTATATGGATGAAACTTAATTTTTTCAGAATTCGTTGAATTGTCGTTCTGCGTAGATTATTAGTCTCAACTAATTTCCGTGTACTTAATATTGGATCTGCACTAACTTGACCTGTCACTTCCAGGCTTGTGGCTTCATTCACCATGGGAAATTGACGTTCAGTATACCGTCTCTTATTAGCTACTGATCTAGTTTCATGGAACTTGTGTAGCAACTCTAGCACGTGCTGATGACGAACATGCCTATCAGGATGCAGGTTATTGAATACAGGTTCTGTTTCGTGTGCGCTTCCATGATTAAAAAAAATTCCCACAAGTTCAACTCTTTCGGCAATACACCATAAAGACTGATTATAAAAATTCACTCAACAATACGAAGTATTAATCACAACTAGATTTTTCATCCATCGAGTTACTTCAATTCACAAAGAGTTACTGTCAAGATGCGTTATCACAAGAAATATTTTGCAGCTTTTTTTGATGCAGCACCTTAATAAAAATGATTTATTATAACCTACGCAAACCTTTAACAACATATTTATCCTGTAATGGAGGCTGGGGAAGCCCAACTCAGGCACTAAGAATTTCTCGGGAAATGCATTAGTGATATTTCAAAAATCCATATCTCCTAAAGGCTTGAGTGGTGTAACGGCAAATCAAATTGGGATGGTGAATGGAACCGTGTTGTGTGCTCTGACGAGTCCCAATTCTGTCTTTGGGTCCACGATGGTCGCAGAAGAATAAGAACATTACCTGGAGAACTCAGAAATTTAGAATTTTCTGTGGAGCAGCATACGGCCTTTATATGGGGACGGATGGTATGGGCTGTAATAACATACGATAGCAGGTCACACCTAGTTTTTATTGGCAGAATTTTGAATGTAAAAGATTACATATGAAATGAACTTCAGCCAGTTGCACATCCATACCTACGAGGGCGAATTTAACCTCATATAGAACAGGATGATTCACGTTTTAATACAGCAAGAGTTACTAGAAGGTTCTTACAAGAAAATAATACGACTCTACTTCCCTTGTCTGCTCGCTCCCTAGACTTGTCAGCAATCGAACATGTGTGGGATGTGATTGGCAAACGAGTGATTAATTTACTTCAACCACCGAATAAACTAGTTGACCTGTGTCACTGAATTCAAGCATCCCTGGAGGACAATCCTCAGGATACCCTAAACCATTTAATTTCAGGAATGCCTCGAAGAGTTCTCGTATGTGTAAGAAACCGCAGCTCATTATTGAAAACATTGTCATTTTTAATATTTTGGTTTGTAAATATAATTAGTTTTTAAGTTTGATTAAACACACATTTTGTATAAATTTTACTACAATCGATCAACTGGGTGTTCTGATTTTTTTTGGAGCATGCGTGCGTGCGTGTTTGTGTATTACTCAGTAGATAGTCCGCCACCTGGGACCACCCCCTCCACTTTTTTCTGCGCATGTGCGATGACGTCATGCGCATGCGCTGTCTGTTGACAGTTGACACTTGACCTGTCAGTTGTCAACGTCAGCTGTCAGACCTGTCAGATGTCAGATCTGTCAGATGACGTCACAAGCGTTCCAATATGTCTGACTTGTCATAGACAGCCGCAACCCGGGTCTCTATGGAAGTGTTTGATGACGTCAGACAGTTCCAAGATGGCAACCCCAGTCACAAGTCAGGTTAGGCTGATTGTTTATTAAGGTTATGTTTGTATTTGTTTATTAAGGTTATGTTCGTATACATGTTGATTACCAGTCATCTGATTGTTTGTTGAGGTTATGTTTGTATTTGTTATTTGAATGCAAACAGACATAATAATAAGAGTGTACTTACATACAACAAGAGACGTCATCCTTGTTTCACAGCTTAACACACACTACTGAACAGGTGTCTCCTGTGTTCAGGAAACAGACAGACAGACAGACAACTGATTGCCATTGTTGAAGCTTGTACATGCTGTTTGAAAGCATATAACATACGTAGGTCATGACAGCTCGAAGTCTTTGCTTAAACTGACAGATGCATGTGTATTTGAAAGAAAAGCATTCGCCTGAAATTAGATTTGAACCCATGAACCTCGAATCGGCCATAGACAGCTTTCTCAGATATATAATATCGCTAAACCAATAGCTCCACAGACGCACACGTTAAAAGTTTGTTTGCAGTTGTATATATATAAAACAAAACCAGCTGTTGTTTACATATGAGGTTATGTTCGTACACATGTTGCATACCAATCATCTGATTGTTTAGTAAGGTTATGTTTGTATTTGTTATTTGAATGCAAACAGACATAATAATAAGAGTGTACTTACATACAGCAAGAGACGTCATCCTTGTTTCACAGCTAAACACATACTGAACAAGTGTCTCTCTCTTGTATTGAGGAAACAAACTGATGTATTTCAAAACTTCATATCTTCTAAACAAAGAGACTGAATTTCAAAACTAAAAAAGCAGAGTATAGAGAATCAAAAGCTATTTTCAACGAGCTATCATATGACCCCTATTCCTATTTAAAAAAAATTGAGGGATGACACCCTTGCTCAGGAGGGTCAAGTTTGAGCTATACTTTTTGCGTCAAAAGTTGTCCCCCTCACAAGCAAACTTGAAGTGTTTATGTTTTGTCGACAAAATCTTTTCCTAGCAGTCATGGCTGCCAGCTCGTTTTCAATGTGCCAACCTGCATATATATATATATATATATATATATATATATATATATATATATATATATATATATATATATATATATATATATATATATATATATATATATATATATATATATATACTTCAAAATTCAGAAATCTCCTTATCTGTAAAATAATCGCTTTGTTTGGGCTGCACGTGACGCAGCTGTGCAGCAATGCAATCAACTCGCTGACACAGCAAAATGTGAGCAAAATAAATTCACTCAAGGCACCTTGAGTATCTGATTTATAACTTTTTAAGTCAGTTGCAAACGCTAAACGTTTTCGTGGTATGCGTCTATTAATCTTTTATCTATAGGTGATTTTTTCTTTATCAAAGAATACCAATATTAATGCATTTTTAATGATATGACTTCCGCGTTCAAGTCATGTTTTCCTTTATCAATGCAGAAAACGTTCCTGTTTGTATGTACATTTGGATATTTTCCTCGTCTGTGATTACAGTAAAGTTGCAGGAAAGTTAATTTATAATTTAATTTCGCTGAAAGTTGGATGACTTCGAAATACTCTCGTTAAAGTTGGAGCAAACACAGTAGTTAATGTATTATTTTCCACCTAGAGAGCTAATTTTGAGGGGTAACCTTGCCTTGATGATTTTATTGATTACTAGTTAATTAGAAAAACCTACCCCTTTATTTAAACTACGAAAAACAA